>JAHRHZ010000023.1:39592828-39627101 GCA_024137785.1 Ginglymostoma cirratum | reverse complement strand
CCATCTCCTACCTACTAGCCTCATCCCGCCCCCTTGACCTGTCCGTCCTCCCTGGACTGACCTATCCGCTCCCTAACTCCCCACCTACACTCACCTTCAGTGGCTCCATCCCCGCCTCTTTGACCTTTCGGTCTTCTTTCCACCTATCTTCTCCTGTATCCATCTTCTATCTGCCTCCCCCTCTCTCCCTATTTATTTCAGAAACCCCTTCCCCTCCCCCATTTCTGAAGAAGGGTCTAGGTCCGAAACATCAGCTTTCCTGCTCCTCTGATGCTGCTTGGCCTGCTGTGTTCATCCAGCTCTACACCTTGTTAAAACAAAGTCTCAACCTGTTTCCAAAGAAATTACAACCTTATCTCAACTCCTTAAGTATTGATTTAACTAACTCCTTTCAGGTTCTTTTCTGTAGACTGTGAAGATAATTTTATAATCTATTTCTCTGTCTTGGGTGTAAACCTGAACCTTTTCAGTTCTAACAACTTTAAGACTCCTATACCAGCCCTTCTGCCTTGGAAACTGCACAAACTATAAAACTTTTTGCTGAGGTGACTGGTTCCTCTGAAAAGGAAAAAAACTTGATTGCCCTGCTAAGAGAAACTATTCTACCCTCTGAAATGAACTTCTGGTTCTTCTAAATGGAACTGAAAATCTTGATTCTTCTGCTCTGAAATCAAAATGAACTAATAAATTTGTACTGTTTACTGTGCCTATCATAAACTAGCCAGTATCAACATCTTATCAAGTAACACCATGGGGTTCTCCCAAGCATTTTATTGCAGTCATATGATTTCTTCGCAGTGATATATTTAGGTTACTGTTCTAGAATTACTTTCAGGCCTTTTAAAAAGCCTTCTCAGAACTGACCAAAATTCCTCTTGCCTCTATTTTAATATTCAACTCCCAAAAATTATAATACATATATCTTATAAACATTTTATCACACCACTCACATTCTATAAGATGATGCCAAGCAGATACCTGGCTACCACTGGAGGGTTACTGGTAACCAATCAGTGACAAGCTGATAATTTTTGGGGATCTTGTGCTGGGGCTGCAGCTTTGCACACAAACTTTGATTTCCTTCTTTTTCCACAAACAAGATGGCCGGCCATTGTACATCCTGCGGCTGGGACAGATGGACACAAAGGGGTTGCTGAAAGCCGTGGGGGAGGAGGCCATTCTACGACACGTAAGTGAGTCACGTAGCTGAGGGTGATTAGTAATCCATGTTCAGTGTTGTTAACTGAAACATGAGGAATGAGGAGACCATTCAGCTCCTCAAGATTATTTAGCCATTCAATTAGGTTGTGATAATCTGTATTGACTTTATTTAGCTTTAGTATCTTTATCTAACAAAAACCCATCAATCTGAGTTCTGAAATTTGCATTGACACCTTGCAGCATTTTGACAGAAACCGTTCTAGATTTACTGTACCCTTTGTGTGAGAAAATATTCCTGGCATCAACACTGAAAAGCCTGGCTATAATTTTAAAGTTATGCCCCTTGTTCCGTACTTCCTCACACAAGGAAATAGCCTCTCTCTATTTGCCCAATGTAATCTTTGAACCATCTTAACTAATTAAATTAGATCATCCCTTAATCGTCTATACTTGAGAAAACACAAGCCTAGTCTGTGAAATCTGTCCACAGAATTTAACCATTATTAATTACAGTATAATTCTGGTTAATCTGCACTGTACACGCTGCACTGACTAGATTTTCTTAAACTGGAAGAAGGATTATGATGGGATTTGAAATCTCATTGTCTGGATTATTAATCTGATAACATGTCCATTACAGCAACAGAGCCAATTTACTGCAAAGATTTGTTTTTCTCCTTTGTCCAAATGTTCAGAATTTCTGTTCAGAATTCAAAATTCATTGTTGTGTATGGCTTTAGGATCCTGGAGGAACTTTGCAATTATGTCACAGAGGTGTCCTCACAGGGCGTAAATAGCATGCCATGGGTGGAGTTATTTAGATGGGAAGAGAGAAACATACACAGAAAAGCATGTGGAATAGACTGACTATTATTAGCCAAGAGTATATCCATAACATAACATTCAGATTAGAGGCTGCTACATCTCTGCTTACCATGTTTTGAAATTTTTAGTCTTAATGTGTAATAAATAGTGTTATGAGGTCTTGACAGGTCTTGATCTGGTTTCCTTCTTGACCAGTATATCCTGAACTCAAACTGTGACCTCGTTAGCATATACTGATTTTAATTGCTCTATTGTTGGTGACTACACATACAGAGTTCCTTCCCAAACTTCTTCAACTCTACCAATTTCCTCCTTTTAAGATGGTCTTTAAAAATTACCTCAGCACCAACTGTCTTAAGAGGTCTTTATGGTGTCAAATGTTGATTGATAATTGCACCAGTGAAGTTCTTTAGACTTTCACTGCACTGAAGTTGAAACCAAACATAATTTGTTGTTATCAATTGGTGAGGAGGAGGGTATTTATATTACAGTAATGATGATGAGTTATGGGTTTAGCATCTCCAATATCCATGGTAATATGTAGCTGCGAAACTTGTGCTTCCAGGGTGGGTTTTATGGTGTCTTCAGGCAAGTCAATGCCAATGGGTTGGTTTCGCAAATTTGGAACCATAGACAATAGGTTCAGTCACAAGCAGGTAATGCCTGGGATCAGGCTATTGCCATAAAACCTCAGCACTTGCCCAGTACAGTTGGCAACCTTCAATAAAAGATATTCCTTTCATTCCAGGTTCTGTCAATTAATGAAGATGGGCAGAAGAGATGTGAAGAGAATACCAAAGTCTTTGGTCGCCCAATCACGTTAGTATTCCTTCCTTTCTCTATCCCCTCAATTTCCCATTCCCACTTCTCTCATTGTTCCTGAAATTGCTGCCATTTGTTCAGATAGAGCTCCTCAAGCATTTTCTCTCTTGCTTACTCATTCATAGATCATAGAATATCATTGAATCCCTGCAGTGTGGAAACAGGCCCTTTGGCCCAACAAGTCCACACTGAACCTCAGAGCATCCCACCCAGACCCACCCCCCAACAACCCACCTAACCTACACCTCCCTGAACACTACAGGCAATTTAGCATGGCCAATCCACCTAACCTGCACATCTTCGCTCTCCCTTTCCTTATTTTCAATTCTCAGTGAACCCCCTGTGTATAACTATCAGATTATGATATAAAGTTTTGAGTTAATTACACAGGTGATCAGGAAGTGAATGCTAGGTGGGTGAAAATTTAGGACAGTGGTTGCAGTTTGCTAGCAACTGATTTTGGAGTTAATTCACCAACGCCAGAGAACCAGGATTTTTCTCAGCTGGGAGAAGACAATGGGGGCAAAGGTGGCATAGCTGAGAGAATAGGGGTACAGGAGTGATAGACTGGGACTGTGGGGAAGAGAAGGGAACTGAGACAATGTAGGATGGCAAGGGCTAACCTAGAACCCTGGACAAGAGCAAGGAGATGCTGAGAGAATGGGCAAGAGAGAATGAGAGTCAAGCCTGGGTGATGAAGCAGAGCCATGAAGATCTGTCCAAAACATCTGGAATTGGCATGCTGTTTACTGCTCAGCTTCCTAATTGTGGATAATCAATCAATGTTGGGGCAGTGAGTAACTCATGTTTGATTGAATGAGCAGATCATGGACCTGCCTAGTTGACCTGGAAGGACTGAACATGAGGCACCTGTGGCGGCCGGGAGTGAAAGCATTGCTGAGGATCATTGAAGTGGTGGAAGCAAACTATCCAGAGACACTAGGCCGGCTGCTGATTCTCCGAGCACCTCGGGTTTTCCCTGTCCTCTGGACACTGGTGAGTCACAAACTGATGCTGCGTCTGCCCCTTTACATCCAACAAGTGCCCATTCATTAGACCTCAGATGGTGTCAACTGGACTGTGGAGGTATTGCAGATAAGTCCATTCTTACTTACTATTCAAACAAACTTAGTTACCTCCAGACATAGTTGGGCAGCAGCAGTACCCTTGGCTGATTTATCCCCTCTCTCTAACTCTACAAGACCCAGGACAAACCTGAAACTTCCTGTCTGTAACATTTGTACTGCTCTTATGCTGGTTTAAACACTGTATCATTGTCACAGCATCTGACATGTGATGTGGACACAATAATAAAGTGATACAGTTTCACCAGACTCAGTAAACTAGAGAATGTGAAATCATATTCCAGCATGCCACTTTGATTTCAATGTACTCAATTCTACAAATCTACCCAAGAAAGGCTGCTGTCACTGAAAGCAGTGATGAGGCCACTGGATTGTTGTAAAAGCATAGCAAATTCAAAACGTCCTTTCGGGAAGGAATGCTGCTGTCCTTACCTGACTTGAGCTTATATATAACTCTAATCTTACATTGACGTGGTTGATTCTTAATTACCCTCTGAAAGGTTCAAACAAATCACTTCATTATATCAAGCTGCATACAACTAAGGGAGAAGGCAGTAAATGCCAACTAGGTCAGTGATCCTCACATTTCAAGAATTAGTACAGGAGCAGAACTTCAATGACACTCCTGAGATGGCACCTTCCAAACTCACAACCATTTAGAAGCTCAAGGGCAGCAAATACTGGGAAGCACATACGTGAGAACACCACGACCTGCAAGTTCCCCCCATACTTAATTGGAGATATATTGCCGTTCCTTCAGTCAAAATCTTGGAACTCTCTCCTTAATGTCAGTGTGGGTGTACCTACACCAAACAGACTGCAGCAGTTCAAGAAGGCAGCTCACCATCACCATCTCAAGGGCAACAAGTGCTGAGTGCACAACCAGTGAAACCCACTTGCCACGAACAACTGAGGTATTATCTGTATGGATGACCTTGAATTCTGCAAGTTTGATTGAATATCCTGTCATTAGACAGATAGCCTGATCCACCTGTTTGATTCTTTGTGTTCTTTAGGTCAATCCATTCATCAATGAAAACACACGTCAGAAATTCCTCATCTACAGTGGCAATAACTATCAGGGCACAGGAGGGCTTATCGATTACATTGACAAAGAAATTGTTCCTGACTTCCTCGGTGGAGACTGCCTGGTATGAAGTGCTGTTGTGGAGTGTCAGTCAAAGCAGTGTGAGGGTGGCACTGGGTTGGTGATATTGAGGTTAGAGAGGGTGGAGGGGAAGGCAGGAGAGGTGTGGTTCAAACTGTTTAAGGGATGATGTTACTGCTGTTGTAATAACATGGTAACGGTGGAAAGGTCTCTACAGCTATCACCTTTCAAATAGTTAATTTTTGTTCTGGTTTTGAAGCAGCTGCAAAACGTCTGGGTAGAGTCTAAGATAGAGGACAGTGTATGTTAACTGTGGAAACAGAGTAACTTATACTATGACTCACAAGGTAACATGCTGGAAAGGAAGCCATGCTATTTCCAGGGTCATCACAAAGGTTACATATTTTATAAAAGTTTGCAAAAGTTTCCAATTTCCTTGTCTTTTAAGTCCAGGCTGATAGAAAGCATTGACCAGGTTTGTAGGCTTAAGAAAAATGACAAATAAATAGTATCTAGGTACAGACGAACAGTTATGAACCGTCAATATATAATTCTACCACTTAAAATTCTAACCCACTTCTAAACTCCCCCTCTATACACACGTAGAGACAGAAACAAACAGGAAACAAAAACATGGGTTTTTAGGAAAGCAGTTCAGGAATCCCTATCCACAATGTTTGCTGATATGATTCTTTTGCCAATCAGAATCCCTTCTCCACATTTATTCACTTGTTTAGAGGAGGCACTGGATGACTGGTTCCCACTTTCAAGGTCTTTGACATATCGATTATAAGTCACAATAACTGGAAGCCGGCTATCTTCAGGCTTGAGATGCTTTTTACAACTCCTTCTCCTCCAGAGGTCTGATGGTTTCTGCCAAACATTCACGTACTCACACACAATCAAAAACAGAAGCTGCTGGAAAAACTCAGCATCACATCCCCAAGCATTTCAATTACCTGGGAATCAGTTACATTGTTGCTCTCAGACAGAAGGTCTTTGTCATCAATAACTAATCACTAGTCCACTGACCAATCAACTAGTTGCTGCTAGCCAAACATCCATTTGTTCACACCTCTTAGTTTCAGCTTGTTTTCAAACTAAGCTTCCACTACTGCTTGAACAAGTAGCTCTGTAAACACTACTTACAATGAGTGTCAGAATCCGTTCTTTTTAAAAGTGTACCAATTCCCCAGCAATTCTTGTTTTTTTTTAAACAGCTGTTTTCCCATTTTAATCCACAATCAAAAATACTGAAAACTGAAATGATACAGACTTTACAATTGGCAGGTAGGATGTATAGAGATTGTGGGAAGGACATACTTTATTGTGATATTTTGTCACTCACAACTATCCCAATGCTTCTTACAGTGTAATATCCCAGAAGGAGGAATGGTTCCCAAGTCTTTGTACCAGACAGAGGAAATGTTAGAAAATGCAGATCAAATCAAACTCTGGACTGAAACCATTTATCAGTCAGCCACTGTCGTCAAAGGAGGCCCACATGAGGTAATAAGTTGCCATAAACAGAGCATAGCTTGGCGTTGTCTTGCAATTAACTTGATGAATAAACAGTAACTCAACTATTACACTGAGAAGTCCTTATACAGTCAAATGAAGAGTTACTCCCTCGAATTATACAGTGAACTGAAGGGAAGCTCTTCTAAATAAGCAGTAATTTCATGGCTTCACATGAATAATATTTATATTGTAGAATAATTAGGGATAATATTTATATTGTAGAACAATTAGAGGAAGCGATGGCCTAGTGGTATTATTGCTGGACTGTTAATCTAGAGACCCAGATAACGTTCTGGGCACCCAGGTTCAAATCCTGCCATGGCAGATGGTGGTATTTGAATTCAATAAATATCTGGAATAAAGAATCTAATGATGACCATGAGTCCATTGTTGATTGTCTGGAAAAACCTATCTGGTTCACTAATGTACTTCAGGGGAGGAAACTGCCATCCTTACCTGTTCTGGCCTACATGTGACTCCCGACCCACAGCAATCTGCAATCTGGGTGACTCTTAACTGCTCTCTGGACAATTAGGGATGGGCAATAAATGCTGCCTAGCCAGCGACACCCTCATCCTGTGAATGAAAAAAGAAAAAATATCAATACTTGACCAATATATGCTCTGAACTTTTCACTTACTTCATGTGAGTTAGCTTCTTTACTGCAGTTATGCACTCTTCTTTCAGCCTGGCTTTCAATCTAGTTTGCTTTATTTTTTCAGAAATTGATTGAGATCCTTGAGGCCTCATCTGTCATCACCTGGGACTTTGACATTCTCAAGGGTGATGTGGTTTTTAACATCTTCCATTCCAAGCGGGCTCCTCAAATCATTCGCAAGGATTCAGCAAGCCCACTGGTTCCCCTCCCCAGTGGGAATAATGTGCAACTGATCGAGAAGAGTTGGGTTCTGGGTGTGGACTACAGCTCAGTGGAAACACCACTCATCTGCCGAGAAGGAGAGAGTGTCCAGGTCTGTACATCAGCTCTTTTGCATTCCAGTAAAACCTGCTAACGTAATATTTAATAGTGTAGACCAAAACCTTTTTGAACTCCAATATTCTCTGCAGTACCTCCTCTCCAAGTATGAGATGTTGATGCTGGGTAACTTTGAGACTATGCTTCTTTCTGTGTCATTAATGTCTGTCAGCTTGATGCACAACCTTTGATGCACTTTCATTTCTGCTTTTCGAACTACAGATCAGAAATAGTTGATGATAGTAACTGTTCTATATTTGGAACTTAAACTATTTTCCATTCTCCTCATACAGTACCCCGGGAATTAATGAATTAAAAAATTCCATTCACGACTCCAATTACTTTTCTAATTTCTTTAAGTATCGGATGAATTCCCACTGATCTTTTTCACATTAATATTTAAACTCTTTTGGTTTCAGTGACTCAAAGGAGCTCAGTTTCCCTTCAGTTCAAACGCTGCTAAATGAACACTGACAACTTCTATTAACGTAACACTATTAAGACGGAAAAACAATCCAAGGCATAATCAAGAGAAAGGATGCCAAGCCAAAAAGGATATGTTAGGAGAGGACACCTGAAGCTAGATCAGAGAACAGGGTTTTGAGTGTCTTGCGGGGGATGGACAGAATTCTAGATTGTGGCTGCTCTTTACCTCTTCCCCTCGGCCCTTCACTTACAATTGCCTCTCACTACCCTTCTCTTCCCCACGTCCCTCTCAGCCTTTCTCATACCTCATCCCCTCCTTTGCTTTTCTAGCCTCATCAAACCCTTTCTAGATTTTACCTCAGTATTGCACAGAACAGTCTTGTGACCCAGTGAGTAACATCCTGCCCGGGAACCAGAATGTGGAGATGTGGACTGGGGTGGACAAGGTCAGAAATCACATGCCACCAGGTTATAGTCCAACAGGTTTATTTGAAAACACAAGCTTTCAGAGTTTCGCTCCTTCTTCAGGTGTTAATGAGAGAAGTAGTATCAGACACAGAATTTATAAGTAAAAGATCAAAGGGTCACACCACTGATGAGGATGTATTAAACAAACCTAAGATGTTGTTAAATCTTTAATCAGTTAAAGGTTTTTGATTGATTAATATGTAATGTAAACCCCCAAATTCCTTTCGAGAACTAAAGGTTTTATTAGTGTAAAGATGAGGTGACACTTTAGGTCAGACAATGCATTTAGGTACGAGGCTTTGTTTAGAATCTGTTTGTGTTTTGGTTTGGAGTAGGACTGGTTTTATTTCTAAAGTAGGAATTTATAAAACGCCATATTGACTGACTATCTATAAATTGTGTGCTGTTTGAACAAAATAGAATGTATCTGCAAGTACAAATTCACCCCATAGATTCATGTGTGTGTGCGTGTATGTGTGCTTGACAGACAGTGTATGTGTATATGAGAGAGGATATGTGTGTGTGTGTGAGTGAGAGAGAGAGAGAGAGACTGTATAGTGTGATGGGGTCACCTGTGGTGCAACATTAACCCAAGATCCTGGTTGAGGCTGTCCTCAGCTTCTTCTCGGGGACTCTGCGTTGTTGTGTATCCCAAAGTCCACCTTGGTGGACGTTTATCTGAAGATCTGAGGCCGAATGTCTTTGACCACTGAAGTGTTCCCCCACTGGGATGGAACATCCTTGTCTGGCGATTGTTGCGTGGTGTCCATTCATCCATTGTCATAGCGTCTGCATGGTTTCGCCAATATACCATGCCTTGGGGGCATCCTTGCCTGCAGAGTATGAGATAGACAACGTTGGCCGAGTCACAAGGGTGGGTGGTGTTCCCGTGTGTGATGGTAGTGTCCATGTCAATGATCTGATATGTCTTGCAGAGGTTACCGTGGCAGGGTTGTATAGTGTTGTGGTCGATGTTGTCCTGAAGGCTGGATAGTTTGTTGCAAACAGTGGTCTGTTTAAGGTTTGGCGGTTGTTTGAAGGCGAGAAGTGGAGGCATAGGGATGATCTTGGTGAGGTGCTCATCGTCATCGATAATGTGTTGAAGGCTGCAAAGAACATGACGTAGTTTCTCTGCTCCCAAGACGACGAAGGGTACAGTATCAGACATATTCCGTGTCTGTCTTATGAGGAGGTCATTACAGTTTTTTGCTGTGGCATGTCAGCACGAACGATTGATGAGTTGAGCATCGTATCCCATTCCTATGATGGCATCCTTCAACACCTTCAGGTGTCCACCGTGTTCGTCCTCATCTGAACAGATCCTGTGTATGCATAGGGCTTGTCCGAAGGGGCTGGCTGTTTAGGGTGGAAGCGAGAGAAATGCAGCATCATGAGGTTATCTATAGGTTTGCGGTAGAGTGAGATATTGAGGTGTCCATCCCTGATGGAGATGTATGTGTCCAAGAATGAGACAGATTTTAAAGAGTAGTCCATGGTAAGTCTGATAGTGGTATGAAACTTGTTGATAATGCTATGTAGTTGTTTCAGTGATTCCTCGCCATTAGTCCAAAGGAAGAAAATGTTGTCAATGTATCTGGTGTATAGTATTGGTTAGAGGTTCTATGAAGTGAAGAAGTCTTGTTTGAAGCTGTGCATGAAAATTTTGGCACATTGGGGAGCAAGTCTGGTCCCCATGGCTGTTCTGAGTGTCTGGACGAAGAATTTGTTGTTGAAGGTGAAAATGTTGTGGTCGAGGATGAAGCAGATGAGTTGTAGGATGGCATCTGGAAATTGGCAGTTGTTGGTATTGAGTACTGAGGCTGTTGCAGTGATGCTATTGTGGGGGATGCTGATGTAGAGTGCTGAAATGTCCATTGTGACTAGCAATGTTCCTGGTTTGACTGGTCCCTGGGAGCTGAGTTTCTGTAAGAAATCTGTAGTATCGCAACAGAAGCTGTGGAGTTCCCTGTATAATGGGTTTCAAGACGCCCTCAACATAGCCAAAGAGGTTCTCACACAGGGTCCCATTGCCTGATGTGATGTGATGTCCAGGTGCATTGGCTTCGTGTATCTTTGGAAGGCAGTAGAAGTTCTCTACGTGGGAACCACGTGGGATGACAGTGCAAAGGGTAGTCTGACGGAATGGATCAGAAGTTTTGACCAGTCTGTTCAGTTGACGGGTGTGTTCTTTGGTTAGACTGGCAGGTGTCTGTGGTGTTCCTGGTTGTTCAGCTCCTTGCAGTAGTCCGTTCTATTGTGTATGACGATGGCTTCTCCTTTATCTGTTGGTTTGATGACAATGTTGCAATTGGTCTTGAGACCATGGATGGCATTGCGTTATGCCTGGGTGACATTTTGCACTACATTGTGAGTGTGGCTGATGAATCTGGCATTCATGCATTCTCTGATGGCTTGAGCATACCTGTCAAGCCCTAGCTTATTGGATATAAAAGGAATGCTCATGATTCAGCCAAAGAGATTGATTACCTGCTAATGCTTCCAATATATTTGTAACCAATCAGAAGAGTGGAAGAGATTCCTCATCAATCATGAATTGCAGATTGGTGCCTCTCAAACCATAGCCTCTTGTGTCTCTTAAGCAAATAGAGATGCATGGAGATAGTAAGAACTGCCGATGCTGGAGTTTGAGATAACTCAGTGTGGAGCTGGAGGAACACAGCAGGCCAGCTGACGTTTCGGGCTCAAATTTCTGGAGCAGGCCTTGAACCCACAAACTCTTGTCAGGTAAGAGTAATGCCTGTTGAACCATGGCTTACCCACACAGGCAGAAAGGAGGACATATTTTAGAACAAGTTTATTTTTATTGTGATCATAATCTTTCAATTGTCTGGTGGTTTTTGCAATCCTGCTGACTTAGGGATTAAATGCTTTCTGTCTTTCAGGGTTCACATGTGACACGCTGGCCAGGATTCTACATCTTGCAGTGGAAAATGCTCAGCCCCTGGTCGGGCTCCTCAAACCTCCCTCGCGTTGATGATGTATTAGCTTCTTTACAAGTTTCCTCCCACAAGTGCAAAATCATGTTTTATACAGAGGTGCTGGCATCAGAAGATTTCAGGTGGGTGAATATACTTTATCATCAGCTGATGCACATTCCTTGCCCCAACCAGCTCCCAGCCCCTCACAACTCTCCTGCTTCAATCAGGATGTGCTGTCAGGGAACAGGAAGAAGCAACATGGTGGAAAAGGATCATCAGCTTGTAAAACCTGCTGAGTGATTGTTTTGTCAGTAATATGTCTGAGTGAGGCTTCACCTTTCAGGTGGATGGATGTGTGTTCCCACTGATGTCTGCTCAGAAGTGTTCTTTAAGAGGCAGAAAATTATATTGAGGTGGTCTCCGAGCCACAGTCTGAGCAGGAGATCACAATACCTGCAGCATCCAATTGATCAGCTGAGAATTTTAATGTTCCTTGTCAGGACTGTAGTACTTCTGAACTGAAATAGCCTCCTGAGGCCAAGTCTAGTGCAGCAGGCAAGTCATTCCCACTCCCACTCTTGGTCTCTGTAGCACTGCAAGTGTCCATTCAATTTATTTTGAAATCATTGAATATTGAAAATTCTGTGAGGGTCAAAAAGGATACAGAATTAAGGAAAATGATTTGGCGTTAAATGCAGATTAGCTAGGAATTCATTAAAAGGCAGAAAATGCCTGAGAAATTGAATGGCAGCCTCCTGCACTTATGATCTGGATCTGTCACTGGAGGAGAGACAATAATAAGCATGTTGTAATAGATGGTCCTTCTATTTACAGGGGATCCATGACGAGCCTGGAGTCCTGTCACAGTGGATTCTCGCAGCTCAGTGCTGGCACCACCTCCTCCAGCCAGTCTCAAAGCAGCTCGCATATTTCCAGATAGGAAGTTCTTGGTCTGCAATATATTTGTCAAAAACCACTGAACCAAAAAGCTGTAGCTGCCTCAGGACCAGGTGCAATGATAGCTGGCCCATCATTTTGGGTGCTGGTTACCCCAGTCCTTCACTCATCTCACTTTAGTACAGTAATAGCACTGAGAACAATGCAATATTTCAAAGTTCAATGTACACTGTACTGTGCAGAGAAGACATGTTTCACTAGTTTGCTCTCCCTAGGATGTGTATTGAATGCACAGCATTGAACATCATCTTCCAGACAGGAGGGACAATGAGGAAAAGGTGCCTTATGCTTTGTCTTCCTTGGCCTATCAGCAGATGATCCATGACATCCTTCAATTTAGTTCAATTTAACTCTTGAGCAAAACCTCAGCATATCTAACCATACAATTTAATTTTGCACATTGTCCAGAACTGAAACCATTTACATTCATTCCTGCAGGTTGGGAATCACAATGTACTTGATTGTCTAAATCTACACTGAGCAATCATTCCTATCCTAATAATATTCACCCTGCTTTCATTGTAGGATTTTTCTTCTAATTCAGAGAGTAACTGGAGCAAATTAATTTCATCCGTCTGGCCTCCATGTCTGGGCTCACTGTTCATACTGAATAACCTGCATACGTCCTTATTACCTACTACTTCCGATATCTTAGACATTACTCCTGAGGTCTCATACTGCCTAACTTAATTCTCTGGTGAAACCTGTTGCATTCCAAAATCCAGACGTTGTTCAGCCTTCTCTTCCCTGAACCCTTCCCACTGTACCAAAACACTTGTGCTGGTCATGTGTGTCACATAATACTTCACAGGTATTTTCTTAGATGGTATAAAGTTAGGATAGTAAATTCCCAAATGCCTGTGATGTCTTTATTATATCAATGATATCAACTGAGAGTACTGTGTATGGTTTTGGTTTTCTTCCATTAGCAGGAAATATACTTACATTGACTGTAGTTCTGAGAACCTTCATCAAACTAATTCCTGGGATGATGGGGTTTTCTTGCAAAGAGAGGTTGAGCAGGTTTGCCCTATACTCACAAGAAGAATGAGAGGATCTTATTGAAACTTGGAAGATTCTGAACAAAAATGAGGGCAAATTCTAAGAGCTTGTTTTGCCCTCATGGGGAAACCAAAACCAGGGTTTAAAAATAGAAGTGAAGAGATCTGCTTTCCCTCTTGGATCATTAATATTTGGAATTCTTTTCAAAAGAAAGCTGAATAATTGAATATCTGAGTTAGGTAGTCTATTATTGAGTGAAGTGTTATGGGGGGTGGGAGGGAGATGGGAAGTGGAGAAAAGGCCACAGATAAAATCAATCATAACCTTATTAAATGGTGGAGTAGGCTTGATAGATTGAATGGCCTACCCCTGCTTCTATTTCATTGTAAGGAGGCAGCTGATGATGCCCAGACACCTCATACCCTCATGTTTGCTTTACAATTAGATAAACTTTGAAAATCCACAAAAGGATCTGAAGTCTGAACATGGATCACATTAAACTACTTAACTGAAGTCTGACCCACTGAGAACAATTATATCAGCAGAGTATTCTACTTTGAGAGAAGTTCTGTTTGCTTGAAGTCACGTTACCAGGAGCATTAACAAAGGAAGGAGATTGGTAGGGAAATGGTGAATTCCTTTAGCTTTTTTAACCCTTAAGTTTAGATCTCCATTAAGGATTTCTGAATCTTGACCATCCTCCTTCAGCCATGGCTAGTTGGCCTCTTGCTTTAGGGATAGAACAATTTGGTTCCATGTTAGCTGCTGTAGCACTTGGAACAATTCCACCAAAGTTTCCATGTTATGATCACTTAGTTGCCTCACGTTTATTATGACATGTCCAAGACCAAGCTGTGCAGCTACTGTTCTTTAGCAGGTTAATGATCACACCCCACTCAGGTCTGATGGTCATAAATTTATCATTGTGAATTCTCATAAAAATGAGAAGCAGTACTGTTGTGATAATTTTGGACTGCTTTAATGTCTTCTCTTGGTTTACTGAAGAATCTCCACTTCAAGGGCTTTCAATTGCAGAAACCAGCAGTAATTTCTGTTCAACATTTACCAGTGTTAATAAATGCACAATATCAGCCTGCCTTACAAAGGAGGGGTGTCTAACCAGGAATGCTTGAATCCGGATCTGTTCAACCTATCAGCAAAATGAAAACTCCGCAAATTACTGGGAAGTGGTTCAAACTTCAGGTGATTCCCAGACTCCCGCATAAGATTCCTTAGACACTTTGCAGATCAAGTAATTCTTGGTCCTTGCACTCTTTACATGTAAGCCTGGTGTACATACTGGAACAGAAGTCTCTTGTAAACTGATTTTTGTGTGCATGTTTTCTATGTAGTTACCTGATGTTAGAATTAACAAATTTAAATTTTGGGGACTCATGGTTGAAACTTTAATTGTAAATTAACTGAAGGTTTTAATTATAAAAACCAGTTTAATTGAAATAAAATACAACTTTAATACAAGTGTTACACTTTTGAGGAGTCAGATTGTATGAATGTGTTGATTTCTTTGCAAAATTCATTATTTCCTCTTTATTTTGTCTGATAGGGAAAAGGCTAAGAGAGGTAAAAGATTATTTTACCAAGTGTGTTCCAACACTGGACTCCCCATAGAATTCCACCACTGTCGAGGCATAAGTCTGATAGAACATATTCCTTTTGTTATAAAATAAAGGCATTTGTTTCCATCAGATGCAGCATTGTGACCTACTAAAAGACATTTCTCACCAGGGACCTTCACTTAAACAAAAAAGCAGTTCTGTATCATTGAGTCTTCTCATTCAGTGCAGTACGTTTGAGGGTGTTCATTTGTCACCATTGTGGTTTGCAATTTCAGTTCCTATTACAACTTGAGTAAACATCAAAAAGTGACTCATCCTTTAAATCTCCTGTCCAACAGACCGAATGCCACTATGGTTAGACACTAACCATTACTTTGGTGACCAGGATTCAGAAAGTTTAGACTCCTGTAAGCTACTGAGTCTGCTGCCTGTTACAGGTTTGTGTGAAATTAGCTTAGCCCTAGCTCCTAGTAGCTGATATAGTAGCACAGTACATAACAACACATTATTTGATAAAGGTGGAGGAGGCTTGTGACCGTCTCTACTTGTGCTGAACGTGCCTGAGATGTTTAAGTCAACAGTGTGGAGGGAGCTTTACTCTGCATCTAACCTATGCTATACCTGATCCTGGAACCACAAAATTCAGAAAAGAAATAAATCTCTTGATTCCTTTCCATATTTTTTACTGATTGGTATGTGCAGCCTCTTCAGCTTTAGAGTCACAGGGTAAAATGGAAACAGCTTCAGTTTCTGGGCAAGTAAGAATTAAAGGTTCTGACAGCCTGGAGAGCTCTGTCTGTAAGGCAACAGGTCTCATAACAAATGGCTCTTGTAACTGGTGACACTAGATCCAAGCAGTCTGGGCTCATGTTTCCTACTAATTTAAATACTGTCACCTTATCTTGAGAACTAATTGGAAGGAGAAAAGAGATTATTTACTCTATAATTCCTCACATCTGCCAAGCACTGTTGCTTCCGCAAAATGGAAATGAATATTTTTGTTTGGGAATACTCTGCTCTTTGCTTTAAATGAAGAGGAGAAAGAGGAATGAGCAGAAGAATGACATGTAACTAAAGTAATAAGTTATATTATTCCAAAAGCACATGACAGAGAGAATATAGCTGCCAAAACATGCTAAACATCGAACACCAGGCCAGGACCATGCCTAGTTGTGCTGATGTCAGTCAGGGTGGAAGAAGAGACTGAACTCAATGTGACCAGATTAAGAGTGATGGAACAGCTCAAAATGTGGCTACTTGCTACCCAAATGTACACAAAGGGGGGCGGAGGGGCGGAAGAGGAGCTGGAGGAGAAAAAAATTAAAGGCCACGAGAGGACAAATCCCAACACTGCAACAGGCAGTTACACTGCTTTACTGGGAAGCAAGTTTAGAACAGAATTTGCCAGCATTGCATTTTCTCAACATGACAAAGGATGTAAACTGTGCAACAAAACTCTAGCATAGCAGGGAGAATAAAAATCATTTATTCTGAAAATAATGAAAACCCAGAGTGCGTCAGTCAGACCAAAAGATACTTTCCCTACTCTGAAAGCAGACTGGTCCTCGATGCCTGATTGCAGCTAACTTATTGTGAGAAGTGTTGGTGGCTTTTGCTGACCAATTTTCCCAGCTTTGGCACTGAGGCTGGCTGTGTCCCCTCCCTAGCAGATAAATACTATTAAGGATGAGAAAAAGGCAAATGCTATAGTGATTGAAATTAGGTAGATGTTCACTGCTGTAATGGATTAAGTATACTTTATGATGTGAGCCTCATCTATGTAAACCTGGAATTTACAGGCCAACTCAGAGTTGTTTTTAGTTGCACTAGGATTTAGCTTGATGTCTCTGGTTTAGGGAAAGTTTAGACAGTTTTTTCACTCCTTGTTGCTCAATGCCTCCCTGAAGTACAGATGTGGTCATCAGAATCAGGAACAGCCATGGTGCACGCTGTGGCTAAGCAGGCTGCTGATACTAGGGGTGCCCAGACTCCAAATGGGAGAGGGAGAGAGAGAAATGTGCACCAGTGAAAACTGGCACCTTTTCACAAAACAAATAAATATGTGTTCTCAGACTCAATGATTACAGATGACTGCATCTCCAGGTCAGAAAAGTAACAAGTTCCCAAGATCCAAGACTTCACACCTTAATTGTCTTTTCTATTGACAGCTTAACATTCCACTGAGCCCTTTGAGTCTATTATTCTACAAGTACTAGTGAACATGGAAGACAAGATCTTCTTGGTTCAGACTTCTCATGGAGGTCACCTTCTAAGGACACTTAATTATTGGTATTTTCTCCTCCTGAATCTTCTACAAAATGCAAGGTTTATGTATGTGTGTTCTGTTCAAGGCCAGACTTAGGGAGTGCCTCACACTTTGGCAGTGTTTCCTACTCCAACTTGCAGTGACCTGATTACAAGGAGGTGTCCCTGGTGCAATTTCAAGAAATGTTAACAGATGGATCTGAACCTCGTTTAAAGATTATTCTGTGGAAACACCAAGTTTCTTCTTGAAGTTTCCGAGTAAAAGCAAGCTCTGCAGAGCTGACCTGCGGCAACCTTCATCTGCATCATTCTCAGCAACATCTGGAAAGAAAGTAACCTCATCAGGATAAGTTTGCAATGCTGGAAGTCAGGCACCACAGCATTCAGGGTGCAGATCAAACCTCACAATCCAGAAGTCGTTTGGACCTTCAATGGGGTATGGCAGACAGGAGAATTCCAAAAGTTCATTTCATTGCACATCTTTGATGTAGCACATAGCTTATCATGCTTTCTACACTTCTTGACCCACTGTTGTTAGTTCCCCTTTGGCAGGGGATGCAAGATCCAATCCCAAGCAGTCAGCTTGTGTACCCGCAGAGAGATGTGTTTAGAATTTCCCCAACTTAGGAGAATCTTATTCTTTAGAACATCTGACTATGCAAACATACTGAATAAGTCATTAGATTAAAGTTGCGTTAAAAAAAAGTGCCTCTAACAGTGCAGTGCTCCCTCACTACTAATGCTCTGACAGTTCAATGCTGTCTTATTACTGATGTGAAGTGGATTTTGTGATCAATTCTGTTGTTGGGCTGCAGCCTTCTGACTCAGAGGTGTGACTGCTACCTCTTTAGCCACATTTGACCAGGTTCAGAATGTGTGTGTAGTTTGAGGGATCAATGGCCCTCTAATTCATGCAAAAGCAGAGTTTGAATGTTTTTGTGATGATTCTATGTTTATTCATAAACTGACCTCTGTCTCATTACTTGGCAGCAGCTGAAGTCCAGGTTTAGAACACTGAATTCTGAAGGAGAGTCATACTGAATTCAAAGTATTAAATCTGTTTCTCTCTCTTCAACTGCTATTCAACCTCTGGAGTTTCTCCTGCATTCTGTGTATCTGATCCAAATTTAGGACATTCATGACAAACCTCAGCTCATATACATCCAGTAGGGTTAGCCTGGGAACAACAAGTCCTTAAGCAGGAATGTCAGCATCTGACTTGCTGCATTACCCAGGTGGTAAACCACTTGGAACTTTGTAGAAGACTAGATTAATTTTAAGGTATCTGGTTGGCATGAACGAGTTAGATTGAAGGGTCTGTTTCCATGCCGTACATCTCTATGACTCACCTGCAAGCCAGGATCTAATTTCTAGGAGTTCATCTGGAACTTCAGTCAGGAGGATGTGGCTGGGAACACTCAGTAACACCGAGGAGACAGCAAACAGTGTGCCCTGCCGCACATACCTAACAGATTAACAACAGAGACCTCAGAGTTGGTTAACTATCCTCCCAAATACTGGGATCTAACCAGAGAACTTACAGGACTAACCAGCAAGGCAATGCTACAATGTGCTACCACTCCTTCCCATGACCCCATCTGCCCCAAGTGTAATAAGGCCTGCGGTAGCTTTATTGGTCTGCACAGCCATTTATGGACTCACTGTGAGAGTGGAAGAAAGTCATCCTCATCTATAAGGGGCCGCCAATGCTACAATAACCCAACTAATGTAGCCCATGCACTAAAACAGTATCCTTCCAACCAATCAAAAAGGTGTTCAAAAAATCTCTCAGCAGTGAAAATACATGGGCTGGAGATATATGGGCTCAAGGAAATACGAGCAAGGCACATAGTACCATTAATGGAAGCAAGAACCCTTCTCTCCTTCTATCTCATTCCCTCACACTATCGTTGCCTGGATCTCCACTTGGATCACGCACCATTGATCCCAAAATTGTTAGGTTCCATCAGGGAGTATTATTGGCCAAATGACTCCTCACTAGACAACCTGCAAATGATCACTGGAGAAGTGGTCATCCAGAGTAACAGTGGTCTGAATTCAACATGTGATCAGTCATGAACAGTGATGCGAGGTAAAAGACAGCAGGGACTTAAGAGAACGCAAGTAGGAAAAATAATCATAAAGGGTAACTGAAGACAGATGGCAGTAATGATAAAGACACAATGGTAAAAGCACAGATAGTACAGATAGGGTTAACACTGAGGCCACGGGAAGCTCAGAAGTTACTTACGCGTCTGTGTGATATCGAACAGCCCAGATGAAATCCAGCAGAGCTTTCCCCATCTGAATGGCAACCTTGGGGAGGGTAAAATTACTGATTACTCACACACAGCTCACTCTCCACTTGCATTTCTCCACATTAACATTACATTAAATCTTACACAAAGCACCTGTGCTTCTATTTAAATTGCTTGGATACTGTTTCATTAATCCTGCACCAGAAACAGTCCAAAACTGTGCCCAAAGATCCCCTCTGAATAACTGTCCACCGTTCCTAAGTCCACTACTCACCATGGCATTCACAGAAAAGTACATTATTATTGCCAGCGTGTGAATTAGACGTCCCATCATCAAAGGCTGTTCAGCCAGGAAATCAAACGGTGTCTGTGGCCTGGAGTGAACAAAACAGTAGTCACTGCAATGGAGTAAAGCAGTGGTACAGTGTGAATTGGAAGTAAAAAGCAGTCATCTACATAGCTTGGGGGCCATAGTGAAATCTGAAAATTTGAGATGACAAGGCTTTCTTGGCTCAGAGTACAAAGTCAGGCTCAAAACTGCAGGCCTTCACTGTGGGATAACTACCTTAGCCTGTAATAAGTCTGCGCGTGCCATTTAGGTTCATAAGGAAATTGGCTTGGTCTTGGGGCTGGAGCAGTGACCAGTCAGGGCTGTCAGAGAGTCCTCTCCTCAACTCCACAGTCTGCAATTTTCTTCCTCAGAACCTACTTTCACTCAGGCTTTTAGCCCTTTCTCTTGATTTTTTAAAAAAATTGATAGCCAGAAATGCTTGCAGACACAACTGAACTGTTTTTTATAGCATCACCAAATCACCCTCGTTATTGTTTTACTCCTTCGTCTTTCACCACTAAATCACCAGCGTTTCCAATTATTATCAATTCACATGTAAAGTTCCTCAGGGGGTGTACAATACCACCAAAGGTGAGGGAAAAGTAGGAAGAAAGGGAGAGGATTAAATCAAAATGGAGTTAAAAGGGGAAAATCAGACACTCCATCCCCTGTGGTGCCCACCTCTCTCTAAAGGTATTTGGAGTATAGGTGGTTGCCATGAACTCCCAATCCAAGGACTTCCAAGCACCAATGTAGGAGTGGAAAAGGGGAAGGCAGTCTGGAATTATGACCCCTTAGTGTGCTGCCTGGACCTGCTGCTTCTCAGAGATGTTATAATACACCTCTGGAGGAGGTGAGACTTGAACATGGGCATTCTAGTCCAGAGGTGGGGACACTACTGCTGTGCCACAAGAATGGCAGATTGACGCCACTTTCCTAGTTTGGCATAGATTACTTGCAGATATTGTTTATTTCAAGTACTTGAGGCATTCAACTTATTATTGTCCTTTTGTGGAGGCTGCTGACTAGGGTAAGGCAGGTCAGTTTGGGCTTTCCATGATCAATCAAAAAGAAAACAATGAGCAGAGACAAATCCTTGTAAAGCTTCACAGACTGAGATATATTACCTGTCATAATTTCTGATCAGAGGAAAGAAGAAATGTCCAGCTACTGAACTCAGCCTGTTGGGAGCAGCCTTGGGTTCTGGTCTTGATGCTCCCTAAGAAAAATGAATAATCATATCACCAAACATACAACAGGAGCAGGAATTTCCATTCAAACTAGTGTCAGAGCAGAAGAGATTGGGGGGGGGGAGAAGGGGAAAGACTGACAGCGGTGGGGTGGGGTGGGGAAAGAGAGAGCGAGACAGGGAGCGAGAGAGAGAGAGGGAGGGAGGTACACGGTGAGACCAACAATGAGATAAAATAAGACAAAGACTTTAAATGTGCAAACGATAAAGTGAGAAACAGAATGAGACATGGATGTGATATATCTATGAGGGGACAGAGGAGGACAGAGAGAGACACAGATGGATAATTAGGGAGGAAAGGGTGGATTTGCCACTTGTCAGAGAGAGAGAGACAGGCTCTGAACAACCTTCTGTTTGTTTCAAGTTAGCCAAAGGCTGACTCTGACCGAGTACCACGAGCTCAGTGATTTCAGAAGCCCTACAGCCTTCCCCCAGGATTGTTACATCCCATGCTCCAGGCCCAATAACCTCTCGTGATAGCTCCACATTTAAAATGCACCCAGCCAAACCATGAGCAGCTTTCTCAGGCCCTGCTCTCTCAGTGCACAGTCCCCACCTGTTTTTGCTCAGCTCTGCCCAGCCCTACACCCACCCTGGCTCTGAGCTTACTCTGGTGAAGCGACGGGTCTTGTTTTCTATCCTTTCTGCAATGATTTTCTTCCATTGCTGGCTGGGATTGTGTGGACCAGAAGCTTCTGACCTCAACTGCTGAATGGAGGGGCTCTCACTTGTTGCTGTCTTGCTGCTGTCAGGCTGGGATAGCTCCTGAGCAGCCAGTGCCAGGATCTGAGGGAAGACAAAACACTCTTCGAAAATTTGTGGAACCAGGAGGAAGTTTCCAACATTGTAAGAAATTAATTTAAAGCAGTAATTTGTGAAGGAGGAAGTTAAACACTCACATCTAAGATGTCCAGACGTTGAGACAGGCTATAATTCACAGTGTAGAACTCTGTGGTAAGATACTGAGTGACCTGCAATAAAAGTGAAAAGGATGAAGTGCTCATTCTATACAGGGAAGGTCTGACTCTGAACAAGCAGCCAGTCAAGCTGGGTGGGAGTGAGTAGGAGACAGATCCGGAACATGCTGGATCCAGAGTAGTGATGGTGGTATTGCTTGGAGTAGGGAGAGAGCAGCAAGATTGAGGGCCAGAGGAAATATTGGACTCCAATGCCTGGGCCAGGGTGGGGCTAGTGGGGTAGGGTTGGTGGTAGTTAAGAGGGCTGGAGTCCACGTAGATGAACATCCTCCTGTTAATACAGTGGGAGGAAATACAGTGTCAGAGTCCCAAATCAAAAAGGTTACAGGTGTGGGAGCAGTGGAAACGTGGAAAAGTGGAAATTTGTGGAAAAGTTTAAGGTCAATGAGAATTTAACAACATGGAGCAATGGAACAGTAGACCAGTTTTGGTCTAAGTAGAGTTAGAACACTGGGAAATTGATGATAGTACATATTAACTGTATGTTTAGGACAGTAACAGCCCCAGACCCCTGGAATGAACAAACCGTGATTCTTCTCCGGCAGCTTCCTCTGTACTTACGGGAATTGTGTCAGTGACAGTGATTGCCACCAACCCTCTCTGTCGCAGTCCCATGAACCCAGAGATGGTAAATTTGTCCTCAAGGTGGAGGAGAACCTTTGTTAACTGCACACTGATCTGTGGAAAAGAATAATAAATATCTTCAGGCCCCATACAGAAATAGTACTGAAAAATTGAGTCCAATGAGTTATTCGAAACTATCATATGCAGAAAAATCCCAAATACTGCATAAACAGATGGGTGTGGAATGTCGACAATGACACCAGATCTAACTGCTTTTCAAATAGTGCTATTTAAAACCCATACCTACAATCAGAACCTGCAGTACTGAACTTGGATTGTGAATGATTTCTGCAGCGCTGACCCTGGAACTGTCAGTGTGGTTTTGTGTTCAAGTGTTTGGTATGAAGAGCAATCCCACGGTTTCTGAATCAAGGTGTCCATCAAATGTAAAGTACCATCCCCACATTTCATTAACAAAAGCTTTCACAATTTTGATAACAAATCCTACCATCACCCCTCCCCTTCTTCCTCCCCCACCCCAACCTCCTCCTCACCTCTCTACTTGCAGTTGGATTTTTTCTAATCAAGTTTTCCACAACCTTCAAAGTTATTTCAATTTGTTCTGGATCTGCAGATGTCATCAGGACTGCAAAAAAAAAAACAAAAAACCAGAAATCAGTATGCAGGCTAAATGAGTAAGAGGTTAAGGGAGAAGACATACAGTTCTCTGCCAATACCATTTAATTAGTAGAAAAATAGCATCAAGAATCTGTTATCAGGAATGGAAAGGGAGATGACACCCATCAGACTGGTCACTCGGAGACCCCTTACACACAGTCACTTAGTCCCCACACAGACATACACACTGACAAATCACTCAGTAACCTCCCTCTCTGGGCATGAGGTTACCTTCTACACAGTCACTGATGTAGACCGGGGCCCGATTCCTTTGCAGCTCAGTATCCATCGACAGGTCATATGGAACCAGTTCGTCATCACTACAAATAAAAAAATGTTAGATGTGAGCAATTGGAGCGATGGTGGGGTGAGACGGGCAGAGAAATGGACAGATGGATAGGACTCCCTTGAGCACTGTACTCATTCTGGGACTCCGTTTGAACACACAATGTCCTGCCTTAGGAGGCAAGAATGTAACCATTGTACACAACTGAGTCTCCTCTTTTTAGTTAGAATGAGAAGCAGACAATGGCTGAATCTGGAGAGAGATGAAAACTAACTATGGGGCAATCTGTTTTTACTGACCTGTCAAGTTCAGACTCAGACTCTGTGTCCTGCACTTCCTGCATGGGCTGTCTGCTGTCCACAGGATTCAGATTGGTCTCTGCCAAGTTCAGTCCACTCTCTAGCTGTGAGGTTTCATCTCTAGAAATGAATGAAAACTCATTAAGGTCCTGGTAACCTTGATTTTGCCCAATGAATTGAGTTTCTTACTCATGAGTAGGAGAGTTAGGCGGGAATGGGTGAATTCTCACCAGGGATTCAAAGACTGGCACTGCAAAAAAAGTGATGAGAAAGTATGGAGTAACAAGCAAAATTTAATATATTGTTTCCACTCTGAGTAAACACGTTTTGGGCTCGTTTATATCTGCATCTGTCCTCTCATTTAAAATTTAATACTCAGGGTGTTGAATGATCACTGATTTCAGAAACACTGCACTTCAGAGATAATAACAACTCAAACCGCCTCTCAACAGGCAGGCAGTTTTATCAGCAGTCTGAGGAAAGGTTACACAGTTAAAGTTAACAGAAGGTGTACTGAATGGGAAGCTGTACATGTGCAGTATTTTTGGTTGTATTTTGCAGGGCAAGTCTGTTTTGAACATTGACAGTTCACTTACTTGTGCTGGTGTGGAGGGGCCTCCCAGCTTGACAGCAGCCTCGGGTTGGATAGTGACTTTAGTTCCCTCAACTCATCATCTTCTGTGTACTGAAGGCCAGAATAAAACCATCATGTCAATCATTGTACCATTAGAGAAACAATGAAGCTTTTGACAATCAAAATTCACATCAGAGCTTAGTGAGTGATTATGAGATTGAACAATATATGGTCAGTGTCAAAAAAACCAAAAGAACTGTGGATGCTGGAAATCTGAAACAAAAAAGAAGAAATTGCTGGAAAATCTCAGCAGATCTGGCAGCATCTGCGGAGAGAAAGCAGAGTTAATGTTTCAGGTCTAGTGACCCTTCTTCAGAACCATCAGTGTCAGTTGTACACACACCAATCTCCTGGCATTTAGATTAGAACGAAATGATCTTGTAATAAACCAGGATCAATTCCCAGTGGAAAGTGATCCAATTTCCCAATCTCTGCAATGTGGCAAAAGTCCCCCTGGCTGTATAGAGTTTGTGGGTCAGTTGTTGAATCAGAGGACGTTGGATTTGAGCCTCACCTCAGAATAATCTAGGCCAACACTTCACTGCTGCACTGCGAGGAGTGCTGCTTCTTTGATGAGGTGTTACTAAATATGGTGACAGAATATTGAATCAGAACTGCAACCCCTTAGCTCTTTGCCCACCTCTTGAAATTATTAAAATTAAGGAGCATTCACCCATAAAGTGTTCTATAAATTCAACGCATCTTTCCTTTAGCAGAATGTACAGAATAGGCTCAAACTCAAACTCTATTTCTGAAACTCCTCTGATCGCTCAATCTCTCAACACAGCTCAAGTGAGGCAAATGGGTCAAATGTAGGGTAGGCTGGTTTTAGACTCCCTGTGTGGAGAGATTATGGGGCAATCTGTTAAACCTTGCCAAGCCTGTAGCATGAGTTCTCCACAGTCAGAGTCTGTGCTCTGTATCCTCAACTTTGAGACCTACCTGGAACTTGAGCCTGTGATCCCCAGAGTTCACCCTTGCATCGAGACATTCTGCAACAACCATTCCCAGCTGGCGAACACGGGCTATATTGCTGTCCAGGTGACACTCCATCCCAGCCATCATCCCAGAAAGAAGCTCTACAAACACAATGCACCAGACAACATGGAGACTGCCATACTCACTAATACATCACCCCCTCACATTGCCCCATCCATCAAGAGACTCTCCTCTGTCATGTCAACCTCTCACATCACCAACCTCAACACTCAACTCTCACAATCCAAATACACCCTCAGTAAAAGTTTGATGAAGCACTCAAAGACACTAACATGCAAATATACACCAAGACACTCATGTACACTCCTGTGGGCCAATCCGCACCCAAGGCCGACACACTCCCATGAGCTGACACATACTCACAGACTGACTCTCTCCTATAGCTGTCATTCACCCACACAAACCTGTTTTGTGTTCCTGTATCTGTGAGTCTGAGAGTTCTGCAAGAATGATGACAATGGCCTTGCTGATATAGAGCTGCTGTTCTATGGGGGTGTGTCTCAGGGCACTGCTGTTACTCCAGGTCTCCAACAACTTCTTAAGCACCTGGGAAAGACACACCACCTCAGAATGTGTTACAACTCAGGCTGGACTCAGCTCTCTGCTTTATTCCTGTTATTGGCTGGCCAGGCAGGACGTGCAAAACAATCAAGGCTAGTTCATGGAACTGTTATGTAATTCCTATGCTTCATTATTATGCTGAGACTTAGGAGCAACTGTCTCAGCTCAGAATATTCAAACATACATCAAACAGGGAAGCTGTTGCTGTGAATGCAAACCGCACCCCATGCTTCTCCTTCCACCTTACCACTGGCTAAAACTTCTAGACACAGGATTATCACTGTTTTGATCTAGAGATTCTTCATGATTCCCCAAGATGCTGCAACCATCACCCAACGGATCATCAGAAACCCACTATCCAGACAGGCTGTGTAGTACCCTTGCCTCCACTCACCTCAATCAATAAGCAGCCTTGAGACTTCTCTTTGGCCAGATATCCCAGCAAGCTTTGTAGCGCAGGAGTCTGCACCAATCACAAGACAATATCAAACATGCTCCAAGATAGTAACAGCAAACAGCCTCTCTAAAAATTTCTTCAACCATCCGCTACCCTTTGAACTTCAAAGCCCCTTACGTCTTCAATTTAACCCCACTTTCCTCCACACCCAAATGAAATATGTCACGGTGTGGGTATATAAAGTTTCAATCACTGTTGTCACCAGTTGCCTGATCTCTTAACCCCAGGTCCCCTCCTCTCATACCTATTATTTTGAACCCCTCCTTTGCTCCCCTGAGTCAGTACACACCTTGAGCTGATACTGCAAGAGTAGGAATTTGTGAGTTAGAACAAAATTAGCCTTCTTGTTCTTCAGCACGATGCTGCCTAGCAACCTCGAGAGCACATTCGGCCTGCCAGAACAAAGGTAAAAGATTTAAAACAAGTTACAAATGTGCGCCTCCCTTAAGCCGTGAATAGTGACCAATGGTATCGGATCTTGTGTCTCTAACTTAGAAGGAAAATGGAATCTTGGTTCAACACCTTATCCAAAGTTCAGCCCCTTCGACAGTGCGGCACTATCTTTGCACTCCAGTGAGCATTTCAGGCTCAATTGTCTAGAATGTGTCTTGAATACATAATCTCTGAATCAATGACATCAGGGTTTCCACTGAGCCATGGCTGAAAGTTGGCTCTAAGCAAATTGCTTGTAATTGTTGTATTCACTTTGGGAAAGCTAGTCCAGTTGGTCTATTCCCAGGATCTCAGACTCCCAATGTCCTTTGAAGTCCACACTTACCCTGCTGATAACCGGACAAAACCAGAAACTACGTTCTCCATCCAACGTTCAGGCACATTCTCCACTAATCGCCAACTGATTCGTTGCCAAAAGCAATCCGATTGGGTAAAAACAGTGAGTCTCGGCACCAACACTTGTAGAACGGCGTCTAAAGGAGTCAATCAACAATTCAAATACAGACATCACCGAGGATTGCTGTATTCTCCTTCACTAAATGATGCTCCAAAAAAAACAGACCTCCATCACATCGTTAAGGGACAGAGTTCCAGATATCCATTAGTGAAAAAAACTTTGTGATTTCACAGTCCAGCAACTTACTGAACTTTAAGATGACATGTTCCTAACTGTGGGTACCCCTCAGGGGAAACAGTTTCTATCTACTCCTTTGTAATTTTATACAACTCCATCAGATCACCCTCCAAACCTTCTCATGCATCAGGGTTTCTGTGAGAAATATTATGGTCTAATTTCTGCCTATGTTCCATTCTTTGGTAACGTATCTACCAGCCTCGGCCTACTCTGTCTGTCTAATTCAAACAATTAGATGAACTAATCTTAATTCTTTCATAATTAAAAGACCTCAACCAAACATTCTCATAGCTGATTCTTTTGGAAAGTCAATGACCCAACTGTCCTCACCAACTGCAAACCCCAAAGACTGCTAAACAGGACAATGATCCAATATTCCTGCCCAATATCCCCTTATCCAGAGTTGAATGAAAGTTCTTACCCAAATCCTGTGCTGAGAACATTGCCAGCTTTTACTAACTCAGTTGCTTTGTATTAATCACCTGCTGTTCTCTTGAAGGCTGTGCCTCTTTCCGAGATACTGCATCAAGGGAATAGTTAAACTTTCTGGCCTGTGCCTTTTTTTAAATAGCCTTGGACACGGTTTGACAGTGAAAGATTTCACAGAAAGGACTGATTCTATCTTCATCATTTAATCACATACTTTCCACCAAGGGTCACAAGATAGCAACAAAAACAGAAGTTGCTTGAAAAGCTCAGCAGGTCTGGCAGCATCTGTGAAGAAAAATCAGTTGATGTTTCAGGGCCAATGACCCTTCCTCAGCTTAGCTCCCAAATGAACCTGGACAGATACCAGCCAATACAGAAACTAACCCACGACTGATGTTCAGACTCACGGTCTAAGGTGTATGTACTCGTCGAGGAGATACATTAAGACTGGGGGAGTTCCCGGTTTAATTCTTTCTCCTGAATGGTATCTAGCACCTACTCTGGAATTCTTCCTATATACGGACTGGCTCTAACTGGGTTGCAACAGTAGTAACCACCAGCCAAACAGCTTCTCAAAATTCACAATTTTAACTTCACTCTCCCACTTTTACAGGAGTCATTAACCAAGATGTTGCTTTAAGTTTAGAGGTCATACTTTGTGAGGTAAAGTTGAGGAGACGAACATCTTCCTTTAAGCAGTGTGACGCTCAGACTTACCAGTGTGTCCTTGCATGCAGACCTTCCCCAGAAGCTGAGACACGAAGAAGAGAGAACTGTCCATCCCACCTATAACATAGTGCAGGATAGTAAGGGTATTGTTTCAGTTATTTATTCCCTTACTACCCAAAACTCAGAGCACACTAAAGCCAGACTATTCTAACTATTCCCTAATGCAACGTCCATCAGTATATCCCTGTAACACCACAGCTCTGAAGATTTCTTCAAACCACACGTATGGGGGACAAAATTTGTTGCTGTGAGCTGATTGTAAGTAGTGCATATTAAAACCCTCTGCAGCCCTGATGCATTGAAGAAGTTCAGTGGGTAACTCTCAGATTGGAGTCAGATGTTTATGCATTCAAGATCCCTTCCCTAAATCCAAAATGAAGTTCCCAGTGCAGTAGCATGGGAGCAGGTGCAGAGACAGCACTGCAGCAGACGGGATGGGTGCTAAGGAAGTACTGCACTGTCAGAAGGGACAGGTGCTTAGAGAGCACCACCTTGTTGGAGCAGACAACTGTTGAGGAAGTGCTGCATTGTCGAGAGAGAGAGACAGAATGTCACTATAAGAGGAACCATTGGAGAGACAATGCTGACATGGTACTGCATCGTACAAAGGACTGAACTGCATGAGTGTGGCACTTTCAGAGATGTGTATCCAATCATAGATTGGGATGAGACATTAAATGGAGATTCTTTCTGCCTTCTCATGTAAAAACAGAAGATCCCATGTTACTATTCAAAGAAGAGAGTAGGAATTTTCTCTATCTTGAGACAGTGCTCCCCTCTCAATTAACATCATGTGTTAGACTAATGGCATGTAGTGATTCAGAGATTAGAAATGAAGGAATAAAGACTATCAAGTTAGGATGATGCCTAATTTAGAGGGTAACTTGCAGATGGTGATGTTCCAACGTGTTTGGTGTTCTTGTCCCTCAACTTGGCAGAGAATTTGGAAAGTGCTGCTGAAAAAGCTGAGGTGGTTTGCTTTAGTGCATTTTGTACATGATACACATTGTGCATTGGGAGTGAACATTTAAGGAGGCAGATGGCGTTTAAAAAGGCTTCTTATGGTTGGTAAAGGTTTATTTCCCAAAACATCACACCTTAGTTTTCTTACCTTTCAGTTGCTCATAAATTCTTTCCAATACCAATACCATCTCTTGTCCTAACAGTGGGTAGTAGTTCTCGGGGTAGAATATCGCTGTGTTGTCCTTCTCCAATTTGTTTGCCATGTGATCTGGCAAAGCAGAGATTTTATTCAGCAGTGTCTCTTGCAGACTGGACATGTGAGGCGAGGTGTATTCGAGACAAATCTCCCAGATCAGCTGGGTCAACCGATTCTCCTGCAGGAACTGCTCCAGAATTGCCACACATCGCTCCTGTCGTAAGCTTGGTCTGTGACAAGACCACACCACAGCAGATTCAAAACATATATGTGACCCAGCCCACTCCCGTACCACACAACCAATCCAAAAAAGGGCAGCATGGCACCTGCTCCCACCAAACAGAAATTTCAAAAGTACCAGCATATTTGCAGATGGACTCTGGGACTGTGCCCACATTGGCAGCAGGCATCACTATTTACAAGGGTTCCAGGAATGTGTTCATATTTACAGGAAGTCCTTAACAGTAAATCAGTTTTTAGGAGGAGGTGGTGGCATAGTGTTAATGTAATTGGACTAGTAATCCAGAAAGACACAGACTATGTTGTGGGGACGAGTGTTCGAATCTTGCCCTGGCAGATGATGGTGAAAATGTAAACTCTGCCGACTATCATTAAAAAAAAGACCCAAGTGGTTCACCAATGTCCTTCAGGGAAGGGAATCTGCTCTCCTTATCCAGTCTGGCTGACAACTCACAGACTCACAAAGTGGGTGACTCTTAACTGCCCTTAGTGCAATTAGGGATGAGCAATAAAATGCTGGCCTAGCCAGTGACAACCACGTTCCATGAACAAGTAAAAAAGTCACTAAAAATGTTGTTCATTAGGGGAGACTGAGCCTTTGTGTGGTGTTGTTTTACAGCAGGATTTCACACAGCCACCACTGCCAGTGAAAATATTGAACACAATGAATCATTCAGTACAAGGTGCCCGCCATGATTTGAATTTACCTTGTTGCTGTGATAGTGTCCAGCAGCACCAAGAATGCTTCATGGGGTGGGCCATTCAGAAAGAAGTCATCCAATAATTCTTTTTCCTGGTTAACAGGTAGCAACTGCAGCCAATCAGCACTGAGATTATTAGTCAGGACTTGTAGGAAGTGGGAATAGTGTGTTTTTACAAATTCTTTGCTCTGTGGAGAGGGATTGGCAGTTTCAGGTCCTTTTAGGTACTGCTTCACAGACTGTAAGGTGTGTATGATTTCTGCTCTGGCCCTGGAGGAAGACAGGGTAATGATTGCTTGTTTGATGAGGCAATGTACTTCAGGAATTTCAGGCTCCATGGTTGTGAAGATCCTGAGGAAAATCAGATACAAATTGAAAACAAGCTGCAAGTTTAGACAAAACCAACCTCAAATTCCCAGAATATCATCTTAGTTCCCTGAAATTCTGACTGATAAACAACAACATTTAAAGTTACTGCAAAGAGGCAACCCTTGGGTGGGGCTATAGTTATATTACTAGACATAATAACTAAGCTTGGACTAAAGACAGCAGCTAAAAAAAATTTAAACTCAATTAACTACATAAATCTGCAAGAAAAAGCTTGTTGCAGTGACTGTGACAAAGAAATACCAGGTTATTGTCAAGACTCATTACATGCACTAATGTCATTTAGGAATTAAAAGCTTTTTATCTTGACTGCCATGAGTGCAACTCTAAAGTGCCCTCTGAAATGGCTGAGCAAATCTGCAATATGTTCAAGACAACAGGGATGTAGGAGGTATGGTTAACAAGTTTGCAGATGACACCAAAATTGGAGGTTGTAGTGGACAATGAAGAAGGCTACCTTCAGATCGGCCAATGGGCTGAGGAGTGGCAGATGGAGTTTAATTTACAAAAATGTGAGGTGCTGCATTTTGGAAAAGCTAATCAGGGCAGGACGTATACCCTTAATGGTAAGAGCCTGGAGAGTGCTGCTGAACAAAGAGACCTCGGAGTGCAAGTTTATAGTTCCTTGAAAGTGGAGTCCCAGGTAGACAGGATAGCGAAGGTGATATTTGGTATGCTTGCCTTTATTGGTCACTGCATTGAGTGTAGAATTGGGAGGTCATGTTGCGTGTGTACAGGACATTGGTTTGGCCAGTATTGGAATACTGCATGCAATTCTGGTCTTCCTGCTAAAGGAAGGATGTTGTGAAACTTGAAACAGTTCAGAAAAGGTTTACAAGGATGTTGCCAGGGTTGGAGGGTTTGAGCTACAGAGAGAGTGAATGGACTGGGGCTATTTTCCCTGGAGCATCAGAGGCTGAAGGGTGATCTTATAGAAGTATATAAAATCATACAGGGGATAGGCAGGGTGAATAGCCAAGGTCTTTTCCTTGGGTTGGGGGAGTCCAAAACTAGAGGGCATAGGTTTAAGGTGAGAGGGGAAGAATTTAAAGGGGCGACTTTTTCATGCAGACGGTGGTGCATGTATAGAATGAAGTGGTGGAGGCTGGTACAATTACAATGTTTAAAAGGCATCTGGATGGGTATATGAATAGGAAGGATTTAGAGGGATATGGGCTAAATGCTGGCAAATGGGACTAGATTAATTTAGGACATCTGGTCAGTATAGACGAGTTCGACCGAAGGGTCTGTATCTGTGCTGTCCAACACTATGATTCGGGATGAGGAATTTCTGAAATGAGTGACACTGTGACCGGCAGAACCAGAAAGTCCATGAAAAGAAAACAGCGTACTTTAATGCAAGCAAGTTGTTGTCGATGTTCTCTAGCCTGACAAACCCACAGCTCTTACGATAGAAATTGAGGAAAAATTGGCCAGATTTCATGGAGGAACAGAGCAGGCCAGGCAGCATGAAAGGAGCAGGAAAGCTGGTGAAACATCAACTTTCCTGCTCCACTGATACTGCTTGGCCTGCTGTGTTCCTCCAGCTCCACACTGTGTTATCTCTGAATCCAGCATCTACAGTTCTTGCTATCTCTCACCAGATGTCCTGTTTGTTTTTTGCTTCAGGACACGATTTGGTGGTAAAACAGAAAGTTTTACCACGGTCTACAATTCCTTAGATTATGCTAAGAAGACTGAACCTAAACATAAATTGGCAAAGCATGGTCAGTTGGAAAGTAAGAAGGATTTTAAGAAACATACAGACCTCGATCAGGATCATAGCTAGGTTCCAGGCTGTGCCTTCCACCCTCCTGGATCCAGTGAAATATCAGAGGTGAGTCAGCAGTAAGGGCTCGAGAAAACAACCATTTAATTATAACCTCACGCTGTGTAACAACATCAAAATCTCAAATTAGAAATTAACACAAAACCTGTCAACTATTGCCGGCTCATTCATATTTACCTAAAGCCTTCAAAGATTCACCATATTCAATCTCAGCCCATCCGAGCTGTAAATATACACCCGCCGTTCTGGATCTCTCGCCAACGTCTGAACCTAGAATTGAAGACATGAAGTTGCTTATTTAATTTATTTCTGGAAAGAACGTCGAATTTGTGTCGAATCTGCTAGCTGGAATCAGACATCTTATTTCACGGTAGACATCAATGTCCGGTAAGTAGCACGTGGGTCTGAAACGCTTTCATTGTGAAGGAAACGGGAAGTACAACGTGGAGCCATCTTTGTACAGGAGTATGCCGCTGTGGCGTCATCTTACTGCGGGAGGATGGGATCGCAGCCAGGCACCATCTTGGTATAGAAGGTCAAGAGACATCTTGGTATTGGCAAAATAATTGTAGTACTTTATATGTAAAAGAAAAATACAGCGGATGAGAAAATTAAAAAAGGAAATTGCTGGATATATCATGAATATTTGAGAAATCAAGGAGATCACAGAATTGTTACAGCGTAGAAGGAAACAAACCGAAACGTTCAAGAGAATGACCTGGCCACTGTCTGTTGACAGGTGCGGATAGGGCTATGTGAGGAAACTAGATCAAAGTAGGCATACAACACTTAAACAAAATGCAAAACCACCATATTGTCAAAGCTTTTTAGCACTTTCTAAAAAAAATTCTGCATGTGTTGTGCAAGTCCATGCTAGGCTAATACTTATTGCCCATACCAAACTGCCTGAGAAGTTGGCAGTGAGTTGCCTTCTTGAACCGCTGCGACTGTTTGGTGTAAAAACACCTTGTGTGTTATGGATGGATTTCCAGGGTATGACCCAGAGACAATGAAGAAACACTATAATTGTTCTAAATCAGGATGGTTGTATGGCTGGTTGGGGTGGGTGGTAGGAAAAAGAAAGGGACTTGAAGATTTAATAAGTCGTTCCTTCTTATAAATGATAATTTTAGGTGAACACAGGTGATAAACATCAGAGATAAAAGGTACTGCAGATGCTGGAGAATCCGAGATAACAAGCATGGGGCTGGATGAACACAGCAGGTCAAGCAGCGTCATAGGAGCAGGAAAACTTGACGTTTCGGGCCTAAACCCTTCATCAGAAACCCTTCGTCAGGATTTAGGCCCGAAACGTCAAGTTTTCCTG
>JAHRHZ010000023.1:39460539-39592428 GCA_024137785.1 Ginglymostoma cirratum | reverse complement strand
TATCTCTGATACAATTTTAACCCCACTGCAAAGCCTCTTCTAAGGAATTTCTGATGAAGGGTTTAGGCCCGAAATGTCAAGTTTTCCTGCTCCTATGATGCTGCTTGACCTGCTGTGTTCATCCAGCCCCATGCTTGTTATCTCTGATAAACATCAGAGGCACTTTTGTTATATTATTTGGTCAGTGGCACTGCAGCAGTTCAATACCTTTTCAACAATTTCAATGAAAGTAATCATCAACTGTGTCAGCCCTAAAATCTCTTTTCGTATTCCAAGGATACAGATCCTTGGAAAGTAGGCAACAGGTTTAGATAGAGGATCTGGATCGGCGCAGGCTTGGGGGGCCGAAGGGCCTGTTCCTGTGCTGTAACTTTCTTTGTTCTTTCTTATTCCAAACTTTTTTGTGCATCCCTTTTCCAATTATTGGTGGCTTTGCAGCATATAGCCTTTACATTCTGGAATTCCCTCCTTAAACCTCTCCACCTTCCTATCGTTTTTTAAAAGCCACCTCTTTGATCAAGCTCTTGCTCAATTTTAAATCAAATTTGTTTTCACCAGTATCCTTTTGACCTTATGCTTCTGTGAACACCCAAAGAAATTTTCTATACAGGTGCTGTATAAATTTAAGATAGCAAATTTGCAGGTCAGGTAACTCTTCCAAATGAGGTGTGACATTGTTTACATTAATTTAATGTACTTAATTCTAATCCTTCACAATTAAAATTTTTAGGTTGAAAAATAGTGGCAGGTTTTTCAACAGTCATCAGATCATAACTTCTCCAAAGCTATCTCAAGTATCTCTGCCTGAGCAACCAACTAAAATGGTATTACCTTCATCCTTAGTACCAACGCCATTTCCAGATTTTTTTTTTCTGTCCAAAGAATCTACTACTCACCCTATGGATAGTCTTTTTTAACCACCACCAAGTCATCCATGTTACAAATTAAAAGAACAATTTAACAAGTACTACACCAGGAGCAGTGCAACAATAACAAATGGGGGGGAGAAAGTAAACTAAAATGGAGTTGAAGGGGAAAATAATGCACTGTAACTCCTGTGCTGCTCACCTCACTTTAAGCTACTTAACAATCCTAATCCTTTAGAATCCAATAAGTCTCTCTTTCTATGATCAATATAGATTATAAATAATTGAAACCCTTACTCTGTTCCTTGTGACATCCCTGTGGTTACAGCTGCTTATTTCTGAGTTTGTTTTCTGTCCATTAATAAATTTTCTATCCATGGTAATATATTCATGCCAGCTCCATTAATCCTTAGCTGTTAAATTATCATTTGTGATGCACCTTATCGAATACAGTTTGGGAAATCAAAGTATATCAAAGTGCATTGTTAAGATGTCCTTAATAATAAATTCTACCATATTCATGACAATTTATGTTGGGCTTGTAATTCTTATTTTCTCTGTCCCTCCTTTCTTGAATAGCAGTGTTACATTTACTAATTTGTTAACTCAAACCACTGAGACCTTCTGGAATCTACAGGACTTTTAAAATCAAAACTAGGGCATCCGCTATCTCTGCAGCTACCTTAGCCCCCCACAAATGTAGGCCATCAGATTCTGGAGATTTGTCAAGTTTTAATTCCTCAAATTCCTTTAATAATTTCTGCTGCAAACATGAATTATTCAAAATGTCTGATTCTTATTAGCTCCTTGGTTAATCTCTAGCTTTGAGGCATATTTTGAGTGTTCTGAAGGAAAGTCAGACAAAATATTTATTCAATCCGTCATTCCTCATGAGAATGAATCTGTTTCCTTGAGACTTTTACAAACCATATATTTTCTCATTGCTTTTTGATCATCATTTGATGGTTTCCAAAACTCCCCCAATTCAAAGGCTTACTTGTATTTTTCACAACAAACATGCCATTTCTTTAATACGATAAGGGTTCAAGCCCAACGTCTCAAGCACATAATTTAGACTGGCACTCTGTGCAGTCCTGAAGGTGGTGCTGTCCTGTTGGAAGCAATATTTTCAGATGAAACTTTAAATTGAGACCCAAAAACAAAAACAGAAATTGCTGGAAAAGCTCTGGAGGTCTGGCAGCCCCCGTGGAGAGAAATCACATTTAATGTTTCGGGTCAAGAACTCTGATTTCTCTTCAACAGCTGCTGCCAGACCTGCTGAGCTTTTCCAGCAATTTTTGTTTTTGATGTTGGTGACTTGCTCGCTGAGCTGGTTGGCTATTGTACAGACATTTCATGACCGTGCTAGATAACATCATCAGTGTGGCCTCCGATGAAGCGACGTTGTTCTACTCCGCTTGGTATTTATTTAATCTGGTCTGTTAAATTGGGTTGTGTCATTTCCAGTTCTGTTCTGCATGGGCTTGTATATGGGGTCTAATTCCACATGTTTGTTAATTGCATTACGGGTTGAAAACCAGGCTTCTAGGAATTCCTGTGCATGTCTGCAGTTGGCTTGAGCTAGGATGACCACGTTGTCCCAGTTAAATTGATGGCCTTCATTGTCTGAGTGCACTGAGATGAGGGAAAGTTCGTCGTGTCATTTTGCTGCTAGCTTGTGTTTGCGCATCCTGATGGCTAGTTTCCTTCCGGTCTGGCCAATATAATGTTTGTCGCAGTCATTGCAAGGTATTTTGTAAACGATGTTGGTCCTGCATGTCATGGGTATGTGGTCTTTGGTCCTTGTGAGTGTTTGTCATAGTGTGGCTGTAGGTTTGTGTGCTACCGTGATTCCTAGTGGTCATAGGAGTCTCATCAGTTCTTATATCTTCTTGATATAGAGTAGTGTGGCCAGTGTATTGGGGTGTACTGTGTCCTCTTGGCATTGCCTATCTAGTAGGTACCTGTGGATGAAGTTGTTGGACTATCCGTTGTTAGCAAATACCTTGTATAGGCGTTGTTCCTACTTCCTGCGTAGTTCTGGCGTGTTGCATTGGTTCGCAGCCCGTTTGAATAGTGTCCTAACACAGCTTTGTTTGTGGATGTTGGGGTGATTGCTGTGGAAATTGAGGATTTGGTCAGTGTGGGTTGCCTTCCTGTATACTGTGGTTTGGAACTCCCCCTTGGTCATCCGTTCTACCCTCATGTCTAGAAATGGAAGCTGATTGTTGTCTTCCTCTTCTCTTGTAAATTTGATCCTGGTGAAAATGTTGTTGATGAGATGGTGTATCTCTTCTAACTTGGTGTGTTTAATGATGACAAACGTGTCGTCCATGTAGCGGATCCACAGTTTTGACTGTATGGAGGCGGGGGTGGGGGGTTAGTGTGTTCCAGACCTTGCATTGACTGCCTCTGCAATAAGTCCTGAGATGGGCGACCCCACAGGTTTACCATTTATTTGTTTGTATATTTGGCCGTTAAAAATGTAGTGTGTGGTGAGGCATAGGTCCAGTAATCTGGGTATGTTGTCCTTGCTGAAGGAGCTGTTTGGAGTTCGGCGTTCCTGCTGTATCCAGTAATGTGGCAAGTGTTTCTTTTGCTAGTAGTACGTCAATGGAAGTGAATAGTGCTGTGACATCAAAGGATACCATAATCCTGTCGTCATTGATTTTAATGTTCTTGAGGTTGTTAAGGGTTGAGTGGATGGAGTGAGGTGACCATCCTGGCTCAAGCCAACCACAGACATGCATGGGAATTCCTAGAGACCTGGTATTTTACCCTTAATGCAATTAACAAACATGTGGAATTAGACCTCAGATACAAACCCATGCAGAATAGAACCAGAAATAACACAACCCAACTTAATAGACTGGATTGTACAGTGACTCAGTGGTCAGCACTACTGCCTCACAGCACCAGGGACCTGGGTTCAATTCCAGCCTTGGGTGACTGTCTGTGTGGAATTTGCACATTCTCCTTCTGTCTGTGTGGGTTTCCTCTGGGTGCTCTGATTTCTTCCCACTGTCCAAAGATGTGCAGGGGAGGTGGATTGGCTGTGTTAAATTGCTTATAGTGCCCAGGGATGTTTAGGTTAGGCAGGTTTGACATGGGAAATGCAGGGATAGGGGAATGGGTCTGGGTGAGATGGTCTTCAGAGGGGTGGTGTGGACTTGTTGGGCTGAATGGCCTGTTTCCACACTGTAGGAATTCAATGATGATCTTCTATGAAATACCAAGTGGAGTAGAACAACACCGCATGATTGAAGGAACTGATTATGTTACCTAGCACGGTGACAAAACGTATGGGTCTAGGCCCGAAACGTCAAGCTTTCCTGCTCCTGTGATGCTGCTTGGCCTGCTGTGTTCATCCAGCTCCACACCTTGTTATCTATGTACAATAACCAGGCAGCTCGGCGAGCAAGCCCACAACCCGAGCTACAAATCTTCGCAAGAACCTTAAATTTCTGATTTACACCAACCGCAGTTCTTTCGTTTTTTTAATTTAAATTGAGACCCTCATTTGCCCTCGGGTGGATTTCATAACATTTTTGGAAGACAATCAGGACATTTCCCTCCTACCCCCAAGACGCCGGGGTTCAGTGCACATCCCCACCAACCTACACTGCAGCGAGATAACAAGCATGGGGCTGGATGAACACAGCAGATCAAGCAGCATTCCACTGCAGCGAGGTCTCTCACTCCCCCCGGCGGTGCTCACCAGTATAGCAGATGTTTGCGTCATGACGCAGCGTGCGACGGGTGACGCGGGTTGAGCGGGACGGTTTTGCGGCCCAGGCAGCGGCAAGCGAGAGCGGACCGAGAGTGGAATGTGAGTGGACGGGAATCCGTGTCCATCGGGGCCAGGGGCCGCCTGACTGTAGCGACATTTGGCTTGTCGCATTCGGGGTGGACTGTGTTCACTGCACTGTGACGACTTTAGAAGGATGAATAGCCCTTTGTACAGATGGAATCTCGGTGTAGAACGGAGCCTGAGGCCTAGTGGAGCGAATCTTATTGACTAGTGGGGAGGGGGTTGACCGGGAAACTCTGCAGTATCCCTGGGCCTATTGTTGACACCTGACCCTGGGGGTGTCCCGCTAATAAGCCTACCTGCCATGCTCGAGCTGTTTCCTGTCTTTCCCCTCTTACTGAGTGGTTACTGGGACAGCTTCCACACACCCCTGAATACATCCAGTACCTCACCTTGAACGAGGTGGGTCCTGTCAGTAGGAGATTATTTAAGGAATCAGTGAATGTAGCATCATAAATTTTAGATTAGCGATGGAAAAGGACAAAGAACAAACCAAAATAAAAAAAAACTTAATGGGGTGGGCCAGCTCTGGATAAATTAGAATCATATACTGTAATTAAACCCTGGGCAGCCATTGAAGATAATGTACTTGAGGTACAGTTGGAAGTAGATTCCTCTGATGGAATAATAGGATAAACAAAATACCCTATTGAGATAGAGAATAGATTGATGACAACTTGATGTAGTGTCTTTAACATAATGAGGTCTGAAAGTGCCTCTTAGGAGTATTCTAAAACTAAATATGACCATAGAGTTATGTAAGGAAATATTAGGTAAAGTGATCAAAATCTCAGTCAAAGAGATTACAAAGATGGAAGGGATAACGACCTGGAAGGATTTGAAAACAAGGATTTTTTAAATTCATTCACAGGATGAATGTGTTGCTGGCTGGGCCAGCATTTACTGCCCATCCCTAATTGCCCAGAGGGCAACCGCATCAGCCTGACGAGGTGAGGATGTCAGTTTCCTTCCCTAAAGGACAATAGTGAACCAGATGGGTTTGCCTGACAACTGACAATGGATTCATAATCATCACTAGACTCTTTCCCACAATGTTAAGAAGTTAAAATTAAGATGTTGCTTGACTGAGAGCCACTGAATTTCAATGAACACAGGAGTGACTTGCTGCCAGTTAAGAAATGAGCAGCGTAGTTTTGGATGATAAAAAGTTCGTGAAGGATAAATTGGGAGACCAGCCAACAAGCTTGTTGGCATATTAAAGCCTGACAATGATGAAGGCATGAAGATAAAACAGTAGAAGGGTGTGTGACAAATGTCATGTTGATAATACAAGTGAGAGCCAGCTGCTTTGGAAAGGTCAGAGGGGAAATGAAAAAGGAAACAGAAGGAATGGGAAGAGACTGGCAGCTATCATTAAAGATCATCCAAAACTATATAAATAGTGAAAAGATGATAAACGAGAGTATTCCCATTTTGAGATCAAAAAGGAAGATTTATATATCGAGATGAGGTGCTATATAAGTACCTGGTCGTTACTGAAGAAAATTCTGTGAAAGTCATCAGCCATCTTGTCATAACGAATGGCAAAGCAGGCTCGAAGGGCTGACTGGCCCATCTTTGCTCCTATTTTTGTATATTTTTATATTTCTAAATGGAGGTGGGTGAGATGATGTATGGGCCAAAAATTGACAAAACCTGGCGGTCTTTAAAGTTGCTAAGTCACCAAGACTGGAGGAGATGTATCCAAGGATACTGGGGGAAGTCAGGCCAAAATTTGTGGAAGCACAGGTCATAATCTTCCAAACCGCTTTTAGAGGTGATGGCAGGGCACGGAGAAATGCCAGTGTTTGCATTCTTGTAGAAAAATCATGTAAGCATGAACCCAGCAATTGCAGGCCAGTCATTTTAACCTCAGTGTTGGGAAAGCTTTTTAAAAATAATAATCTTTGAAAAATTGAGTAACTTGAAAAAGTAAATTAGTTAAGTAAAACCAGCAGAGATTTGTTAAAGGCATATCATGTTTAAATTGTTTTGATGAGGTGGTGGATAGTTAGAGAATATTGCATTTGCTTTGGCATGCATGGACTTTAATATGTTTGGTAAATTGTTACAAAATAGGCATGTCAGCAGAGTTGAAGGCCATCGAGTATAATTAACAGCAGCAGCTTGGGTGCAAAGTTGGCTTAGTAAGATGATCCTGGAATTGGAGCTTATACAGTAGGTTCTCTTGGAGAATCAATATTAGGACCATTGCTTTTCTTGACTGTATTAATAACTAGAATAGTTGGGGGCACAGAGCATAATTTCAAAATTTATAGATATCACAAAATTGGACATTGGAATGAACAGACATGTGGCAGATGAAATGTATTGCAGGCAAGTGGAAAGTGATATGTTTTAGTAAGAAGAATGAGGAGAGGCCACAGAAAATAAAGGGTATATTGAAAGGGGGAGCAGAAACGGAACTGGGTATATATCGATAAGTCATTGAGGGTGGCAGGGCAGGTTGAAAAAGTAATTTGAAAAAAGGTATACAGGATCTTGGACTATATAGAGTCATAGAGTACATAGGGAAGTTTTGATGAGCCGTTATAAAACTCTGATTTGCCCTCAACTTGAATATTGTGTATTCTGGGTAACACATTTTAGGAAGCATGTGAAGGCATTAGAGAGAGTATTGAAAGGTCCATGAAAATAGTTCCAGGAATGAGGACCTTCAGTTATGTGGATAGATTGGACAAGATAGATTGGGGCTGTTCTCATTAGAGAAAGTTGAGAAGAGATTCAGTAGCAGTGTTCAAAATCAGGAAGGGAGAAAGTAGACACAGGACAGAGCAGTTAGAAACTTTCCCATTAATAAAGTGTGTGAGAATCAGAAGCGAATGATTTAAGATAATGAGCAAATTCATAAAAAGCAAGGCAGCATGAAAAACATTTTATTCCTGCTCCTATGATGCTGCTTGACCTGCTGTGTTCATCCAGCCCCATGCTTGTTATCTCGGATTCTCCAGCATCTGCAGTACCTTTTATCTCTGATACATTTTTATTCAGTGGCTGGTTAAGATCTGGAATGCTGTGTATAAGAATGTGATAAAGACAGATGTAGTTATGGCTTTTAAAAAGAAAACAGTTAGTTATCTGAAGACAAACAATGCAAAACTGGAGGGTGAAATAGTAAGAATTGCCGATGCTGGAATCTAAGATAACACAGTGTGGAGCTGGAGGAACACAGCAGGCCAGGCAGCATCAGAGGAACAGGAGAGGAGCTTTCCTGCTCCTCTGATGCCGCCTGGCCTGCTGTGTTCCTGCAGCTCCACACTGTGTTATCTAAAACTGGAGGGTGAATTGCTCCTGCAGTGAACTGAATGGTTTTCTTCTGTGTTGTAATGATCCTACAAATGGTGGCTCAGTGGTTAGCACTGCAGTCTTGCAGCGCCAGGGACCTGGGTTCGATTCCAGCCTCAGGTAACTGTCTGTGTGGAGTTTGCACATTCTCCCTGCGTCTGCGTGGGTTTCCTCTGGGTGCTCCGGTTTCCTTCCACAGTCCAAAGATGTGCAAGCTAGGTGGATTGGCCATGCTAAATTGCCCATAGTGTTCAGGGATGTGTGGGTTATAGGGGGATGGGTCTGGGTGGGATGCTCCAAGGGTCGGTGTGGACTTGTTGGGCTGAAGGGCCTGTTTCCACACTGTAGCGATTCTAATTCTATAACTCTATGATTAGGAATGGATGATTTGACTGCCTGAGCATGCTTTAGTCTAGTGTCTACTCATATACTTCCTAGAAGGTGTGAATTATTGACCGTAGCTGATTTTTGCTATTGAATTTTGATTTAAAACCACACCACCTGCCATAATCCTGGGTTGTCATACATACAGCCAGCAGAATTCCATTATTGAAGTGTATTTGCTGTTGTAGAAAACAACCAGTTTACACACAGCATGCTGTTACAAATGGCAATATGATAATGGGTGTATCATCTATTCTGCTGATACTGATTGCGGGATAAACGCTGGAGTGAACACCAAGGTCGAAACCTCTGATGTTCTTTGAAATAGTGCTTGGAATCTTTTCATGTCCATCTTAATCTATTTATATGTGGCTTAGTATCACATTTTGTTTGATATAGCCACTGTGAAATGCCTTGGATCTTATTACTTAAAACTTCTACATAAATACATTTTGTTGCAAAGTTCTTTATTGAAAATGCTGCGTCCCCACTTAGAATATTAGTACCCTAACTTCTCATTGTACCTCCACCTGAGATAATCTGCTCAGGTCAAACAACTTTGATTGTAGTTGCTGCTGTCTGGTAATTTGCTAGTGACCTCATTCTCATCTGAAGGTGCACTCTTAAAATTCACTAAGGCATCTTTGACAGCACCTTCCGAACCTGTGACATCTCGCACCCAAAGGGCGAAGACATCTGACACTTGGGAACACCTTATGTGCAAATTTCCCTCAAATGCAAACCATTCTAACTTGGAGCTATATTACCTTTCCTTCACTGCATTTGGTCAAAATCTAGCAGCTCACTACCGTCCCTTTTTCAAGAACAGTTGGGGACGGGCAGTAAATGGTGGCCTTGTTAGTAAGGCAATCAAAAAATAGAACATAAAACAGTACAGCACAGTACAGGCCCTTCGGCCCACGATGTTGTGCCAAACTTTTACCCTAAACCTAAGGTCTATCTAACCTCCACCGCTACGTTATACTATCATCCATATGCCTAACTAATAACTGCTTAAATGCCCCTAATGAGGCTGACTCCACTACCCTCTCCGGCAATGCATTTCACGCCCCTACCACTCTCTGAGTAAAGAACCTACCTCTGACGTCCCCCCGATTTCTATCTCCTACCTACCTATCTATCTATCCACCTACCTAAATGAATAGTTTTTAAAAATTGTTGGAGGAACAGTGCAACTGTACTGTTATCTGGAGCCCAAGGCTGCAGTTATATTGGAACTTGAAAGAAATTTGTTCATTTACCAGACATTGCACTGATTAGAAGGGAAGCATGTGTAAATCTCTGATTTAGACCCTGTATCCACACTCAACCCTTTTTGCCTTCTCCATTGTGTGGAATGTACAGAATGTTGGTTATCAGTTGAAAGGTTTTGCAGTAACAACAGGATCTAGTGAATAGATTATGATGGAATATAACATGAATGATGGAACAGGACACGTCTGCATCATGCTGGGAGAGCCTTGGCAGATGATAGGTCAGAAACTACAAGAGTTCTACTGGAATAAGAAGTTGCTGGAAAAACTCAGCAGATCTGGCAGCATCTGTGGAGAGAAAGTAGAGTTAATGTTTTGGGTTCAGTGACCCTTCTTCAGAACTGGCAGACCTGTTGAGTTTGTCCAGCAATTTCTGATTTTGTTTCTGATTTCCAGCATCCACAGTTCTTTGACTTTTTGACTACAACTCACTAGATGGATTCTGAATTGGTTTATCATTGCAATTATTTAGGTTGAGGTGAGCTTTCTGTTTATTGATGAAGTGATGGCAGTGAATCACTTGATATCTCTTTCTAAATAGGTAGTGGTCTGCCAGTAAACCACCAGAGAAATGAAATGTAAAAGCAATATGGTTATAGAACAGTAGAGTTGATGTGGAAACTTAGTTATAACCTTACTGAGTAGTGAAACATGATCTCGAGGCCGTACAAGCTTTTGTACTTTTATTTGTTGTGTCATTTTAATGCATTTTCTGCTTCATTGAGGATGTCTCCTGGTTTTGTTCCCACTTTTGTGTGATGTTAAATGTGCATTGGTGATATTATTCAGCACCATAGAAACCTCTTTTTATATGGCACCAATCTTGCAGATTAAAGGAAATGTGAACAATGTCTTAGAGGTGCGCTTATCGCAGTTCACGGGAGAGTTACTAGGCTGGAAATGGTGAAGTTGGATTAGGATTTTCACATATGTAGAGCACAAGAAAAGATAGAAGATTGGTGGTGAGGAATTTTGAAGGCAGACAGGGTGTGTTGCTTTACATGCAAGACAGTCACAGATTTACGGGGATGGTGGTGAAAATCGGCTTGGGCCATGTTTAAAGAAGCCAGATAAAATCAAAGTACTGGAAATGCTCAGCACATCTGGCAGCATCTGTGCACAGAGGAAAAATGCAATTAACTTAACCTTTTATGTTTTTCCAGCACTTTTTTTAAAACATCTGGCATCTGTAATTTTTAAATCTTTTTGAAGAAACCACTGCTGCTATGGAAACAAGTCAGGTTTGATATATATGGCAGAATAAAAATAAATGGGCAGCAGATCCAATTATTAATCATCTTCAGTCATGCTGTTCTTTGGGAGAAGTTCTGAGACACGTGTCTTTAGCCAGTACTTGGGCCTGAAGTGTATCTGCAGAACTTACCAGAATTGTGACCCTGACTCTGCCGGTGGGAGTTCCTTATGAACAGAATGAAACACAACCTGAAATCAGTGTTGGTAACACCTGGTTTGTTATGTGGTTATGTCTGATTTTGAATGTATCAGATCTCTGGGACCTGTGCGGCTCTCAGTGTAGGCAAGTGTTGAATGCTGAGCTGGTTGGGCTTTGTTACCTCTTTGTTGAGAATGTGTTATTCCAACTTCCTAATGATTAATATAGCACATAAATTGAGTTGAGGTGTAGACCAGGTACAACCAAATTTAAGAACAAGGTTGAAGGTCTGAGTGTTCTTTGTATTGCAAAAATCAAAAATGCTGGACATACATAGGTCACTCAGCACCTAAAAAGCTTAACTGAAACATTATTTTTTTCTTTGATTCTGAAGTTGTTGTTGTACGTATCTAGCCTAGTCTAACTTCAGATTATGTGCACTCTCTGTCTCTGTATAAGGTCCTTTGCCCCTTCCCATGCAGGCTTATAGGATAGCTTTTGCTAAGACACCATTTGCTTAGGCTTGGTTGTTGATGGTTCCTCTTTTTACTCAGCAACTTTTGATATTCTCTTTCCAACAGGGCTCCGTCGCCGACCAAGCGTAAAGAACACACTCAAGAGAAATCCAAAGACAGGACCAAGGAGAAATCCAGTATCAAGGAGTCAAGTGAGAAAGAACGAGGTCGTGATAAGACCCGCAAAAGGAGAAGTGCTTCAACTGGGAGCAGCAGCACTAGGTATTGAGAGTGTAAATGGACCGGGCAGCTATTCCCATCATGTAGGCCACCCTTGCTAATGTGGGACCTATGTAGGAGTTGATTAATTTTTTTTCTTATGGCAGGTTCAAGTCTGGGAAGTAGCATCAAGGTGCATGTCCACCAATATGCTAACTCCAGAGTTTTTAATGAAAAATCCTTCAGTGGCTAAATGGTCTCTTGTAGAAAATAATATTAATTGACAACATTAATTGAGGGCTGGTTGTTGCAGCATGTTAGGCGTGGGAGCTGAGAATTCAGTGCATACTCAGAGACTTGAGTGCACAATCTAAGCAGATGTTCCAGACTTGAGCTGATAGATTGCTGCATTGTTGGAGGGCAATGTTCGTGGACATGCCACTGCTAGGTGGTGGGCCACAAATATGAAAAGCATGACAAATGCATCTGACTGGCAAAGGTGACTTGTGCTAAAAGTCATTCCTAGCAGGAAACTCACAAATAGAATACAAGATCTTGGTAAATACAGTGACAGTCTGTAAATTTCTTTGCAAATTAGTGCTTCTGATGACTACAAAATAGTCTAATCTTTGTACAGGTGCAGTGTGATGTTCTTTGATAATTAAGCAGCCTTTCTTTCATGAAACCACGGACTTCTTTAGCAAAGAAATTTGGTGTTAATTGTTGCTGTGGTTTTTGAATCTTACAACTAGCTTTAATGTTACTATTAACACCCTTGCTTTGTTATCCCTCCCCTTATGCATTATCTCACATTTTTCCAGCTTGTATTAAGAAAAAATTAATTATTTTGTAATGCCCTCAATTTGTTTGGATTGCTATTACCTACCAAACAATAATGATGACTAGTAGAAAATTCCTTCTATGCACAGCTTTGGATCTTCGGCAAGTGTGATTTAAGTATAAATTCCTTTTTGTTTTCAGACTGGTAAGATGAAAGTTCCAACAAAAATAAAATTCAATCCGAATCCATTGCAATATTAGCCCATATCTTATTGTGCAACACAGCCAAGACAGTATTTGAGGAATTATTGTTTGGGTTAGCACCACGGCTTAGGGAAAAAAAAACATAAGGATTGTGGTCCATCCTTTGTCCAGCTGAAATCAGCTAACGTATACAGTATGATAAACCTTTGGAGCTGGAGTTCTTTGGGGCTTCATCCATGCAATGTATTTATCTAGGAGTGCTGTCATTGGCAATAAAATTGTACTGAGATTGCTTCAGTGTTCTTTGTTTTCTAGAATGCCCTAGAGTGATGTCAAAAGTCTTGCTTTTAAACTGTATGCTTGGAGAATTGAGTACATAAGAACTAGGAGCAGGAGTACGCCATCTGGCCCCTCGAGCCTGCCCCGCCATTTAATAAGATCATGGCTGATCTTTTTGAAACTCAGCTTCACTTATCTGCCCACTCACCATAACCCTTAATTCCTTTACTGTTCAAAAATTTATCTAGCCTTGCCTTAAAAACATTCAGTGAGGTAGCTTCACCCGCTTCACTGGGCAGGGAATTCCACAGATTCACAACCCTTTGGGTGAAGAAGTTCCTCCTGACCTCAGTCCTACATCTGCTTCCCTTTATTTTGAGGCGATGCCCTCTAGTCCTAGTTTCACCTGCTAGCGGAAACAACCTCCCTGCCTCCACTTTATCTATTCCCTGCATAATCTTATATGTTTCTATAAGATCTCCACTCATTCTTCTGAATTCCAATGAGTATAATCCCAGTCTATTCAGTCTGTCCTCATAATCCAACCCTCTCAACTCTGGAATCAACCGAGAGAATCTCCTTTGCAACCCCTCCAGTGCTCGTATATCTCTTCTCAAGTAAGGAGACCAAAACTGCACAGTACTCCAGGTATGGCCTCACCAGGACCCTATACAGCTGCAGCATAGCCTCCCTGTTTTTAAACTCCATCCCTCGAGCAATGGCAGACAAAATTCCATTTGCCTTTTTAATTACCTGCTGCACCTGCAATCCCACCTTCAGCGATTCATGCACAAGAACACCCAAGTCCCTCTGCACAGCAGCGTGCTGCAATTTTTTACCATTTAAAACATAGTCCATTTTGCTGTTATTCCTACTAAAATGGATGACCTCACACTTATCAACATTGTACTCCATCTGCCAGACCTTTGCCCACTCACTTAGACTATCCATATCCCTCTGCAGACTTTGTGTCTTCTGCACACTTTGCTCTACCAGTCACCTTAGTGTCATCTGCAAATTTTGACACACCACACTTAGTCCCCAACTCCAAATCATCTATGTAAATTGTAAACAATTGCGGTCCCAACACTGATCCCTGAGGCACACCACTAGCCACTGACTGCCAACCAGAACAACACCCATTTACCCCTACTCTTTTCTTTCTACTGGTCAACCAATCCTCTATCCATGCCAATACATTACCTGTAATACCATGCAACTTTATCTTATGTAGCAGCCTTTGGTGTGGCACCTTGTCAAATGCCTTCTGGAAATCCAGATACACCACATTCACAGGTTCCCCATTGTCCACCATGCAAGTAATGTCCTCAAAGAATACCACCAAATTAGTTAAACATGATCTACCCTTCATGAACCCATGCTGGGTGTTCCCAATGGGACAATTTATATCCAGATGTCTTGCTATTTCTTCCTTAATGATAGATTCAAACATTTTCCCCACTACTGAAGTTAAGCTAACTGGCCTATAGTTACTTGCTTTTTGTCTACTTCCTTTTTTAAACAGTGGCGTCACATTGGCTGTTTTCCAGTCTGCGGGAACCCCCCCACAGTCCAGTGAATTTTGGTAAATAATTACTAGTGCATTTGCTATTTCCCCAGTCACCTCTTTTAGTACCCTGGGATGCATTTCATCAGGGCCAGGAGACTTGTCTACCGTTAGCCCCATTAGCTTGCCCAGCACTGCCTCCTTAGTGGTAATGATAGTTTCTAGGTCCTCACCTGCTATGACCTTCTTGCCATTCGTTTTTGGCATGTTATTTGTGTCTTCCACTGTGAAGACCGACACAAAATAACTGTTTAATGTCTCGACTATTTCCTCATTCCCAGTTATTAAATTGGCCTTCTCATCCTCTAAAGGACCAATGTTTACCTTCGCCACTCTTTTATGATTTACATATTTATAGAAACTTTTGCTGCCTGTTTTTATATTCTGAGCTAGTTTACTGTCATAATCTATCTTACTTTTCTTTATAACATTTTTTGTAGCTTTCTGTTGGCCTTTAAAGATTTCCCAGTCTACGAGTTTCTCACTACTCTTTGAAAAAAAAACATACAAAAAAGCAATCTGATACTTTTCTTTATTTTCTTAGACATCCGTGGCTGGCTCTCTCTTTTCCTACAGTTCTTCCTTATCACTGGAATATACTTCTGCTGAGCACTGTGAAAAATTGTTTTGAAAGTCCTCCACCGTTCCTCAATTGACCCACCATAAAGTTTTTGCTCCCATTTTACCTTAGCTAACTCCTTCCTCATTCCTTCATAGTCTCCTTTGTTTAAGCACAGGACATAGGTACTGGATTTAACCTTCTCACGCTCCATCTGCATTTTAAATTTGACCATACTATGATCGCTCCTTCCGAGAGGATCCCTAACTGTGAGATCATTAATTATTCCTGCCTCATTACACAGGACTAGATCTAGGATAGCTTGCTCCCTCGTAGGTTCCGTTACATATTGTTCAAGGAAATTATCGCGGATGCATTCTATGAACCCCTCCTCAAGGCTGCCATGACCGACCTGGTTTGACCAATCGATATGTAGATTAAAATCCCCCATGATAATTGCTGTACCATTTTTACACGCATTAGCTATTTCTATGTTTATTGCCGGCCCCACCACAATGTCATTATTTGGTGGCCTATAGGCCATACCTATCAGTGACTTCTTCTCCCTGCTATTCCTAATTTCCACCCAAATGGATTCAATGTTTTGTTCAGTAGAACCTATACAATCTCTCACTACCGCCCTGATATCATCCTTAAAAATCAGAGCAACATCACCTCCCTTATCACCTTGTCTGTCCTTCTGAACAGTTTGATACCCCTGGATATTTAACTCCCAGTCATGACCATCCTGTAACCATGTCTCTGTAATGACCACTAAATCATACCCATTTGCCATGATTTGCACCGTCAACTCATCCACCTTGTTTTAAGTGCTCTGAGCATTCAGATAAAGTGCCCGTATGCCAGTTTTTGCACCTTTTTGGGTCCTATTACCTCCACTACTAACAGCTCTTGAGTTCTTCTTTAACTTTTTTCCTAATTTTCAATGGAGTTGAAGCTTCCTCGTCACTTGCTAACCTGCTGCTTTGCCTTACATTAATTGTTCTTCTCCCTCTACACTCACTTCTCTCTTCCCCCCTACTTACTAGTTTAAAGTCCTATTAATCACCCTATTTACCCTTTTCACCAGAACACTGGACCCAGCCCTGTTCAGGTGGAGTCCATCCCAGTGATATAGATCCCTCCTGTCCCAGAACTGATGCCAGTGCCCCATGAAAAGGAAACTCTCTTTCCCACACCACTATTATAGCCACGTGTTTACTTCCCTGATCCTTGCCTCCCTAAGCCAATTTGCACGTGGCTCGGGCAGCAATCCAGAGATTATGACCCTTGAAGACCTGTTTTTTAATTTTGTTCCGAGCTTTTCATAATCCCGAAACAGGTCATTTCTCCTAGTCCTGCCTATGTTGTTGGTACCTACGTGGACCACAACAACTGGATCCTCCCCCTCCCTCTCTAGTATCCTCTCAGGCCGGTCAGAGATGTCTCGCACCCTGGCACCAGGCAGGCAACACACCATGCAGGATTCTCTATCCTGCTCACAAAGGATACTGTCTATCCCCCTGATGATGGAATCCCCTACAACTACAATCTGTCTTTTTGCTCCCCCCTCTTGAATGGCCTTCTGGACCATGGTGCCATAGTCAGTTGACTCACCCTTCCTGCAGCCCTGTTCCTCATCCACGCAGGGAGCAAGTGCCTCATATCTGTGGGACAATGTCAAGGGCTGTGGCTCCTGTGTTCCTGTCTGCAGGGTCCCTCTACCTGCCTCACTCGCAATCACACACTGCTGTCCCTGCCCACCGATCGAATTAACATTAGTTAATCTACCAGGTGTGACTGCCTCCTGGAACATAGCATCCAGGTATTTCTCCCCCTCCCGGATGTGCTGCAGTGTTTGGGGTTCAGATTCCAGCTCATCAATTTTGAGCCGGAGCTGCTCAAGCAGCCAACACTTGCTGCAGATGTGGTCACTGCCATTCTCAATGGGATCAGCTAGCTCCCACATCATACAGTGAAAACATATCACCTGGCCTGCCATCTCTACTTAGTTAATTATTTAAAATTAATTTTTTTTTTTTTTTAGTTTCACAGTGTTTGTTGCACCAGCAAGTTTACTCCGTTATATACTCAAACAGACTCCGGCTTTGCCTTCCAACCCGCTCCCAGAGGATTTGGTGTCTAGGTGACCACCCCGAAAGATGATAAAGAGATGAGGGGAAATAAATGCAAATAACTTACCTGCCCACCACACTTAGTTGTTATTATTAGGTTAGGGGAGGTGGAAGGGTGGGAGACACTACGTGTGTAGTGTCTTGGGTATTAGTTAACTCCCAAATTTATTGGGTGGAAGCTTACCTTCCCAGGCTGCCCTTGCGCTTTCTCCTGGACTCCCGCCGCTGAAAACAACTGAAAGGCTGCAGTCACGCGAGATAAGACTTTTATAGTCGAAAAGCTTACCTTCCCAGGCTGCCCTCGCGCTTTCTCCTGGACTCCTGCCGCTGAGGACAGTACACATGGCTGAGATCTGAAAGTTGAGCTCTGCATCTGCAAAAGTAGTACTGTTGGACATAACTGAATAGAATGTGAATCTGCTGTTATGGTGTTGTGGAGGACATAGATTATCTTGGATCCTAGATTTGTCTACTGTCAGTGTTGATACATTTCTCTCTCTTGGTAACTGTCTCACATTTCTAGTTCCAGCTCCAGTTCGGGATCCAGTTCCACCTCTGCCTCCAGCAGTGGATCGAGCTCATCCTCTGCCTCTAGTCGCTCTGGAAGTTCTAGCAGTTCTCGTAGCTCCAGTTCTAGTAGTTCCTCTGGATCTCCAAGCCCGTCCCGGCGCAGGCACACTAACAGGAGGCGCACTCGTTCAAAGTGAGTACAGTAAAAACACTTGCAAGTAAAACTTGCAAACAAATCAGTAAAACTTCTTTGGTCAATAATTATCTTTGGATCAGAGATACAATCTTGATTAAATTTTGAGTTTCAACCTGTTCCTCGATTAGGTAATGATTAAACTCCTAAACCAATAGTGTGGAGATCACCTGTTCAAATCTCAGGCTTGTTTGAGAAGTTGAGTTCAGTTTTTAAAACGATCTACTAGTGAACAGCTGGTCTTAGTAAAAGTGACTGTAGCTTGTTAGTTTGTTATAAAATCCCAACTGTTCACTCATAAAAGTATGAAACATTGGAAATACTCAGATCTGATAACGTGGAAGTAAGGGTTTTTGCTCTGAATGATTAACTCTTTTTATCTTTGCATATGCTGCCAGACCTGCTGAGTACTCGTGGCATTTTCTTGTTCCAGCGGTATTTTGCTTTTGTACTAGTGATTCACTAATGTCCACGAAAGGAAAGAAAACCCTATTGTTATTTTACACTCTGTGCCTCTGTTATTCCAGCTCCCCACAAATAAGGTTTACTCTTAAACAGAAATACTTCTTGGTTCTGGATAATTAAAATAATTACAAAGTGCTGAAAATAGCAGCATCTCTGGAGAGAGGCAAACACAATTAACCTTTTCACTCTGATATGACTCTTCAAAACTTAAAAAGTGTAGAAATATGAAGGATATATGCTGTCTGAAGGACAGAGGTGGAAGGAAAAAACAAAAGGTCTGCAATAAAGGTGGAGGATGAGAGAGATTAAATGATAAAAAGACAAAAGTGTGATGCTGATTGCTGTAAAGAAACAAAGCAATTGTCACTGTGTATAAGTGCATAGGAGGAGGTTCTGAAATGGATTACTACAGACATCTGGAATGAGAAGTTGTCTTATGAGGATAAATTGGACAGGCTAGGTTTGTTTTCAATGGAATTTAGAAGAATGAGGGTTGACTTTAATGAAGTGCATAAAATCCTGAATGGACTTGTCAAGGTGGATGCAGAATGCATGTTTCCTTTTGTGGTTAATTCCAGAACTAGGGGGTGCTGTATTAAAGTTGGTTGTTGTCTTAAAACAGAGATGAAACATTTTTCTCTGTGGTGTGTGACTTTGGAGCTCTCTCAGGAGGCAGTTGTGGCAGGGTCATTGAGTATTTTTCCTTTTCCTTACCTGGAGGTAAGCTTTCATTAGGCAAGAGGATGGAAGGTTATCGGGAGTAGACAGAAATGAATAATTTGAGAGACAAACAAATCAGCCGTGATCTAATTAAATGACAGCAGGCTTAAGTGGTCAAATGGTCAACTTCTGCTTCTAATTCATATTTTTGTAACTGCTACAAAATCTGATCAAAAGAATGAAACTGGATAGACCACTGGCATTGACTTAGACATGGAAACAACAATGGCATGCCTACCCTGATGACACTATTAAGGTCTCGTTACTAACCGGAATTGGAAGAAATGTATCACACAGTGTGACGTAGCCATTCTCATGGAATCATACCTTACAGGCAATATTGTAGACAGCAAGACTGTCTGGGACATCACTGGGCATGTCCCGATAGTAAGAAACACCCTCTGTACACAGTGACATACAGTCAGGAATAATTGCTGGATTCCATCAACTCTCATGGCATTAGATGGAATGTGGCTAATGAAACCTGCTGATCACCACACAACTCCCCAACCAAAAGAAACCACAAAAGGTAATGCATTGGTTCTCTTCAATGTTGAATACTTAGAGGAAGCACCTCTAAGTGTGCAGGGGCACAGAATGTACTCTGGGTGGGAGACTACATTGTCTGTCACCAAAGGTGGCTTAGTACCACAATTACTGATTGGGTTGGCCGAGTCCAAAACAAAATAGCTGCTAGACTGGGCTCGTGTCAGTTGAGAGAAGAATGTCCTTGACATCGTCCTTACCAGTCTCCCCATAGCAGATACATCTGTCCTTGAAGGCATTACTAGGAGTGACCACTGCACATTCTTTGTGGAGATGAAGTCCTGCCTTCAAATTAAAGGTGCCCTCTGCCATGTTGATTAATACTACCACTGTGCTAAATGACCTAGTTTTTCAAACAGGAATCTTTGGTGCCTGTCTTCAACAAATTTCATTCAGTCCACATGATACCAAGAAACATTTGGATACTGCAAAGGCTGTGAGCCCTGACAAAATTTTGGTAATGGTACTGAGGCCTGGTGCTCCAGAACTAGCCATGCCCCTAGTAGTATACTCACCACTCCTTTTGACAAAGTGTACAATTGCCCAGAATTGTAAAACGGGACAAATTCAACCTGACCAATTACTGTCCCATCAGTCTACTCTCCATTATCACAAAAATAGAGGTCGTAAGTAGGGCTTTCAAATGGAAAGGAATTACCTGCTCGCTGTTACTCTGCATTCTTCCAAAGCCTGTCTGCTCCTAACCTCATTGTAGCCTTTGTCCAAACACAGACAAATGTGATGAACTCCAGTGGTAAGGCGAAGTTGACTACCCTTGATATCAAGGCAACTTTTAAGATTAAGAAGTTTTAGCAAAGCTGGGGACAGTAGGAATGGGGAAGACTTTCCAGTGGTTGAAGTTGTACAACGAAAGATAGTTGTAGTTGGTGGAGGTCAATAATCTCAGCCCCAGCACATGACAGCAGTGGCTCCTCAGTGAAGTGTCTGATGCCAGCCATCTGCAGCTGCATCTTCACTTACTGTCCTTCCGTCATGAGATCAGAAATGTTCACTGATACTTGCACAATACTCATCATTCGTGATCACACAGATACTGAAGCAGTCTGTGCCAGAATGCATCATTTGGGTGTGAACTGATGTGTGGTATGAATGTTACTTGCCACTTGACCATCTTGAACAAAGGCGAATGAAGACAGTATACCGATCCCTCTGGATTGCAATCGTGGAAGAAAGCAGCTCACAACCCACTGCCACCTCTAGGGTATATTGAAGATTGTCAACCCACCATTTGTTGTCAATGTCTACATCCTGTGACAGAATTTTTAAAAAGGAGCAGGGTATGAGCTTTGCCAAAGTATCGTGTTCCTGGAGATGGAGTGGAGGGCAAGAGATATAGTGGCGCAGAATGCAGAGAGGCTTAAAAATTCACAGTTAATTAACTTTCAAGTTTAAAAGAGATGATGTTATTGAATGAGTGAGTGGGTAAGAGTAGCATCACTCCACCTCCACTTTCCCCTTTTCTTGAAGCTGCAGTGGCAGCAGACAGCCAGCATATGGCCAGATGGCCTTACACAGAAGGATGAAGAGATGAAGGGGGAGAAGTGGTGACAGAGACCTTTACCAGGCAAGATACACCATAGCAACCAACAGCAGACTGGCTGAGACTGAGAGAAGTACATGTTGCACACAATTACTTTCCTCACAACCAACGTAGCAAGTGAGGTATGGATAAATTATTAACCTCCAGAGCAAATCTCGTTCAGTTGAGATTTTAATCCTGAGGGTAATATAGACCGTTTGCTTTCCAATGTGTGTCCCCCTGCACCCAGTTCAGAAATTTATTTATAAGAGGGTAGTTACTGGTTTCTTTCCTCCCTCTCACATATAATAATGTTGCTAGTCACCTTCATTCCTCCTTCCCAAAAGACTAATAATCCATGCTGCCCCACTTTTTCCAATCATAGGCCCCCCGCCCCCAGCAATCCTGACTCCTGCTCAAATCACAGGCTCTTCTCTTGAGAGGCTGCAAGATTGGGACAGTGCGAACATGTCATTGGAGAAAGTGGAGCATCTGCTATGGAAATTTGTGAGAGACAGAATCTGTGATCGGAAGAACAGCTCTGTTGTTCCCACACTGGCTACTTCTCCAGTCACAACTTTGCAGTTGGTTCCCACTCTTACTGCAATGCTAAAATTAAACAAAAAAAATCCTAGTAGGAATGTCAGAGCGAATATTTAAAATGGTGAATTTCAGCATTCTGTGGAAGTTGCAAATCCCTAAATAGCAGAAATTTCTCATACCTGGTAAACACTAACTCATTTTCTTTGGATGGCAGCTGTTGATAATTTTTACTGACGGTACACCCACCTTTTGTTTCTTCACTTGCCTCATTACCATCTATTTCTGCCTTGCAGTCTTTTAGTCCTTTACTTATGATGAGATGTGGATGTTGCTGACAGGGCCACTATTTGTACCCCATCCTTAGTTGCCCTTGAAAGGCTGGTAGTGAGTCGCTGCCTTAAAGTGCTGCAATCCATATGGTGTGGGCAGACACCAACTTGTTGCTGCTGTGATCTGTAGTAGCCCATACTTGGTCAGTGGTCATTGTGAGAAAGCTGTAAGGATTGCAGTCCTGACCCTGGACCTCATGGTCACCTGGCAACTCTTCAAACTGAATGGATCGGGGAGTAGCCTGTCCAGTGGAACAAAAACAAAGTTGCTGGAAAAGCTCAACAGGTCTAGCAGCATCTGACCCAAAACGTTAACTCTGTTTTCTCCTCCACAGATGCTGCCATACCTGCTGATCTTTTCCAGCAACTTTGTTTTTGTTCCTGATTTACAGCATCCACAGTTCTTTTGGTTTTTATTTAGCCTGTCCAGTGGGCAACTTCTGGGGAACTAATTGGAGTTTGTCTGAAGTATGGTTTCTTAGGTTTATCAGTGAGTTTATAGATTCTTTGTGTCATCCTTGTGACTCTTTCTTTCACAACTTCATTGACTTGGATTTGAAGGTGATTACAAAGGTTTTAGAAAATGGGTGACGAGGGGATTTGTGAGAGTTTAGATGGTGGAGGAGGCAGAAAAAACAAACATACTGTAGTGCTGGAAATCTGAAACACTGAAAGTTGACGAAAGAACTGCGGATGCTGTAAATTAGGAACAAAAACAAAGTTGCTGGAAAAACAGAGTTAACGTTTCGGGTCCAGTCACTGGACCCGAAATGTTAACTTTTTTTTTTCTTCACAGATGCTGCCAGACCTGCTGAGCTTTTCCAGCAACTTTGTTTTTGTTGTTGATGTTTTGAGCCAGGTGTGACTCCTCTTCAGTTCTGCGATTGTGTTGTATTGGAAGCAATGTGAGATTCCATAGTGATGGATCAGCGTTTTGTGTTGCTTCACCTTTTTAAGAAGTCTACCATTCAGGCCCTTTTTAGCTTGATGTTGTAAATGCTCTTCGTTGAATTCTTGGGAATTCTAATCAAATTTGCAAGTAGGTGTAGGTCTCCCCAGGATCCCTTTTTGACAGGTGAAAACATTTTTTGAACTTCTTGAATTTTCATTAAGTTTTCTCCAACATCCTTCACTGTCAGAGATGTCCAAATGCAATCTGGTGTAGTAGGCAGTGATCTATTCCATATGTATAAACTGTTGTTTATTGCATTGATAGATCTAAATCACCAAAACGAGATGACAAGGAAAGAAAGAAAAGAAGTCCAACTCCCAGGCCAACGAAAGTACACATTGGCAGGTTGACAAAGAATGTGACCAAGGTAATGGTTTTACTTAAGTTTGAGGTGAGCTACAGCCCCAGATTAATGGAGCTGTTGGGGTTATTTGGGCATATGGCAATAGGACACTGTAGCTTTGGCCCACACACTGCATGGTGACTTGGATGGAAATGCTTTCTCTGTCAAGATTTTCTGCTTGAATGGTTTCTATTATTAGTATTGACAGTTTGAGGAAATTTCTCCGTCTCCCAAGTCAGAAGGATTTTAACTACCCACTGACTTCTGAACGCTTTGACACTTGCCAAGGGACTTTTTTTCCATTGACCAACGAGGTAATTTAGTATCCATTGTGATATTATGGGTGGCCATGGTTTCTTTCAATACTCCCATACCTAACCATAAACCCTCACAGTATGATCACTGGTGCCATTGGAAGGAAAGTGAAAAGGAGTAGATTGAAGAGTTACTACATTGGGAAAATGAGCTGCTGTGATGGGCAACTGCTTGCTTTTCCCTCTCCATGGGGTAGTGTCAGTTCCTCTATGGTAATGTTTCCGGGCAGTAGACCTATATCTTGGTGCTTTTTGTTGTCACTGCCTACTCCACTGTATCTGCTGGAGGGCACCACAACTTGCAGAATGTGTAGGGAGGGGACAGGACTGGTTGGCAAAAGGAAAAGAAAATATTGTAAAAGTTTCAGTGCGGCAACAGAAATGGGAAGAAGAGATGATGGCGAGGTTCATTGGTGAAAGCAAGTAGAAATCCTGTGGGTAAATATAGACCTAAAGGTGTCCAGGTTTCAGCTGGTATTTGGTTACACGTAATGGTTAAGTAGGTATTGACAGATCTTATTTAAGAGATTTATGATTTATCCTCAAATGATTTAACACTATTAAATGTCCTTAAACCAAACTTTGGGCTTATGAAGTGAGACATCAGTCAGCAGGTAATACAAGTAGATGCTTTGTTTGTCCACTGGATGGTGAGGTCTCGGGCCTGAAAGCGCTGTAGTTTGAGTGTATCTCCTGTAAGAGCTGTCTGGAATTTGGACAAAGCTGAAAGTAACTTGATGTAGTAGGTACTTTAAATGGAAAGTGTTCTACTGTTCCTCAACTCATTGAGCACAAAAGGGTTAAGAGATGGTGGTCTGTTTGAGTCCCATTGCCTCTCAGTCTGGCACTGCTTCAATTTAAAATGGTAGCTCACCGCCGCCCTCTCCAGGGTAATTAGGGATCAGCGTGAAATGCTGGGCCTGCCAGTGACAGCCACCTTCCATCTATGAATTAAAAAAAAGGCCATGTGTTGTGAAGTGGGCTGAATGAACGTTCTTCTCTGAGCTTTGTGTACTCTAGTGCTGCAAGCCATGACTGTTGCTCTTTCTTTGCCACAGGAGCACATCATGGAGATCTTCTCTACATACGGGAAGATCAAACTGATCGATATGCCGCTGGACCGCTTCCACCCACACCTGTCCAAAGGCTATGCCTATGTGGAGTTTGAAAACCCGGATGATACAGAGAAGGCTCTGAAGCATATGGATGGAGGTAAAGCTAATGCAGAGATAGAACTCCATTGCATGACTTTAATTAGTGATAGAAGGTCAACATTGAGCAGAATATGGTTGCATTAACAGACCACTATCATCAGTAAATTCTCCTGTACACCAAAATGAGAGGTTTATAACTATCTTGTGCAGAGGGGGCAATATCTCTGGAAATTTGTAGAGGATTTTAATTGTTGGATGATTATTCACTTTCTCCTTCCACAGCCTTGAGGGTGTCAGCAGGTACATAACTGGCTTGCAGTTTGGTTTGGTTTGGTATGAGTTTGTTAGCTTTGCTCAATGTGTAAAGCCCTGAATGGGAAGCATGTAGGCCAAGTCCGAGTCCAGACATTGAGTTGGTGGTCCAAGTCTAGCTATATTGCATTGTTGGGAGCGGGGGCATGCAGTGCTGCTGTTTTGGAGCCAAAGTCCTGGTTGCCCAATAAGGTAGGTACAAAAATCCTACACCACTATTCAGAAAAGAACAGGAATTCTTGCCACTGCCTTGGCCACTGTTTTTCTCTCGTTTGGTTCACATGATTAGTGGATTTATTGGCACACCTTTGGGCAGCTTAGAGGTAGCATATTTTGTAAATGCATAGGTTCTACTGTGTGTTGAGAAAGTTTTGTCTTCGTGCGTTTTACCCAGTTTGTTTTGTGCAGGTCAGATCGATGGCCAGGAAGTAACTGCGACTGCCGTGTTGGCTCCTCGGCCCAGACCTTTGCCTCGACGAATGACACCGCCACGTAGAATGCCGCCACCTCCTCCCATGTGGCGCAGAACTCCACCACGAATGAGGAGAAGGTTAGTTATAGAATTAGTGTTTGAATGGTAATAGTCCTGTGGTGTGCAGGGGTGTTTGATTTTAAACATGCTCTACTGTAAGTTTGAGCTGTAGAATGGTGCATGGTTTTCTGGCCTGAGGATGGGTTGCCACTTATTTCTGGGTCGCCACTTATTTCTGGGTCACATTGTTACATAGAGATACAGAGCTGATTTAATGCTTGTCTTTTGACACAGGTCCCGTTCACCTCGCAGACGGTCACCAGTCCGCAGACGGTCTCGGTCACGATCACCAGGACGCCGGCGTCACCGTAGCAGATCCAGCTCTAACTCCTCACGATAAAGACTGTAAATTCTCTGGAGCTTCTGTTCCTAGGCTAGGCTAAATCTTGAAATGGAAGCTCAAACGTACTTTGGAAATTTACTGAATTTTCCCCATCTTTTACTCTGTTCAGGTTGTGTTTTACTTAAGTTTTGTAATTAAGTTTGGGGGAGGGGGGTGGGTGGGCATGAGGAGAAATTCTGCATTTTAGATGTTTGCACATAATGTGTGCTGTGTTTGGGGATGAAAGGGTACAATCCAGGACCACGAGACAATGTTTACTATGTCTGTGTTGAATATGGGCAGATATGGAACACTACCCAGTCATCAAATTATAATGGTCATCAAGACAGCATCTGGAGTCTTGGTTGCTAGTGTTGATGGTGGTGCAGATTCCCTTTGTCAGATTGACCTGCAGAAAAAATGCAGTGTTGTTGAGATGAAGTAGGTGGTACTCATGAGTTGCTGTGTTTTGGCAACATCGGACTGGTTTGAGCTTTGCTTCATTCATGCAATCCAAGTTGAAAATGAACAGAGAAATAATGTTTGGGTTCAGATGTGAGATTTTATTCACGTATGGTGATGTTCTACAGGAGTTGCGTATCGAGCAGTGACCCTGTCCAAGTTGCTTTGGATTTTTGTATTTTTTTAGTTGAATCCTTTGCTGTATTTATACCATTTTTCTGTAAAGTTCTACACTTCAATAAACCAGGATCATTGTGATAGTGAGTGAGGGCTTTATTATATGAAGTAAACCTGCAAACAGTCCAGCAAATTTAACACTGATGAAGTGAATCTCAAGGTGTCAGTGAGGCTCTTTAGTATCTGGATTTTAAGTATAACTTTTCCATTGCAAGAAATCAGAAGTATGAGTTCATCTCAGGGGAAAATTGTTAGGGTATTCTACGTTGCAGCAAGTTTCTAATTTAGAGAGAATGGTAGTGTGCACAGGGTACAGCAAAGGCCCTGACAATCATTCAGTGATAGTGCTGAATAGATGTACATCAGAGCTAGCCAGTTGGCCTGTACCTATGCTTAATTGAGCAGTGATGCTTTAGCCACAAAAAAAAACAGGCTATCGTAACACAACGTGTTTAAATGGTAAAATGATTGACAGAATGATAAATATTGCCATGAAGTAATCTACTGACTCCAATTTAATTCTGTTTCTGCCAGAATCAACTGGCTTAGATCTGAATCTCTGGAGAGGAATGGCATGGCTGTGTTTAGCACTGAGGAGCCCAGGGGAAGCCACTGTTAGTCAAAACAAAACTCCTGCTGGCTGATGTTGAATCTGAAACAAGCAATTTGTCAGTGACAGGTAGAGATGCTCTTAGCTGTTTTAGTGATAATATTCCTTCCAGCATAAGGACAGTAATGGAACAGTTTTAATTGCTCTGATAAAAGGAGCCTTATCTGGGCCACAGGACAGCTTGATAAAGTCCAAATTTGAACTGCTAAGCGAAGCAAACACTAATAGCCTTGATCATCTAAAAGTCTGCTGTTTATGCATTAACTTGCAGGAAGTCCTATTCTCTTGGCACCCTTGTGTTTGCTGACCAACACTAACTCCTAGTCGATCTCAAATTCTTATTCTTGTCCTTGTCCCTTCCGCTCTTTTAAGCTATTCCAACCCCATAACCACCTACAATAGCTGATCCCATTTCTATTTTTAAAAATAAAATTGTACATCCCTAATTTTAACTTGACCATGTGACTGTTCCTTCAGTCACCTAGGCCCCAAGTTTTGGAATTTTTCAACCTCATTTTCCTCCTTTAAAACCTATCTCTGACCAATATTTCGATCCGCTCACAAATGCTCCTTTAGGACATTTATTTTATTTTTATATCTTCAATGAGGGAGCCACCAATGTTTGAAAGCTTAACTACAGCGAGCTTTTGTGACTGATAAGTGTCACAATCTCTTTGTCTGGCTCTTCACCATCAGCAAGACTCCATTTAGGTGGGTGGTAATTTTTTTTTTTTTTTTTTTAAAATACAAACTTGCATGGATGGATCTAGGTACACCACAACTTCAATGCAAGCAGGACAGAGCAGCTTGTGGATCTGGGTCCTGGACACCATGACCTCATCGGCCACTGACATGTATTTGCCATTGTATATACAATGTACAGGATGCACTGGAGCCACCTGCAATGGTCACAGATTGTTCCTCTTCTTTGTAACCTCTACAAGGGAACTTGAATTATTAGATGAAGCCCAAGCAGCTTATCCTCTGCAATTAAATACTCTTTACAAAGCTGTTGACAAAGTACAGGTTCACAGTCACTGATTTCTCCAAAGCATCTCAATTTACTCAGTTTCCCAAGTTTCCCAAAATGTGTAATTTACATGTGCTTTCAACAGAGGGGACAGCTAGGCATTTGATTTAATGGTGATATCTCACTCTACTGCATTCAACACTTCACCCAACCTTGTGCTGAAATCACAAAACAAATTTGACTGAGGTGAGAAGTGACAGCTGAGAACAGCAAGCAAGGATTCAGTCTGAGGAGCTGAGGGGAAAAAATTAAGCTTATAAATTTCAGAGTATTTTGGGTTCCAAACTCTGATTTAAAAGTTCTTATTCTTGTTTTAAAATCTCCCTATGATGTTACCCCTCCTCTAGCCTCACACCCAGCTCCTCACATGGGCTTCCCTGGTTCTGGCTACTTGTACATTCTCAATTTTAATCTCCCCACTATTAGCAGCCTTGTGTTCGGTTGCCTGGCTCAAAGCACAATTTCCCTCCACAAACCTCTGTCAGACTAACTTTCATTTTAAGTTATTTCTTAAGACCAAGGATATAGTTCAAGCATTTTGCACACCTATCTGATAACATTCCTGTGAGGTACTTTGCATTGAACTGTAGAAAGAAAATTATTTTAACGAAGATCCATTTAACTGGCTTGAAAACATTTTAATGCTTATCAGTAATTTACAGGAATTTTATTACAGTTTACTAGCACCTAGCATGAAGTCAAATTGGAGTACCATTAAAGGAATTCAAGAAAACTCTATAATGGAAATACATCTCTAGCTTTAAAAATATGACAAAGACACACCGTCACTGGAGGTAGTTATTGTTGTGGCTGACTCAGCAGAGATATTTAAACATTGTAGATGTTCTTGAGTGTGCAACTTTCCCATTCTATCAGCTCAGTGCTATGGAACCATAGGCTAACCTCCTTCTTTGCCACTTCAACTGAGTCACTGGCATGGATGGCATTTCTGTGAGGAAGGACAGCAGAATCAGGTTATTGCAAAGATTACTGCAGAGTAGCATGTTGAGTCTTACAGAAGCTGAAGTTTGAGGGGAAATTGGAGACAGATTCTGAAGCAGGTTTTTGGGGTTGGATTTACAGTCATAGTCATACAGCACAGAAACAGGCCCTTCAATTCAACCAGCACGTGCTGATCATAATCCCAAACTAAACTAGTCCCACCTGCCTGTGCTCTATATCTCTCTAAACATTTCTCATTCATGTAATTATCTAGGAGTCTTTTAAATGTTGTATACCAGCATCCACCACTTCCTCCAGAAGTTCTTTCCACACATTAACCACTGTAAAAATAAAAATTCCCCCTCAGCCTTTCTTAAAATCTTTCTCTTCTCACTTTAAAAAAAAATTATGCCCAAGTCTTGAAATCCCCCATCCGAGGGAGAAGGCACCTGCCATTCACCTTATCTACACCTGTCACGATTTTATAAACCTCTATAAAGGTCACACCTCAGCCTCTTATGCTCCAAATGAAAAAGTTCCAGCCTCTCCTTATAACTCAAACCCTCCATTCCCAGCAACATTCTGGTGAATATCTTCTGAACGCTCTCCAGCTTATTAATATCCTTCCTGCAACAGGGTGACCAGAACTGTACACAGTACTCCGGAAAAGGCCTCACCAACATCCTGTATAACTCGAAGGTCTGAGCAACAAAGGCAAGTGTGCTAAGTCTTCTTAAACACGCTGTCTACCTGTGATGCAAACATCAAAGAATTATTTACCTGAATGCCTAGATCTCTCCGTTCTACAACACTACCTAAGACCTTACTTTTAATTGTACAAGTCTTGCCTTTGCTTGTTTTACCAAAATGCAGTACCTTGCATTTATTCAAATTAAACTGTCTGCCACTCTTCAGCTCATTGACCCAACTGATCAAGATCTCTTTGTAATCTTTGATAACCTTCTTCACTGTCTACTACATCAATCTTGGTGTCATCCAAAAACTTACTAACCAGGCATTTTATATTCTCATCTAAACAATTATAAAAATGACAAACAAAAGTGGGCCCAGCACCGATCCCTACGGAACACTGCAGGTAACAGGCCTCCTGTCTGATTTCAATTTGTTCTAATTTAGATGATACTGTCTTCAGTGCTGTACAGTCAAGGGGCTTCACCATTAAAGGGCAGCAATACAGCACAGTTGGTATTTGCATTTCTCAGGAACTGGTAGAGTTCTCAGGTTGAATTTCTACTGTGCGTATGATGCAGTTGTCTGCCATCCACCAACCATAACTTCCAACCAGAGACCCAAGAGCTAGTTTTAGTTAAAAGAGGAGGATACAGGATTGGAAGCTCAGTTGAGGGTCAAATACAAGATGGGTGTGTACAAATAGCTTTGTTCAACTAATATATTTTCAAAAGATCACAAATTATTGGGACTCAAATGTGCCAACTCCCTCGTACCTGATGGGATGCGCTTTTGGGACTATGGCCTTTATTGCTAGGAGCTTGGAGTTTAAAAATAGGGAAGTCTTGTTACAACTGTCAGGGTGTTAGTCAGTCAATATCAGGAGTATTGTGTACAGTTTTGGTCCCCATTTCCACTAGTGGGAAATCTCAAATTAGGGGTCAGTTTAAAATAAGACCACTCGTTTAAACCTGAGAAGCAAATGAATTTCTTCTAAGTGTAGCGGAGGTTAGATCACAAAGCATTTAAAGAAGTTGAAGACAGATTTTTGAAATAGTAGGAGATGACAGCTGTGAGGAGCTGACACGAGAAGTAGAGACCAGACATGATTATATAAAGTGTGTACTTTTGAGGGGCTTAATGGCCTATTTATGATGTTCTTACGCATTGGTTTTGATCTTCCAGAATGGCCCTAAATAATAAATGTAATCCTGCTGTTCAGCAAAGGAAACCAGAAAATACACGACAGTTAATCAGATTGGTAATAAAAAGAAAAGCTGGAATTTATTCATAAGAACCCTAACAATATGCTTCTGAAATCACAATATCAGGTAGTCAACAGTTGAAATGAAGTCACATTTGACAAATTTATTAGGATTATGGGGATTTTGTTGGAAGCATAAAAGGAAGATTTGGTATCTTTAGATTTTTTTTAAAATAAGTGCTGCACAACATGTATTACACAAGATAAGGGTTCGTGGGACGGAAGTAATATATTAGCATAGACAATTGCTAGGCAGAGAAAATGCAATTAAGGATAATTGGATCATTTTTCTGGATATTATGCTGTAACTACTTAATCAATACTTCTGCAGGTTACATTTGATACTGGGGGCTCTTATGGTGCAGTGGTACCTTCTGAACCAGGAGGCCTGGGTTCACATCCCACATGTGTAATAACATCTCTGAACACATTAAACTATTTTGAAACCTTTTTTTAACAACTGACATCAATCACTAAGATGATGGGATAAAGTAAATTGTACCCAAGTTTTCTGAAGATGCAAGATGGGAGAAGGATACAGGTGGCTGTGAAGGGAATTATAGGCAAGCTAAGTGATTGGGTAAATGGTTGAAAATAGAGTTCACTTTCAGGTAATTATGAAATTCACTTGGGTATGAATAATGGAGAAAACTAAATCATTTTTGAATATAACTAATAAATGGTTGAATTCAGAAGGATTCGAGGCCCTTGAAAATGAACCACAGAAAATTAACAAGCAGGTAGAACAAAGAGTTAGATGGCAAACAATTTATGTTTTGTTGCAAAAGGTTAGGAAAAGGAACTCTTCCTGCAATTTTGTAGACCTACAGTAGTTTTGGTCACCTAACCACAAGATACATGAATCTTGGGAGAGGGGTGAATATGAGCAGATTAATTCTTGGGATGAGAGGGCTATCCTGAAGAGAGATTACAGATTTATTCTGCTCAATCTTGAATTTAGGAGGTTAAGAAAATGAAGTTTTTAAAACCTCTTATAAAACTTTAATAGGACACGAGTATTGTCAGTAAGGCCAATATTTGACATCTGTTCTTGTTTGCTCTTGAAGTTGGAGAGCTGGTGCCTTGAATACAATTAAATGATCAAGTCTCTCAACAGTATTATTCAGGTCACATATGTCACAGTTTAAAGGTAGCAAATTTCACTCTTTTACAAGAGCATCTAGTGAAGCAGCTGGAGTCTTATAACAATTCAGAATCTTATGATCATCATTATTGATGCTGGTTTTGTTCCTTAAATCTGGAATAAAAATTCGAATTGCTCATTTGAAAAGGTGGGATATGAACTCCTGTCTCTGACTCACTCATTTGGTCACCGAGGCCAGTCAAGAGTCATCCACTTTGCTGGTCTGGAGTTGCATGTAGAACAGTCTAGATAAGCACAGCAGATTTCCTTCTCTAAAGGAAATCAGTGAACCAGATTTTATTTTTAAAACAACAAGCAGTGAGTAAGTAGTAACCATTAGTTCAGCCTTTATTCTATATCATTAGATTAAAACGTCACCACCTGTCAAGATGGGATTTGATCTCATTAGCCTGGGGGTTCTGGAATACTAGTCCAGTAACATAACCACCATGCTATTGTAGCTGTGGACAGAACATCACTGGGCAATCTTCCACTTTTTAATAACATTGAGTGGATGCCAAACAAATTGCTGGAAATACTCAGCAATTCTGGCAGCATATCAAAAACATAGATGTTCAAAATGCTGCTTGCTGCTGTTGTTTATCACTTTCATCAGTGGTGGAGGCAGGACTGCAGAACTTCAATTCAATCCAATCTGCTGGTTGTGGGATTTTGTTTTTGTTCAGCATGCTCGTAGTTCTGTAATTTGTACCTTCAGCAACACACATTTACTAATGCCTGGTGCTGCACTTGGTCTTGCTTTCCACACTTCTCGTTAAACCAAAAATTAAGTCATCTGGATTGATGGTAATGATTAGAGTGAGGGATGCTAGAATGGTGGAGTACAATTCTGCTGCTGCTGAGGCGCTGCTTTCCTTAGCTGGAAAGTTTAGTATTGGGGATCATAGTCTCAAAGCAAGGGTCAGTCATTTAGGACCCAGGGAAGGAGAATTTTTGAAGATTAAGAATTCTATACAGAACGGTACAGATTGTCAATTACATTCAATAAGACTGATTGTGTTTCCTTTAGATTTTGGGCAGTGAGTAGAATTAGAGAATTAACGATGATTATACCGAATGGTGGAGCAGGCTCAAAACTGCTATGTAGGTTCTGGCCGCAGTGAGTGTGAATAATTTCCTCTATTCATTCACTTCTACCAAAATAGTTTTAAACAGAGGTTGTAGACTTGCTCGTCGAGCTGGTGGGTTTGGTTGCAAACACTGTTTCACCCTGCTAGGTAACATTGTCAGTGTGTCTCCAGTGATGTGGATAGGGTTGCTGATTTGTAAGAGGCTTCACCGGAGGCGCACTGACAACGTTACCTGGCAGGGTGACAAAAAGTTTGCAACCAAACACACTGGCTTGGCGAGTATGTCTACAACGTCATCCACAAATCTTGCCAAAAACTTCTAAACTTTAAACAGATTTCGATACCAATCAGTTGAATACTTAATCTGTGTTCTTACTGCATGTCCCTAGCAGGAGATTTGTGGCGAGTAGGCTTTGCTGATTTTGTCTCCATAGGTGGTCCAGCCAAGATCAAACTCTTACTTTCATCTCTGGTGCAACTAATTCAGTGGAAGATTTTCCGTAGTCAGTTATTTTATCTCATCTGACCCTACCTGCTTATGTGTACACATAAGTCTCCTCTCACGGTTCCTGGCTGAGCCAAGGCAGGATCAGTGTCACCCACCATCATACGGGATATACGCACTACATCACAACCCTCCCAAACCTGCAAGACAAAAACATCATTAACTGGAGACAAGGCAGGAGATTCAAGCTTAATTCACCATTTGCTTGCACAGCTGATATGATACTTTAACGGCAAGGACCAGAAAGAAGAGCAAGAGGTTTAGAAAAAGATGGAAAAATGGGCAGCAATTACCCTACCACTTTCCACCACATAGCAACAAACAAGACTCTTTGGATATCCAGTCAGAGGAGGGGGGAGATGATAGTGTACACGGTGGCATCCCCCTCACCTCTGCTGCCAAAGTTGGAAGAAGCTATTGAATGATCTTCAGTATAAATGGTCAAGTCCCAAAACAACACCTTCCATATATTGTCCTTCTGCATTAGAATCTCAGATTCAGAAGTCAACTCCAAAAAAAAGTATACAACACTGCATTAGCGTTTCTGGCCATTTCTTACCATAACAACAATGGGTCCCGAACTCATGTATTGGATCAATGCAGAATAGAAAGGCTTCTCCTGCAGATCATGATAATGTTTCATAAGCACATCTCGAGTGGGCTGAAATACAGTAATTGAATGTGTTAGTCAAGCTCACTCTCAGCCCACAGAAGCCCCAGGTACGTATTTTCTAACTTGATATTTTACAATTCCAGTGACTGAGCCTGTAAGCCCACCAGAACAACAAAATGTCACTAAAATAAAGTGGTACCGGAGTGAGGGGCTTGACCAGGGCACTGGGAGAGCACCATGTAGCCAGAGGCTGGCATTTGGACAAAATGTTAAACCAAAAGGATACAAAAGATCCCATAATCTGTTAGTGGTTCCTCCTGCAGTCAATAACAAAAATAATAGATGGCTGTAATCTCGGGTAAAGGCTGCAATTTAATTCTTTCATGGGCTATGGACATTTCTAGCAAGACCATCTTTTATTGCTTGTCCCTAACTTTCATTGAGAAAGTGATAGCATGTTAGCCTCTTGGACCACTGTCATTCACTTGGTAAACCCATGTACTTCAGAAAGAGTTTCCTCTGACAACAGTGCATGAGTGAGGATATAGTTCCAATGTCTGGCTGGTACGTGGCCTGGAGGAGACTGTAACCCATGATCCTGCTCCCCTTGTCGTTCTATGTCACTGGGCTTCAACCATCGTAAGTATACAATCACTCTGAATTTAAGTGCAACCCCGTATCTATTCTGAAGAAAATACACAATAAACACATTTTATTGCTTATTTATGTAAAACCATAAGATATTATTGCATTTTATCATTTACTCCTCAAGAGTCAGTGTGACACTTATGACCACAACGCACTAGCAGATAATATGATGTCTAGATTGTAGTGAAACCACCAGTCATAACGTCTGACAGATGGGTGTTTTGAGAGAGACAGGTCTAACACACTTGGACTTGATTATCTTCATTTTGGAGAACGTTGTCTCAGAGATACGTGGAGTCAAAGTAGGCTTTCACTTTAAAAGCACAGGATGACAGCAGTGGGTATTTTTCCACTGTTTCAGTTCCCAAAGTCAGTGCCCCATGATCTTTCAGTTCAGTCATTTTGCAGATTAATTATCTTCGTGTCATCTCCACTGCTTTGAAAATCAAACACCTGATGGAATTTGGTAACCAATCCAATGTCAACTTAACAATTTGTTTCATCACATCTAATTCCAGAAATCACCTATTGTATGCCTCTAAGTTTAAGTGTGCACACAAGTTTCCTGGATGGAACCATTTTTCTTTGTCTTTGAATATTTTTCTGGTATTTTATCTAGACTTGAAATGTTAGTGTTTTATTTTCAGTTGTGAGGACCAGAAACCTCAGTTTCAATTTGAATGCCTTCACAGCACTGATTGTGTGTGCTAAGTCCCTCTCCCTGCTGTGCAGTTTAAAACGAGCCCTTCAGTTTTGACATTATATCTGTAAAGAACCTGAAGTTGAGCAATTGTGTATTGTCTGACAGCTCACTGCATATCTTGATTTTTTTTAAAAAAAAGTGATGACTTAAGGCATCAGATCTAAAACATCTTTTTAGGGTCTTCCCCTCACTTAACCACCTCACATCAGCAAGGAGGATTAGTTTGCTAGGGGCAGCATTGTCGTATTTTTCCTTGAACATGTTTGGTACAAAGAAAACTGAGCTGAAGGCCACTTTGAAAGCTCAAGTCATTTTTTTCCCCCATAAACCAGCAGCAAAAGGTAGGGCTAATCATTAATAACAAGGTGTAGAGCTGGATGAACACAGCAGGCCAAGCAGCATCAGAGGAGTAGGAAAGCTGGCGTTTTGGGCCTAGACCCTTCTTCAGAAATGGGGGAGGGGAAGGGGGTTCTGAAATAAATAGGGAGAGAGGGGGAGGCAGATAGAGGATGGATAAAGGAGAGGATAGGTGGAGAGGAGACAGACAAGTCGAAGAGGCGGGGATGGAGCCAGTAAAGGCGAGTGTAGGTGGGGAGGTAGGGAGGAGATAGGTCAGTCCAGGGAGGACGGACAGGTCAAGGGGGTGGGATGAGGTTAGTAGATAGGAGATGCGGGTGGGGCTTGAGGTGGGAGGAGGGGATAGGGAGGCGGGGACAAGCTGGGCTGGTTTTGGGATGCAGTCGGGGGAGGGGAGATTTTGAAGCTTGCGAAGTCCACTTTGATACCATTGGGCTGCAGGGTTCCCAAGCGGAATATGAGGTGCTGTTCCTGCAACCTTCGGGTAGCATCGTTGTGGCACTGGAGGAGGCCCAGGATGGACATGTCGTCTGAGGAATGGGAGGGGGAGTTGAAATGGTTCGCGACTGGGAGATGCAGTTGTTTAGTGCGAACCGAGCGTAGATGTTCTGCAAAGCGGTCCCCAAGCCTCTGCTTGGTTTCCCCAATGTGGAGGCGGCGTAGGGGCAGGTGTAGCACTTCCTGTGGTTGCAGGGAAAAGTGCCGGGCGTGGTGCGGCTGGAGGGGAGTGTGGAGCGGACAAGGGAGTACTGGAGAGTGGTCCCTCCAGAAAGCAGATAAGGGTGGGGAGGGGAAAATGTCTTTGGTGGGGTCGGATTGCAGATGGCGGAAGTGTTCGAGGATGATGGGGTGGTACATAAGGATGAGGGGGATTCTGTTTTGGTTGTTATTGCGGGGAGGGGGTGTGAGGGATGAGTTGTGGGAAATGCGGGAGACACGATCCAAGGCGTTCTTGACCGCTGAAGGTTGGGGGGGTGGAAGTTGCAGTCCTTAAAAACGTGGACATCGGAGATGCATGGGAGTGGAATGCCTCATCCTGGGAGCAGATGCGGCAGAGGCGAAGGAATTGGGAATAGGGGATGGCATTTTGCAGGAAGGTGGGTGGGAGGTGTATTCTAGGTAGCTGTGGGAGTCAGTGGGCTTGAAATGGATATCGGTTTCTAGGTGCTTGCCAGAGATGGAGACAGAGAGGTCCAGGAAGGAGAGAGGTACCGGAGATGGTCCAGGTGAACTTAAGGTTGGGGTGAAAGGTGGTGAAGTGGATGAACTGTTCAAGCTCCTCGTGAGAGCACGAGGCGGCGCCGATGCAGTCATCAATGTAACGGAGGAAGAGGTGGGGTTTAGGGCTAGTCTAGGTACGGAAGAGGGATTGTTCCACGTAACCTACAAAGAGGCAGGCATAGCTTGGGCCCATGCAGGTACCCATGGCCACCCCCTTTGTCTGTAGGAAGTGGGAGGAATTGATAGAGAAGTTGTTGAGGGTGAGGACGAGTTCAGCTAAGCGGATGAGGGCGTCAGTGGAGGGGGGCTGGTCGGGCCTGCAGGATAGGAAGGAGCAGAAGGCCTGTAGGCCATCTGTCTGGGGAATGCAAGTGTATAGGGACTGGATGTCCATGGTAAAGATGAGGTGTTGGGGGCCAGGGAATTGGAAGTTTTGGAGGAGGTGGAGGGCGTGGGTGGTGTCACAGACGCAGGTAGGGAGTTCCTGGACCAAGGGGGAGAAAATGGAGTCGAGATAGGTGGAGATAGGTCCCTCATTGTTCCCCAACCCTGCACCGCCCACTTCTATCTCCTTCCCAAAATCCACAAACCTGAATGCCCTGGTCGACCCATTGTCTCTGCCTGCTCCTGCCCCACAGAACTCATCTCCACCTATCTCGACTCCATTTTCACCCCCTTGGTCCAGGAACTCCCTACCTGCGTCCGTGACACCACCCACACCCTCCACCTCCTCCAGAACTTCTAATTCCCCGGTCCCCAACACCTCATCTTTACCATGGACGTCCAGTCCCTATACACTTGCATTCCCCATACAGATAGCCTAAAGGCCCTCTGCTTCTTCCTGTCCCGCAGGCCCAACCAGTCCCCATCCACTGACACCCTCATCCGCTTAACCAAACTCATCCTCACCCTCAACAACTTCTCTTTGAATTCCTCCCACTTCCTGCAAAGGGGTGGCCATGGGTACCCGCATGGGCCCAAGCTATGCCTGCCTCTTCGTAGGTTACGTGGAACAATCCCTTTTCCATACCTACACTGGCCCTAAACCCCACCTCTTCCTCCGTTACATTGATGACTGTATCCGTGCTGCCTAGTGCTCCCACGAGGAGCTCGAACAGTTCATCCACTTCACCAACACCTTCCACCCCAACCTGAAGTTCACCTGGACCATCTCCAATACCTCTCTCTCTTTCCTGGACCTCTGTCTCCATCTCTGGCAAGCACCTCGAAACCAATATCCATTTCAAGCCCACTGACTCCCACAGCTACCTAGAATACACCTCCTCCCACCCACCTTCCTGCAAAAATGCCATCCCCTATTCCCAATTCCTTCGCCTCCGCTGCATCTGCTCCCAGGATGAGGCATTCCACTCCCGTATATCTCAGATGTCCTTGTTTTTCAAGGACCGCAACATCCCCCCGCAGTGGTCGAGAATGCCCTCGACCGTGTCTCCCGCTACTCATCCCTCACACCCCCCTCCCCACAATAACCACCAAAACAGAAACCCCCTCGTCCTCACGTACCACCCCACCAACCTCCAGATCCAACGCATTAACCTCCGACACTTCCGCCATCTGCAATCCAACCCCACCAAAGACATTTTCCCCTCCCCACCCTTATCTGCTTTCCGGAGGGACCACTCCCTCCATGACTCCCTTGTCCGCTCCACACTCCCCTCCAGCCCCACCACACCCGGCACTTTTCCCTGCAACCGCAGGAAGTGCTACACCTGCCCATACACCTCCCCCCTCACCCCCATCCCAGGCCCTAAGAAGACTTTCCACATCAAGCAGATGTTCACCTGCACATCTGCTAATGTGGTATACTGCATCCACTGTTCCCGTTATGGCCTCCTCTACATCAGGGAAAGCAAGCAGTGGCTTAGGCACCGCTTTGCAGAACACCTACGCTTGGTTTGCACTAAACAACTGCACCTCCCAGTCGTGAACCATTTCAACTCCCCCTCCCATTCCTCAGACGACATGTCCGTCCTGGGCCTCCTGCAGTGCCACAACGATGCTACCCGAAGGTTGCAGGAACAGCACCTCATATTCCGCTTGGGAACCCTGCAGCCCAGTTGTATCAAAGTGGACTTCGCAAGCTTCAAAATCTCCCCTCCCCCTACCACATCCCAAAACCAGCCCAGCTCGTCCCCGCCTCCCTAACCTGTCCTTCCTCCCAACTCAAGCCCCACCCCCTTGACCTGTCCGTCCTCCCTGGACTGACCTATCTCCTCCCTACCTACACTCACCTTTACTGGCTCCATCCCCACCTCTTTGACCTGTCTGTCTGTCTCCTCTCCACCTATCTTCTCCTCTATCCATCTTCTATCCGCCTCCCCCCTTTCCCTATTTATTTCAGAACCCCCTTCCCCTCCCCCATTTCTGAAGAAAGGTCTAGGCCTGAAACGTCAGCCTTCCTGATCCTCTGATGTGGCCTGCTGTGTTCATCCAGCTCTACAGCTTGTTACCTCAGATTCTCCAGCATCTGCAGTTCCTATCATCTCAGGGCTAATCATTATTTTGTTTTGCCATCCTCTGAGAAAACACAAGAAAGTATCTGCAGATGGGGAAGTAATTAAAGGAGCAATGATTGGCCATTGACTCTTACTCTCTGAATAAAATAACAATATATAAAAAACTAGTTGCAATCCAGAGCATCTGGCTGCTGTGGAAGTGCCGAGTGATATCTTGTCTGAAGAGGTCTTTCTAAAGAATGTGACTGCTTCTCCTTACAGTTTGGTTAATTCATTGGCATGATCAACAGCACAGCTGACTGATTTTGTGTACATTGGCACAGGGCTTAAGGATATAACATAAGAGGACCTTTGCACCCTTCTGCCTCAGAGAGAGAGAGAGAGAGAGAGAGAGAAAAAAAAGGAGTGAGGAAACCTACACTGAATTAAAAGGTGCGCATTGGGGGAAATTTTTTTCCCACCCCCCCCCCGCCAAGAAACTGGTTTCAATCACAATTGATGCCCACCAGTCATGCTTCGTTGCATTTGTAGAAATGATCTAAATTTCCCCTTGTGTCAATTACCACCACACCACAAAACATTACAAACTTTTCTCACGTAATGTAAATTAGGATCATAAACTCAATGTGAGCAAGAGCTCTTCAGCACTGCTTGTTTAAATATTTACTTGAACACTTTTATGCAAAGCATGCCATCCAAGGGAAAACCATTTTGTTTAGTGTATCATTGTGTGATGTTGTTCCCCCTTCTCACTCAGCATATAACTAGGTGACATATACAAGACCAATGCCCTCACCTTTCACAGTTGTAAACAGAAATTCATTTTCCTACATGTAAATTGTACATTTTTAGTTTCTTTTTAGAGATAGTCCAGGTTTATCACTCATCATTATTGCTTCACCTTAAGATCTGTAATATCAGTCTGCCAAGGGTTATATTGCAAACAGGTCTCTGGATCCTCACCTCTAGAACATGCAGAATGTTGCTGTGTGCTTTAAAGCATAGAGGCACACGAGGTCACTTCTGTGGCTGCAATTTTTTTTCCAGGGCCCTTGGTTGGCTTGAATTGCTTAGTTATTGCATTTGGGGCATGGCAGCATTCCTGTAATTTTTCTTTGTCTTGTTGAGATCTATTAGACAAGCAGCAAGGGGAAAAAAAAGATCTAAAGCAACCAGGCAGAAGAGTGGGACTATCAGAGCTGCTCTTGGAGAGTGTCTGCATGAACATGCACTGAAAAGGTTCCTATGTTCCAAATACCGTAAATATACTGGCTTCGTCAGTTTCTAGGATATTTCTATTCATGTGAATATCCAAGGATATACATCTTATCGAAAAGATAGGCAGGTAGGCAGAGGGGGTGGGGGTTCCCTGATGAGTAAGAAATGAAATTAAATCTAGTAAGCGACAAAGTAGGGTCAAATGGTGTAGAAGCTGTGTGGGTAGAGTTGAGGAACCGCAGGGGTGAAAAAACCATAGTTGGAGTTATGTACAGGCCTCCAAACAGTAGTCAGAAGCTGGGGCGCAAGATACACCACGAGGTAGAAAAGGGGTGTAAGAAAGGCAAAGTTACAGTGATCATGGGGGATTTCAATATGCAGGTGGACTGGGAAATCATGTTGGTAGTGCATTGCATGAAAAGGAATTTGTGGAATGTCTACAAGATTGCTTTTTGGAGCAGCCTGTGGTTAAGCCCACTAGGGAACAGGCAATACTGGATTTAGTGTTGTGCAATGATGCAACTTGATAAGTGAGTTTAAGGTGAAGGAACCCTTAGGAGGCAGTGATCATAATATGAATGAATTTACTCTGCAATTTGAGAGGGAGAAGATAGAATCAGAGGTAAATGGTATTACAACTGAATAAGGGCAACTACAGAGGCATGGAGGAAGGAGCTGGGCAGAATTGACTGGGAGAGGAGCCTAGCAGGAAAGACAGTGGAACAGTAATGGCAGGAGTTTCTAGGAGTAATTCAGGAGACAGCAAAAATTCATTCCTAGGAAAAAGCAGCATGGTACTGGGACGATTAGGCAACCATGGCTGACTAGGGAAGTCAAGGACAGCATAAAAGCAAAAGAAAAAGCATATAATGTGGCGAAGGGCAGTAGGAAACCAGAGGATTAGGAAGCTTACAAAGACCAGAGGGCAGCAAAAGAAATAAAGGAAGGAGAAGATTAAATAGGAGGATAAGCTAGCCAGTAATATTAAGGAGGACTGTAAAAGTTTCTTCAGATACATAAAAGGGCAAGAGAGAGGCAAAAGTGGACATTGGACTGCTGGAAAATGACGCTGGAGAGATAGTAGTAGGGAATAAGGAAATGGCTGAATAATTACTTTGCATCAGTTTTCACAGTGGATGACACGAGTAATATCCCAAACAATTCGAGAGTCGGGGCAGAACTGTGTATGGTGGCCATCACCAAGGAGAAGGCGCTACAAAAACTGAATGGCCTGAAGGTAGATATATCACCAGGACCAGATGGACTAGACCTCAGAGTTCTTAAGGAGATAGCTGAAGAGATAGTGGAGGCATTAGTGGTGATCTTTCAGGAATCGCTAGAGTCAGGGAGAGTCCCAGAGGACTGGAAAATTGCTAACATGATTTCACGTTCAAAAAGGGAGTAAGGCAAAAGACCGAAAATCACAGGCCAATTAGCCTAACCTTGGTCGTGGGTAAGATTTTAAGAGTCCATTATGGAGGACAAGATTTCGGAATACTTGGAAATGCCTGTTAACAGCATACATTTTCTCTAGCTGTGTGACCCCCAGAAGCAAATGTCATGCAGCAGCATGACAATGGAGTTGCATGTTGTAGGGGAATGCAGGCAGGAGATGAGATTGACTGTCAGAGTCTGACAGTCAATCACCTTCTACAAATTAGAGACCACTGTTCTAGGTTAAAGTGGTTATGGGCTTTGGAAGAAGCTGTTGAAGCAGTCTTGGTAAGTTCCTGCAGCACATCTTGTATACGCACCTGATGCTGCCATTGTGTTTGCAGTGCAGATAATGAATGTTTACGTTGGAGCAGTACTCAAGTGCACAGCTTTGTCCTGGATAGAGTTCAGCTGCATTCATTCGAACAACTAAAGAGTATTCCATCACACTCCTGACTTTTGTAGATGGTGGACAGGCTTTGAGGACTCAGGACAGGAAGTACTCAGTACCCCTAATCTATTCTTGCAGTCATGGTATTTAAAATGGCTTACATTTTCCATGTTGTTGGGTAGATGTCGGGGTCACAGCCGTAATGACAGTTTGGCTATGCCAGTCCACAGTGCAGGTTTTCAACGTTATTATAGTCAGACGTTCAGCACGGAAACAGACGCTTAGGTCCAACTCGTCCGTGCTGACCAGATATCCTAAATTAATCTAGTCCCATTTGCCAGCATTTGGCCCATATCCCTCTAAACCCTTCCTTTCCATATACCCATCCAGATGGCTTTTAAATTCTGTAAATTGTACCAGCCTCCACCACTTCCTCTGGCATCTCATTCCATACAACACCTGTGTGTGAATAAGTTGCCCCTTAGGTCCCTTTTAAATCTTTCCCCTCTCACCTTAAACCTATGCCCTCTAGTTTTGGACTCCACTATCCTGAGGAAAAGACCTTGGCTATTCACCCTATCTATGTCCCTCATTTTATAAACCCCTATAAAGGTCAGCCCTCAGCTTCCACGCTCCAGGGAAAATAGCCCCAGCCTTTTCAGCCTCTCCCTATAGCTTAAACCCTCCAACCCTGGCAACATCCTTGTAGATCTTTTCTGAACTCTTTCAAGTTTCACAACATCCTTCCTATTAGCAGGGACACCAGAATTGAATGTTGTATTCTAAAAGTGGCCTAACCAATATCCTGCACAGCCGCAACGTGACCTCCCAACTCCTATACTCAATGCAATATTTTCAATGACCACAATTTCTGCAGTATCCAGTGCTTTCAGCTGTTTCTTGATACATGGAGTGAATTGACTTGGTAGAAAATTGGTATATATAATATTAAGGACTACAGGTGACAGACACGATGGATTGTCCACTTGGCACTTCTGGTTCAAAATGATTGCAATTACTTCCACCTTGCAATTTGCATCAATATGCTAGGCTCACCATCAGTGAAGATAAGAATATCAACGGAGCCTTCTGCTACAGTTAGTTTAATTGGCCACCTCTATTCACAACATTACAGAGCTTTGACATCATCCACTTGCATAGGACTGCTAGTTTCTGTCTATTTATTGCTGCTTCAGCTATTTGGTTTACAATATAGTTCCATGTTAAAGGTCCACCAGTTCAACAACTCATTTTTAGGAATGCCTGGTGCTGCACCTAGCATGCCTTCTTGCATGCTTCATCGAACCAGGGTTGATCTCTTGGCTTGATGATGATGGATGTGAAGGATATGCTGGGCCATGAGGTAACTGGTGTTGTTGAATTCAATTCTGCTGACAGTTCAGTGCGCCACCTATTCGGAATCTATCCTATTTAACACAGTGATAGTGTAATACAACATGATGCTCTGTGTGAAAACAGGATCTTGTCTTCACAAATGATTACTTCTTCATTCCTACCTAATTATTATGGACAAATGCATCTACAACAGATATATTTGAGAGATCACTGTTCCATTGGATTTTACCTCTGTTTGTCCCCTCATCACCTCATACAGACCCCATCTGGCACATATGTCTTTAAGAACTCAGCCAGCTCAGTCAGAATTAGTGTTATGAGATATTGTTGGTGATGGACAGAGGTCGACACCAGAATTAGTGGCATAGAAAACCTTCTTCACTGTCTACTAAGATTACAAAGGGATCTTGATCAAATGGGCCAATGGGCTGAAAAGTGGCAGATGGATTCAATCTGGATAAATGCGAGCTATTGCATTTTGGTACATCAAACAAGGGTAGGGCTTATACAATTAATGGTAGGGCCTTGGGTAGTGTTGTAGAACAGAGGGACCTAGGGGTGCAAGTACATAATTCTTTGAATTATGGTTTGTGCGTAGAATAAACTTTCTAAGAAAGTGGTGGATGCAGGTAAATTAAAATGTTTGAAAGACATTTGGATAGATACATGAATAGGAAAGGTTTGGAGGGATATAGGCCAGGAGCAGGCAGGTAGGGCTAGTTTAGTTTGGATTGTGTTTGGCACGGACTGATTGGACCGAAGATTCTGTTTCAGTGCTGTATAACTATATGACCCCACTCAGAATACATTTTTGCTGTCACCATCTCCAACATGAAAGAGTACTGATTCAATAGATGAGGTGCAGTGATAGTTTTCCTGCTGGTATCATCTTCCTTGTCAGGGTTTGACTTGATGTCATGGGACATAACGTGGTCTGGAGTCTATGCTGAGGACCCCATGACAACTCCATCCAGACTGTACACAACTATGCCACCAACTCTGGCAGACCTGATCTATCAGTTGCACCTTACTGTACCTGCACAAGTTTCAGCCCCATAAGCCGGAATCCCCTCTTCTCAAAGCGTTGGATGATTTCTCCCACAAGCCGCCTCTGGACTCCATCTGGTTTCACAGCCACCAGTGTTTGCTCATGAATCGCAACAATCCCTGAATGAGGAGGAGGAAGACTAGAAGTCAGTGTGTTTATATCTAAGCCCAGCCACGTTCCCTCCCCTCTCTATCCACCACTCCATAAATCACCCCCCACAACACTTCCTCTCTTTTCCTCCCTAAACCCTATTCCCTCAACCACCTTCCCCTCAGTCTCCCCAAAAACACACACATTCTTAGGAGGGATGTATCCGTATGACACAGGATGATGAACGAGAAGCATGTTAGGTAAGAGTTTGGGATATTTCATTATTTCATATCATTACATTCAAAAATCCCATTGGAATTCCTGTTGAGTGTTAGACATCATGGAACCAAAGCAGCCATGATCAACAGAATGGTAGAATAGTCTCATAGGCATGAATTGCTGCTTTTTATATATTTATAGGCAATACACATTTTTAATAACAGCTTAAACAGTGAACCCCAAATGAACAAACATGGCTATTTTCAGTATGAAAATGCATACATAATGAAGTCACAAAAGAAACAATACTGATGAGGCTGGTCAGTTCACTTTATAGCTCAAAATCTCAGGTACAAGCTTTGCTAGAAGTAGAAAAGTCCATTGTAAGAAGTGTGTTACAATGCTTTACAGAAATCCATCAGAACCTAACTGCCCTCGAATACTGAATTTGTCCATTGGAAAGCACTGACTAGCCCAGGTGTTCATATGGCAACACTGCTTTAACCACAGGAACTAATTTTATTTGAAGATCGTTTACTGAGTGTGAGTGCACTTTACATGCAGATGTTTAAACATTTATCAGCAGTAAGGGGTTGAGGCAGTTAAAAAAAAACTCGCTACTTTTCAAATTCACACTAACGTTCGGAGGGGTTCAATTGCAAGAACAAAATATATTGTCCATTCAAGCAACCTTGAAGCAGTGGTTTCCTTCACAACTACATCTCTATTTGTCTATTTATAAATCTGTCACAAGCCAGTAAGCTAGATTAAGTGCTGTGCAAATAGGGCAAGCAATTTATGCCAAGCCTCAATATGAATTGCTTGTACTGAAGGGCAATTGATGTTATTTATTTAACAGATTAGATGTGTTGGATACAAAGTCAGCTCTGATTTTTAGTGTAGATTAGACAGCTGATTTAAATGGCTAACAACAGCATTTAAAAAAATTAAGGCTCTTGTAGTGTGATGGTAGTGTCCCTACCTTTGAATTAGGAAGCCTGGCTTCAAGTTCCACCTGCTCTAGTGGTGTGTGATATCATCCTTGAACAGGTCGAATTTAAGGGGAAAAAAACACTTTAAGAAATAATTTGCCAAACGCAGGCTTCACTGACAATGACCAGCATCCTACTGTCCACCCCTAGTTGCCCTTGAAAAGATGGTGGCGGCTTTCTTGAACCACTGCAGTCTGTGTGGCGAAGGTGCTCCCACAGTTATCAGGCAGAGGTCCAGGATTTTGATCACATGATCACAAAGAAAGAAGGATAGTGCGCGACGTGGTGCAGCAGTGTGTCACACAACTGTTGTCTTGTCCTTAGGTGACACAGAATGGGTTTGGGAGATTCTGCAAAAAAGTGTTTGTTCTGAAAAAGAGTGGTATTGATTTTAGAGATTCATAGTCCCCCTCTAGCCTGTTCCTCCATGAAGATTGTGATTGAGGCATCAACTGCACACACTTGCCTACCTCTGATAACCACTGACTTCCATGTAGCTCAACAGGTTCGCCTGGAAGTCAACATGTGGGAGCTAAAGGCCAGAAGTAAACATACGAATACGATAGAGAATGTTTATGATACTATTTAGCTGGAGCGTTTACTGCATTGTAACACAGGCTGAAAATTTGACTTGAAAGGAATTAAGTAAACCATAAAGAGGCACAGTGAAGGGTGCTTTGAACCGGGCTTTTGTTTGTACATCACATCAATTCTAATCAATAAGTTGCAATAGACAAATACAAACAGAAGCTACCGTTAGATATAAGAGACTCTCCCAACCAGATCTAATGAAGTAGTTTTAGGTTGACAGTAATATTCTACAGCATTCAGACACGGACAATATTGATAACACCACGCCAAGTTTAATTAATCTCAAAAGGATATGATAGCTTAGTGGGTCTATTCCAGTCAATTTTACTAGTCAATCTGGAAAGAGGAGTTCAAATCCCACTATGGAAATTTGAATGAATGAATGAATTAGTAATACTGTCTGTGAAGCTGTTTTTAAAATCAGGTCTTGTTCTTCAGGGAAGGAAATCTGCTCTGTTTGTCCAAATCTGGATTGTGACTCCAGACCGACAGCAATGTGGTCAATTGCAAATGTCTCAAATTACTTAAACCACTCAGCTGGAAGTTTACACTGCCACAAATAAGATGTGTATGAACTGCTAAACTTATCAGCCAATGTGAACAAAAACAGTTTGGAGGATGAAAGGGGCTGTGATGATTCAATAGCTCAATCTGTTCAGAGATGTTATTACACACCTTTTGGAGCAGGTGAGACTTGAACCCGGGTCTCCTGGTTCAGAGATAGGGTCAGGAGGCTCAAGTTCAAGTCCAAGTCCCACCTGCTCCAAAGGTGTACTACATCATCTCTGGACAGATCAATTAAAAATATTTTTAGATTCATTTTGTTGCCAGTTGTACATTGCACGTGTTAACTTGACGTAGTTGACTTTGGAGACCTAAATTTTTGGCCCATTCTAATAAAGCTGAACAAATGTTGCAACCTTGTTTAAATAACCAGGATAATTGTTTTAACAAAACAAAGCCAGGAGACCTGGGTTCAAGTCCCACTTGCTGTGAAAGGTGTGTAATAATATCCCTGAACAGGGCGATTTAAAAAAAACTTAAAAAAATAATTTTCCAAATGCAGGCTTCACTGACAATGACCAGCAGTTATTGCCCACCCCTCGTTGCCCTTGAAAAGATGGTGGTAGCCTTTCTTGAACTACTGGAGTTTTGTGTGGTGAAGGTGCTCCCACAGAGCTATTAGGCAGAGGTCCAGGATTTTGATCACACAGTCACAAAGAAACGACAGTGTGCGACTTGTCGGTGTCTCATGCACCTGCTGTAATTGTCCTGAGGTGACACAGAACTGCAGATCGGAAACAAAAAAAAAGTGCTGGAGAAACTCAGGTCTGGCTGGCAGCATTTTTTGGGGAGAGATCAGAATCAATGTTTTCAGCCCTGTGACTCTTTATCCGTTCTCCAATGACTTTTGTCCCTTGGCTATTTGTCCTCTAGTCTGGCCGTGTAGGGAAATTATCAAGCGCTGAGGTCAACAGTACCTAACTCCAGTGTCACCATTTTCCTCAAAGTAACTAGGAATAACAAGTTATAAATTAAACCAGGCTGTAGGGGCCACAATTCTTTTAAGTGCAGCTAAAGGAACAGTGAGTTAGACAAACAAACTAAAGCATCGGATATCCTGTCTCTATAAACAGCATACCCTTTTAAGAAAATATTTTTCAATAGTATGCACAATAATGAATCAGTTGTATGAGCACACATATGAAATCTATTCAATTATATTATTTGAATGAAATTAAAAATTTAATTAAAAATACGTTCTGAAACAAAATCAAATTTATTTAAACACAAAGAACTTGTTGTCATTACGTTCACGAGTTTTAAACAAGTTACTGTGGTCACATTCATGACGCTGTTAGAACTCGTGAGGTTTTGAGTCTGTTCTCACTGAGCAATTTGTCCAAAAACACACAGCCACTCTTCTGGGCTACTCTCCCGTTAGCCAGGCTGGGACCCTCTTTCAACTATAAATCAACTTAAAGACTTATTTTTATCAACTTTATGAACTCATTTCAATCACTCATCTCAAGTTCGCACGGAAAGGAATAACCTTACGCAGGAATCGTATCCTCGGATCTGCCACTCTACGAAACCAAGAAAAGCATTTCATTCCCAGTCTGCTGGGCTCAGAATAAATAAACCCAGAAACCGACTGGCAAACCTAGGAACTGACACAGAAACACATGCAAAATAATATCAAAAGATTCATACTGTCACAGCAACCTTCATTCCAGCTACACAAGTTAAATTAACTAACGAACTAATTTACTAATTAGCAATAATTTGACCTCAGCATTACAATGAAGCGGTTTGCAGGGCCACAAGTTCTTTGTTTCCAAATTCGCCGCGTAAAGTTTGGCGCTGGCCCCGGTACCTACCCGCTGAGTAGTAACGGATTCCGGTAGCTGCCCAGGCCAGCCTGGGTGTCTCTACAGGAGGAGAAAAGCCGGGAACTATCCCCACTTTCAACCACCGACTCAGTCCCCGCATCAACATCACTCCTGCGGCCGGGGAGCTGCTTTCTCCGCCTCAGCCCCACGGCCCGGACCCGGAACCAGCGACCAGGGATCCATCAGTAACACGCCCCTCCGCCAATCCCATCCCAGCGCCAAGCCCAGCCCCGCGTCAACAGCATTCGGAGTCTCCTACACTTCAAAATTATTTACTGAACTTGTCCTGGAAAGATGGAGCAATCGCTGCTCGGCGAAAGGGAGGGTCAGTGTAGAGGGGACACTATTAAAACAGCACAACATTCTTCCCTAAGTATGATCATTCTCCTTCCCTCACCCACCATAACAGTTTATGAAATCACTATCATGAAGTATGCAATTTGGCTTCCATATTACGTAGGCAATGACTACACTTCAAAAGCGATTTTTTTGTTGTAAGTGCTTTGTTAAAGTAACGTAACGCCAATACAATACACATCTTTCACATTTTAAGCATTTCATCTGATGCGACGTTTAACGTATGTTCTTAAAATATGGATTAATTTTATTCAATTTATACTGTTCTGCTTGGCAATCTAATTTTTTTGTTTTTAAGAATTCATTGTGTAGTGGTACTTTTATTGTATTAACATGTTTTAGTAAATGACTATTCAGAGGTGGGATATGAAAGGATATTCTGCTACGATCTTACAGATACATGTCCCAGTTCCATATGATGTACTATCAGTAGGGCAAAAGATCCCTTTCACACAGACTTAGTAGTTATTTCCTAGAGTAAAAACAGTAAAGGATTATTTACTAGTATAACTTTATAACGCCGCTTTGGTAGATAAATGAAAATATAGAACAAAATGGAAAATGTCAATTATAGCCAGCAAACATCAGCACACACGGCAAAGACTGTATAACGGATAGGTCAGAGAGCCGAGGGAGATGTAGTATAATGGGTTAAGTCTGACAGTATGAATTAGTAAGAGATCAGTAAACGTCAAAGGAAATGACGCAATGGCACGGATCGTTCGCTCAGTCACGTGACAAGATGAAGCTACCATACAATAAGCATTTGCCTTACCTCAGCAGACTCAATATTCTTTAGCAGCACAGTCAGACTAAGGTTATGCATGAGTTCATACAGTAACTTTAGCAAGCCACAGAATGGCCAAGACTCCCTCTCCTTTCCCTAGAATTAGCGAGGCAAGATTGGTTTCACATTAGGCAGCACGACGTTTGAATCACTTAAGCCATCTTGTCTTTTGAGCCCGAGCTCTAGACTGTCCATCTATTGCCTTAAATGCAACAAAGATATACCAATCTCATTCTCATGAAATGTAGCACGAGAGTCATCAGGACAATTCGTTAGGATTGGCAATCTTTCATCCAATATCTAGCAGGAGGCACTTGATTGGAATTGGTAGTAGAAATCTTGTGCCATCCCAGAATACTAAGTCTAGTTATAACACAAATTATTGTTCTCAATTGAAATCAGTTAACTCCAACAGTTGCCATCCCTCCACAATTATTTTGGAGCCTTCAGGAACTAAGATGATCAAGGGCTGGACTGAACGACTCGAAGAATGTCAACCCAAACATTAAAATGAAGGGTCTAGGCCCGAAACGTCAAGCTTTCCTGCTCCTATGATGCTGCTTGGCTTGCTGTGTTCATCCAGCGCCACATCTTGTTATTTCGGATTCTCCAGCATTTGCAGTACCTATCATATCTAATACAATTAAAACCAGTGTGTAATTTTAACACACTTTGCAACTTTGCGTATGCAAATAGGGACCCTGGTATCATTTTGAAGCTTTTCATGTAAAACTGGAGTTAATCTGAAAGCAATGCACAACATGCATTGTAACTAGGGGGTCTTAGCAGGAAAAAAAAATAGCACCAGAAAGGAAACAGTGAAAATTTACCTGAATGTAGAGCTTAGGTTCAAGAGTACTTGTTCTGGCACAACATTAACAGAAGCCACCATTCTGCTCTATTTTCACTTTTGCCAGCTTGAGCTTACCCTAATCATTTGCTGTTCCCTTCTGGGCACTCCCTTGCAGATTCCAGCCTTCTGACTTCCCCCTTCATATAGTGGAGGTTACTACTGATGACCAAATATTTAAGCTTCTTCAATAACTTGAAGGTCAGTGGGTATCAGCATCAGCATCTCTCTGGTCTTTATATTAAATGAAATCCAACATTAGGTACATTTCATGCTTGTTGCTTGGACATGAAACAGATAACTTTTCCATCACCAAGGTATCTGCCTGCTTTTTCTTTGCAGTTCAACATCCGTTAGTCAAAATATGGGTAACATGTGGAAAGTCCTTTTGATTGGAAAGGAGAGGTAAAGCCTATTTCATGCATTTCTACTGAACACAACAGAGAGAGAGATTGAAATAAGTTAGATTTAAGCATTGCTGCTTCTCCTGCACCCAAATTACACATTTGCTGTAAACCGCAGGATGTAGAAATTCTGACTAAATGGGCTAAATATTTTCAATGTAATGAATCAACTCCAAAATGCAGAGAGTTCTAAGTTTGTACAAACAATCTTTGTGAGGCTGTACAGAGTGCGAGAGTCCTAAATTAGATTTTTAAACCATTGCTCTGCAATACAGACAGCCAATGTTGCTTCTGTACTTGTGCGCTCAAGTGATGGAGATTGAGACACTGATAATTCCCAAATGCCTGTTGAAGCCAAACACTTATTAGGATCATCATTTATTAAAAAAATCATATCTACACAAAAGTTGAAAAACGGCAACTTATTAAAAGACTAAAGTTCTGCAATGGAATGTCACAAAATCAACCCAAACAGTAAAACCAGTGTGTAATTTTAATACACTTCGCATTGTAAGTGTTCAGGCACAATACAGAGTCTCATATGTACATCCAGAAACACTGACAGCCTTGGTGAAAGCTGGAACCTGTTTATAATTGCATCGGTGTCCACTTTTACACAAAGTATTACCATAATCCTAAAAAAATAAACAGAGTCCACTTTATACATGGTGCAAGCTGCATGAGGCAGCACCTGTCTTGCACATACTTGCAGTGACTGTACAAACACAGGCATTCTAAATACAACTGTAAACAGAGCTTCAAATTTCAACACACAAGCTGGTCAGTCACATTTTACAAAGGTGAGACCAACATTGCGACACCATGGTATCTGCATCACAGTTTGTACGCTGGGAAGAAACTCCTTTCAGGTACAGAGAAGATGTTTATAAATACCACAGTGGAGTTCAATCATGTTGTAGATGTAGCATGGGCAAAGGAACGTTATTGTTGGAGGCAGAGTATACTGGGGTCTATCCAAAAGACTTAAGAACAAGACTTATCAAAGGTGCCCTATAATGCAGGATCTCAGGCCCCAGCAACTGTAGACACAGGATTCCATGATGGCTTTAGTGGCTTTACAGCCTGGACCACTAAATGAGGCCCAGAAAATACACAGCATTGGACCCCATCAAGGGAAGCTGAATTTCTCTACAGCACAAACACCTCACTGATAACCATTCCAGTTCCAGAATGCATGATCAAAGGTTGGCTTCATCTTCCATTAGCAACCAGAGAATCGTTTTTGCAGATTGCTGGGATGCTGTGCAAGAGTAGAGTTGTCATCCCTCCGTGAAAGGTCAGAGAACAGTCGACATGCTGTGTAGGGTACACATTTAATAGCCGAAGATAGAACAGTGCTGACGTGGGTCATGGAGGAGCCTGTGCAACCTTTATGCTACCATCTTAGGAATAAAAGCAAAGGAGAAAGAAATGAAAAGTGAACCAAAAAAGGGAGGGAATGGATTCATTAAAAAAAAAAGGCAAGATGCAAGGTTGTGCCAACACCTCATCGTATTATATAGGAACCAACAGGTCTGACAGAAGCTTTGGCAACAGCCATAAACCAAGAGGTCAAGTCCAATCAATAGTGGTAGTGTACCACAAGCATTAGACTTCCACTTATCTGCCTCTGACTTGGTGTACTTATGTCTCACATACTCAAGGCAAAAGATTAAAAAAGGCTCATTGCAGGCCCCTGAGAATCAAACAACTCAAAACAATTCTTTCCCAAATGAAAACAATGGCTTCTCTCCCAAGGACTCAGCAGCTTCAGATTATTGAATCAAACAGGAACACAGCACAATGCAGCTTGCTTGTGCCCATTTAGTGTGGAAGTGGTTTAGAAATATGAGGTGCCAGTAATATTCAATGTCCTAGAAGTCAGGTACTATTTATAAAATGCACTTTCACTCCTGAAAGTGTAGAACAAACTGGTAACCAGCATTTAAATAAGTCTATGCAGATGGGCCACATGTAATAAGGGGACCATTCATTTGCTTATGTGATGTATCTCAACCATACAAGTCTTTGCAATTACCATTGGTTGCTGTGCCAATTTAGTGCCAGAGTAGGTCACTATGAAGCTCCCTTCATTAGTAATAGAAGCTGCACAGTTTTAGATAAAAACCGTTAACCTCCTCTTAACCACCCACTTCTAGAGTGGATGTCCATGATAATTTAGTTCACAGTTGAAAATATTTGGTTCCAGATTTTGTCAACTGCAATTACATTTAAATTGCCAAATAGATGTTTCAAATTTAGAGACAAAAAATAGCTTTTGTTAAAAAAAAAAATTCTTTTGCACAAAGTTGTTTATTTTGTGGCTGAAAACAGGAGTTAAGTCAGTGCCCCGTGAACCGGGTACAAAGTACTAGGTTTTGATGTTAGGGATGTACCACAGCCAAGGATCTGGGAAATATCTGGATCATCACAGGGAACCAAGTCTTCAAATATTATTGCTGCCTGAAGGAAAGTTGATGATTAAGTAACAGGGGCCTGCTATGAATTAATGACTGGAGCAAAAAAAAAAAAGGACTATGCTGAAAAGACCAATATCTTGTGGAAAATAACTGGGCTTTCATCATTAAGTCCTCACTGATTTTTAAAAAGCCACATTTTTCAGGTTCCTAGAATCGCTGTACCTTCTTGTTAAACAACTTCTGAAAAAAGTTTGAATCTTCAAGTATAAAGCTTAATTCACTTATTTAACACATTTAGTCCAGGTGGCCCAATTTTAACAAAGTAGCAGCTGACAGAAAACTGGTAACGCTTCAGATAAGCATGAAGGCCTCATTCACACTGCAGAACCCAGCCTCTTCATGGCTCAGGATCTCTACATTTCAAAGTTCCTGACCTTTACTATCTTCATAGGTTGGAAATCCCAACTAAACTTTGGTCAGTCATGTGTCCACTCTAAACCTACCAGATTTGCAGGTCCTACCATTCATACAGTAAATTGAATTACAGATGCCAGAAGCTTTTATCCCACCTACTCTCCCTGGTGGTCACTAATCCTCCTCACAAAACCAATTTTTCTTTTGCAGGCTCTGGCCATTCATTACCACGTTCTCCAGCAAAGCAGCAGAAAATGTGTTTGCACAGCAGATTGAGAGTTGAACAATAAAGAGGCTCAGAGTTAAAACATGTTGGGCCAGGACAGACAGAGTGACCCATGGACCAAGAAAGAAAATAAATTCTCCTTCTGTCACAGTCTAATTGGTAAAAGTTCACTTTACTGCAGTCACCACAATTCGGAGACAAACAGAGAATAAGTTAGATCCTAATAAAAAAAAACATGAATGCCAACAAAAACATTTGGTCTTTTATATTTACTGATCACACATCATCTAATTCGTTTCAATCCTGTATTCTGCACCACCTACAATTCTACATTCCACAGTCCACCTCAACATTTCCTCAACAAACCAGAAGTGGACACATGACATACACAGGTGAATAAAAGTTGAACAGGACTGACTAATGAGAGAAAAGGATAAGAGAATTGTTACAAAGATGAGTGGAAGTCTAATGAAAATATAAAATAAATTTACTCAACTTAAAAACTTATTAAAAATAATCCAGCATACTTTTTTTGAGGGCAATTCGAAGGATTGGAACACAGTTTATAACACAAGCACTTCTTCAATTAAGCATGTGCCATTGATATCACATTGGAATGATATGACCTAAAATTGAGAGTTCTCTGCCTGCACAGAGTAGAAATGTTCAAGGCAAATCAAAGTAAATGAGGAAACAAAGTGCTGAACACAGTCGCACTGCCAGGGAGAGTTTCATTAATCCAAAGAAACAGCTGAGAGGACCACGTCGATGTGAAGGTGCGAACGATTGATGTCTATTCAGTGCAGGCTACATGATTGGTTTGCATCATGTCAATGTACTGAATACAACCATTATATTTCTCCAGGACAAAGACACAAAGTGCTGCAGCAGCGTACTGAGGGGTCCAGCTAGCAGGTCGCACTGGACAGCCTGGCAGGAGGGCAAGGATGAAGGCATCAGTCAGGGGGGCTATAGCTTGATTGTTCCAGGAGGTAAACTGCCATTACAAAGCCTGTAGTAACGCAGATCATTCACAAGTCTGTGTACACTCTGTGTAAACGAAGGCAAATCCTAGCATAAGGGGGGAAGAGAAAGAGAGACATGTTAGTAAATGCTTTCTAACTAATAGTTTCTGCAATAAAACAAAATTTTCAATTTATACAGAGACAATGAATAGAACTGGATCTGCATTACACCTATAAGTGATGGCAGTAACTGTAGAATTACTCACAATATTGGGTTTGACAGACAGTGGGCAGCAGATAATACTTCTATGTCATTCAATGCCCAAACAAAAACTGACGTTACAATAACTTCACCCGAATGGGCAGTGACTTTCTACAGGTACTGCAAAGTCTGTTCAATGGATACAGCAAAAAATTCACTTTGCTAACATCCCAATGGCAATAATGAACAGTCAGATCAGAAACACTAATCTGGGTAAAGAGAAAAACCAACTGTAGTGTGCTTTTTCACACAAAGGTTAGCCCCAATTTAAGTTCAAGTTAATTATACTTACAAAAAGCAGCTCCAAAATTTGAATACAAAATAAATTGAAAAGCAATAATGAAATACAGGGACAGCCCAAGTAGATATGTCTAGAAAAGTCAGCTCACTAAGAACACAAGCAAATTGAAACCTTTGTTCTATATCTAAAAGGTATTAAAATACAAAATGTTGGAGGTAAGTTTGAGTTTGTAGCAATCCTTAAAGGGCACGAGAATTGAATACAATTGTGGGCCCTCGACCATAGGAAGGAATGGGGAGCCACGGGTAAGTGTAACATGGAAGGATCAACAGTGATCAGCATTTACTTATGGAGACAGTCAAGTTGATAGGACATTTCTCACTACAGCTGAGTAGTTCAAATGGTGCGCTAAGGAGGAAAGATGATAAGTGGGAGATTATAGACTCCTTGATCAGAGTAGACATTCAAGATAAATAACATTAACTCCTTTACAAACTAAATTTAGAGGTGCAGTTAAAATATGTCATTCTCTGTTACAAAATCTTGTAGAATCCATAAGTATTTGAAAAAATTGGTTATAAATAAAAACCTGAGAAAAAGGGGTGATGAGTAATAAAGGTGAAAGTGGCGGCTCTGGGAGCTCTCAACGGGTTCAAACAGCACAGGACAGTATGAACAAAGAACCAGAGATACCTGAACAGGAGACTGAAGCAGCTACAAAGTACATGCTAAACAGTGGAAACAATATACTAAAGAAATTAAGCAATCCAAAGATCAGACTTGCAGCTGTCACATCTAGACCTGAAATGTCAGCCTTCCTGCTCGGCCTGCTGTGTTCATCCAGCTCTACACCTTGTTGTCTCACATTTAGCTTTGAATGGTTGAGGACAATTAAACAATTAACACAAAGGAGGGCTCACAAACATTCATATCCTCAACTATGGGAAAGCCCAGCATTTAAATGCAAATTTTAAAAATGACGCATTTGCGATATCTTCAGCCAAATGATCCCTCTCCTCATCCTCCTGTCAATCCCTATATTAGACAGCAAAATCAGATCACCTGAAACTCCTTGGCACAAAGTGGTCAGCCATTCCTGCTGGCAGAAAAGGAAATCCAATAAAAAGATACCAGTCCTAAGTTGAAGTTCTAGACTGGAAACTTCAAATAGCTGAACTCTCAAGCTTGTAATGAAATCACACCTGACAATGGAGTTAGAGTTAGACCACACTACAGCGCAAAATGAAGGGCAAGCCATCATTTGACAGATGTCTTTAAGTGTGGTTAAACCTGAGAGAGAAAGTTAAAAATGCCATTGAATGGACACAATGTGAAGCTGATACATCAAGTGGAAAACCATGATACAAAGTAACACAATGGGCACCACTAAGTTTGGCATCCATTCTGAAGCACAAAAGAAAATCTTGGAACAGCTTGACAAGCAGGCCTTCTCTCTGGCAAGGAGGAAAACTAGAATGGGTTCCCATTCTAAGGGAGCAGCTCTTCTAATTTGGGACAAAGCAAAGAACGTTCCAATCTCTGGTCCAATGCTGCAGGAAAGTGGAACTGACCTGGAAAGGACACAGGGCAACAAAGAGTTCATCTGCAGTGACTGAATGTCTGGACCAAGACAAGGCATTTGAGACTTCCATACATTAAGTGGTCAAGATATGGCAGCTATGGCTGCCAAGTGGTCTCACCCATGTCCTGAACAATTATGTGCCAAAAGACATTTTTAACATGGAAGAAACCAGCTGGTATAATATCTTTTAACAGATTGTTCTTTAATGTTAAAAATGAAACCTGTAATGGTGGAAAGCAAAACAAGACATGTCACTACAGTAATCTGCTGCGATGGTCAGTACCAATGTGGATGGAGCCAAAAAAGCTGCCTCGTCATAGGAAATCCCAAAAAGCTATATTGCTTAGACAATGTCAAGCCTTTACCCATGTAGGAGGCAATAAACTTCCTAATGACTTCACCATTTTTTGGATTGTGAATCAGTAAAAAGTGGGCAAAATGCATAAAGAGGAGAAAGGAAGATCATTACAGACCACTATCCCACACATCTGAAATCACTAGCCTCAAGTGTCAAGTTGATGTTGGGAGATAAGGACATCATGGCCAAGCTCTAGCCAATATATCTGGAGGTAATTAGGAACCTCAAAAATCAACTACTGATAATTTTACCATTTCTGAAGAAGTGTTCAGATCCGAAATGTCAGCTTTCCTGCTCCTCTGATGCTGCTTGGCCTGTTGTGTTCATCCAGCTCTACGCCTTGTTATCTACCGATAATAGCTGATCTCTCATGTTTGAGGTCATAGACAAAGCAGGACAACCTAAATGCTCTGAAGGTTACACTGGCGATGAAGGGAAAGTAGAAAGTGGAGATGGAAGCCACAGTCACCAACTGCTTTTGTCACCTTGGTTTCAAAAAAAAGCTACAGCTATAAAAGTTGCCAATAACAAGGAACACAGCATAGTCAACTAACCCAATAACAATATTCTTCATTCACTTGCAGGAAGCTGTTGTGGAAAATGCAGAGCCATTGAAACTTCCAAGATGGACTTCACCAAATGCTGCACAACACAACTGACAGATGAGGCAATCACAGATATAATACATTCTTCAACTGAGGAGGCTGATAACCCTGAAGTATGCTGAATGCCTGACCGCACGCTCATCAGTTGAAACCACAAAAGATTGGAGATGCTCCAGAATTTCACACTGCAGCATTAAAATATGGAAAACACACGATTGTATTGATTGGATAGCAGATTTTAGCATGCTTAACCAAAGGCAGCACGCTAAGGAGAAAAAGATCAGCATTTTGGGAGTAGATTTCCATGATTTTTCAGTGATCTTGTTGTACAAGATCAGGCTATTGCTGGATCAGAAGAACTTAAAAAAATAAATTTTCAATTATTTACTGGATTTGTTTTGTATTTTTGAGCATATTTGTAGGCAAAAGCAGCTTACACAGATGCCTCTTTAGCTACCTCAAAGCTTCACATAACTCAAATGTTCGGGTGGGCCACCCTGCAAATTTCACTTATCACAATCTTGTTGTAGATGTCAGTCTTCAGCTAATTCAATTCACTTCATATGATACCAATGTCTGAATACACCGTATACAGCAAGGGCAGTGGGCCCTGAAAACTATATCCCAGGTGAAGTGCTAAAGACTTGTACTCTAGAACTAGCTGCTAGCCTAGCTAAGCTCTTCTAGTGCAACTTCAATCCTAGCACTTACCTGGCAAACTGAAAAATTTCCCTAGAAATGCTACCCACAAAAAACTAGATCAATCCAGTTGGCCAATTACTACCCCATTAATCTAAGTTTGATTATCAGCAAAATGGAAAGAATCAGTGTTAAGCAGGTTTGCAGATACATAGTTTGGGTTTAGAGTTACTCTGTTCCAGGCCTCACTGCAGTCTTGCTCCAAAAGGTGGACAAAATAGCTCAATTCCAGAGGTAAGTTGAGAGCCACCCTCTTGACATTAATCCAGCATTTCAGAGACTGTAATATCAAGGAGCTCTAGGAAGACTGAAGACCATGGGAACCATCTGAAAACTCTTCACTGGATGAAGTTATACCTAGGGCAAAGGAAGATTGTGGTTGTTGGAAACCAACTATCTTGACTTCAGATGTAGCTGGAGTTCTTCAGGATTTAGCCTGGGTCTAACCATCTTCAGTTACCTATCCTTCCCCGTTTGCTGACATTAGCACAATATTCAGTTCCATTTGCAATTCCTCAGATACTGAAATTGTGCCCACTTACAGCAAGACCTTGTCAACAGTAAAGATTGGGTTGAGAAGTGGTAAGTAATATTATGATCATATAAATTTCAGCCATCTTCAATAAAGGGAGACACTAATCATCTTCCTTTGACCTTCTTTGCCATTATCACAATCCTCAGTAATCAACACACTGTGGGTTCCCTCTGACCAGGAATTCAACAAGACTGTACGTATAAATATTGTGATGGTCGAGCAGGGAATTCTCAGGAGGGTATCCAGAATGTACCAATAGGCTGGAGCAATCTTAAAAGGAGCTGTGCTGTGCGAAGGCACCATACAAAGAAATTAAAGAGAACAGTGCATTTGACATCACTCATGGCAGAGCAATTCACTGATTAGCAACCTATTCAACGACCTTGCAGCAACTCAGCTTTTCTGATAGCATCTTCCAAATTTGTAATGTCTACAACTAGAATGAGAAGCGTAGCAAATGCATAGGAAAACCACTACCTGCAAGTTTCCATCCAATCCAAATGCCATTAACTTAGAAATGTAGTGTCATTACTTCACCGTTGTTGGGTCAAAATCGTGACCAGCACTGTTTTAATTTGTGACCAATTACAGGATGAGCAATAAATTTTCTAACCTTGCTGATAATGCTCACGTTCCTCGAAAGATGAAATACAATACAGGAAACAATGTAATACTAGTGAGCAAACAGCAATTTTGCTTTTGGGAAAGAAGATCAGAGACAGACTTCCTCAACTCAAACCAGAGGTTCTTGGCCCAAATTGCGCACTTCCTCAAACTCCACTCATTAGTAATCCTAATCATAAAACAGAATGAAGCTAAACATCTGCTAAAGACCCCCAGAACTGCACAAGCCTGCCTTAGAGAATCAATTACATGCACCCCATTACCAGCTCAGAATTAGAACGGATTACAGACTAACGACTGAGTCCAGCCCATTAAATCTGTTAACTATCCATACAGACTTTATTCTGTAAAAAATGGCCAAACATAGATTTAGCAGGCCTAACTGAAGAATGGCAAAGAACTCACACACAAACAGATCATTAGGCCTAAATGGTTAATGCAGATGTTTATGCTTCAGCCCTACTGCAATTCAGACCATCCTTCAACTCCTCCTAATCTCATGTAATTATCCGATTTCTTCAAGATGATTTAGGAAAAGGCAAAGTCTGGTTTTCAGAACAGTTGTTTCTTTGAGACACAAGGGGCAGTCTCTTAAAAGAAGAAGAAAACGTATGCAGTGAGCCTGAATTAATAGATTCATTCAGTTCTACATACAAGGGACTGCTTAGAAAACAGGACCTGAAAAATCTCCAGCAAGGGGACTACACACTGCTCCAGTGTTTCAGGTTGGAATCCATGGCTTGCAAGTCAGGTCAAAGAAACAGTAATGACATGACCAGACAAACTATGAAGGTAAACAAACAAGAGGCTGGAAGACACAGCAGGCCAGGCAGCTTCTGCAGGAAAGGAGCAGTCAATGTTTCTGGTATTAGCCTTCAAGGAGGGTAATACCCAAAACGTTGACAGCTCCATTCCTCCAGATGCTGCCTGGCCTGCTGTGTTCTTCCAGCCTCCTGTCTGTCTACCTTGGATCCCAGCATCTGCAGTTTTTGTCTCTAACAAACCATGAAGGACTGGCATTATTGGCCAGAGGGTGATCTGGATACTGATAATCCCTATGAAGTCAACTATGACCAATCAGCTGAATGAACAGAAATTGGCAATAGACTTGCTCGGTCTTTCAGACATTGGAAATTTCCAAAAGCAGCTGGTTTATAATTTGGTCATGATCATGTCAATCTGTGATCCAACTTATCTGCCCAGCAATTGAGTGTCTGCGACAGTTTTGTCTCCATACCTTCAACAGGATTTCACTGCAAGCTGTATTAAAACGTAGCCCATTCAGCTCAATTTGTGCCCCCTTCAACCACAAGTACTTCATCATTACAACCACTTCGGCAGATTTTGCTTCAAATGAAACTATGTTCATTCCTTTATGCAGTTGTGTACTAAGGCTTTAGGAAATACACAAGTTGGAAAATGCTCTCAGACCTTTTCCCTTCTCTCCACAGAACACTTACTATGCAGATAAGTCACAGCAATTAAACACAGTATTCTACATTACAGCATTTACTAAGTAATTAGGGATCTTAGAAAGGGATCCTTTGGCTGTAGTACCCAGACAGAGTTACATCCATATTATCAATACCCAGTTCTCTTCCAGTCACTAACCCTGTCCATTTTGAAATTCCTGCCAAGCACTGTTCTTTGATTGGAGTCAACACCATCACAACTGCCCAGGAACTGGGGTAAAAACACAGTGTAAAAGCTGTTGAAGTCCACCGAGGCCATATTATACACAGCGATGCCGATTTCCTCCTGTAGCAGGTCATGAGATTTGTGGACCAGCACCTGCAGCAGCACATTGATGAACTGAAACAGCATAGTCGTTCGGAAGATTTTCTGGGAGGAAAATAGTAAGAATTCTTCAGTATTTGAGAACAACTTCGGAAAAGTCTGAAAGATCAGAATGAGTCTGCTCAGCCCTTGGCTGCAAAATTTTGCATACCTCCCCATAGCAAAAGACTAGCCTTTCGCGATCTCAGCATATCTCAAAATGCTTTATACAGTCAATTAAGTATTTAAAAGTGCAGTCATTACATATTGTTGGGAGAGGCAGCAATTGATTTGCACACAGCAAAGTAATTACAGGACAATGCCATCCTGATCAAGGTTTTTCTTAAAGGGATTTTTTTTGTTTGAGGATTAGGCATTAGCCAAGATAAAAGCAATGCTTCACCAATGCCTGAGCAGACTCCCTTAACCTCTTCTTCAAAATTAATGATAGCATATTTTACACCTACTGAGAAGGCACAGGACTAATTTAACACTGCATCTGAAAGATGGCACCTCTGATAGTGAAACACTTGCTCAGTTCTCCACTATGTATTACCCTAGATTAGGTGTTCAAGTTTCTGGAACAGGACGTGAAATCTACAATCTAACTCAGAAGAGACTGCTAGCCACTAAACTACAGCAAGCCCTTAGCACCAATTGTAATATACTCAAAAATTTGCATCTGGATTGTAGGATGCTAAGGTATATCCCTACTCACTTGTTGATTTTACATTAATTAAAAGAAAGTGAAGTTTGATAAAGAAGCAATATTCACAATTTTACTTTGTTGTTTACATTTCTTAATCAAATTACTAGGTAATTTAATTTTTTGATCTAAGAACAAAGCTGGAACATGTTTCAGGAGTAAGTGCACTGTATTTAAATTCAGTTAATTATATAAATCTGGAACAAACTGCTAGTATGAGTTATGGCAACTATGAAGCCACTAGATTGTCATAAAACTTCATCTGGTTCATCAAATCCTTAGGGAAGGAAATCTGCCATCCTTACTAACTGAATCTGATCTGAGACCGCAACCTACAGCAATGCAATTGACTCATAACTGCCATTTCAAATAACCTAGTAAGCCACTCTCAAGAACATAAGAAGTAGAAGTAGAGTGGCAGATGGAGTTCAAAGTGAATAAGTGTGAAGCTATCTATTTTGGACCAAGAAAGAATAGATCAGTGTACTTTCTCAATGGCATGAAATTAAATACAGAGGATATCCAAAGAAACTCGGGGACTCAAGCGTACAAATCATTAAAATGCTACAATTAGGTGAAGAAAATAATTATGAAGGCCAACGGAAGACCAGTCTTTATATCTAGAAGACCAGAGTATAAGGACCCAGAAGTTACACTGCAGCTGTACAAAACCCTAGTCAGACCAGTCTTGGAATGCTGAGCAAATCTGGGCACTACAACATGGGAAGGATGTATCAGCCTTGGATAAAGTACAATGTAGGTTTACAAGAATGATACCTGAACTTCAGGGGTTAAGATAACTGTTAAGGTTAACATGCAAGTTCAGTTGTCAGTCAGGAAAGGAAAAGCAATGTTAACATTCATTTCAAAAGGACTAGAAGAGCAGGGACATACTGCTGAGGCTGAATAAGGCTCTGGTCAGACCACATGTGGAATGTTATGAACAGTTTTGGTCCTGTATGTAAGGGATGATGTGCCTTGAACGTGTCCACAGTAAATTCACAAGAATGATCTGGGAATCAAGGGCTTGCCAAACAAGGAATAACTGAGGTCCCCAAGTGTGTACTTTGGAAATAATTTGGGGGTTGGGGCAGCGATCTTGAAGCTTACAGAATACAGATGCCTGGATACAGCAGATGTATAGAAGATGCTTCCATTAATGTGAAGAGACTAGGACCCAAGCACACAGCCTCAGAACGAAGGGTCAACCCTTTAGAGCACAAGAATTTTTTCTGCCAGAGGGTGGTAAATCTGTGGAACTCTTTTGCCACAGAAGGTTGTAGAGGCCACCTCGCCGAGTTTCTTTAAACCAAATATTGATACGTTCTTGATTAGAAAGGGGATCGAGGATTACAAGGAGAAGGCAGGAGAATGAGGTTGAGAAATATATCGGCTAAGATCAAACGCTTAAAATAGACTCAATGGGCTGAATGGTCTAATTATGCTCCCATTTCTTAAGATCTAAGTTTCAGGTGAAATTATATACATTAGGCCTGTTTTTTCTTGAATTTAGAGTACAGGGCGGTCTGATCAATTATTAACAGGAAAGGACAGGTTAGGTAAACTATTTCTACCGTTTTGGGTTTTCTAGAGCAAGGGGACATAATTAAGACCAGGCCATTCAGGAGAGATGCTAGAAAACACTTCAGCAGACATGGGGTGGTAGATGTTTGGAACTCCCTTCTACAAATGGCAGTTGATACTAGAACAGTTGTGAATTTTAAACGCGAGGTAGATTAAACTTTTGTTGAGCAAAAGGTATTATGGGATATGGGCCAAAGGCAAGTATTTGGAGTTAGGCTATAAATCAGCCATGATCTCGTGAATGGCTGATCAGGGTGAAGAGTCTGAATGGCCAACTCCTGCTCCAATGATCCAATAAAGACCCCCTCAGAACCTTGAATGTTTCAATAAAATCACCCCTCACTCTTAAACTCAAATGAAAAAGGTCTGTTTAGCCGTTCTTGGTAAATCAACCCCTTTATCTGAGGAATCAGCCTAGTGACTCACTCAAACTGCCTCCAACTGCTGTATTTTTTTTTTTAAGAAAAGATGGGGATGCAGAACTGTACATAAACTCCCAGGATGTGGTCACCACTCTCTACAGTAGTTAACAAGATTTCCCAGTTTTTAAACTCCAACCTCTTCTAGAAATTTGTCTTCACGTAACCATGTCAGATGAGTAACTAGCCTTCTGTAAATATAAACAAATCTCTGAAAACAGTAGAGAGGTCATAAAAATCAGAGTGATCATGAATCATGTCAAAGATTTGTCAGACATTACCATACTTCATCAACATAGCGTATCGCATTGGAAGGAATTAAAAACTAACCTTCAAATGGAGTTGGGCTAAGTGACAGTTATCCTGACACGAGTAATGCCAAGGGAATTGGTCAAGAGGGTTAGACAGGTGATAGCCATCCCTCTTCAAAGTGAGGTATATTAATAGGGATAAGCAGAAAGAAGCAAGGGAACAAGCCACATCTTCTTGAGGGAAGACCATGAGTTCCCCTGCATCAAGTTGAGTAAAGAACAAAGACAGTTGCCACCAAGACCACAAAGAAAGACTGCAAGACATGGGTTGTGGGACTGCACTGCTTCTACTTAATTCTAAAGAACAGTTTTGGATCAGTGAAGCATCTGCATCCAATACAGGTTTGTATATTTCCTTTCTTTGCCTACTTAACTAACGTATCATATTTAAACTGCTGCTTAATTCACTCAACCAATTAGAAAATTGCTACAAATTGTCAACTACCTATATTAAGTAACTATGATCGTCAATCCCCTAAAATGTACACCTTTGAGCAATAAAGGCCTAAATTCCATTTACCTTTTTAATTACTTCCAGGACTTGTGCGCTAGCTTGTGTTTCGTGCTCAAGAACACCCAGAAACTTGTGCTGCACTTGTTTTTGGAACCTCTCTCTATTTAAATAGTCTGCTTTTTGATTCTTCCTACCAAAGCTCATGGCCTCTTTCTTTCCAACATTAAACTCCAACTATCAGGTTTTTGCCCACTCACTCAACCCACCTTTATTCTCTTACAGATTCCTTAAAAGGTAATTGGCCACAAATGCTCTGCTTGCATCCAGTTAGTGATTATAAAACTCAAATTAATCATTGTAGAAAATACTTCCAGTTGCAATACAAACATTTTCAAGGATGTTAAGAGACTGGAAGGGTTGAGTTATAAAAGGAGACGGTGGATAGACTGGGACCTTTATCTCCCTGGAGTGTAGAAAGTTGAGGGGTGACCTTAGAGGTTTTATAAAATCAAAAGGGGCATTGATAAGGTGAGTGGCCAAGGTCTTTTACCCAGGGTAGGGGAGCCTAAAACTAGGGGGCATAGGTTTAAGGGCAAGATATAAAAAGTTTAAGGGGTAACTTTCACATTGCAGGTGATTTGTATATGGATTGGGCTGTCAGAGGGGGGTGCAATTACATTTAAAAGGCATTTGGACAGAGGCATGGGTAGGAAAAGTTTAGAGGGATATGGGCCAAACGCAGGAAAAATGGGACTATTTCAGTTCAGGAAAGGTGATCGACATGGATGAGTTGGGCTGAACAGCCCGTTTCTGTGTTGTATGACTGACTAAATGTTAAAAGGATTTCTTGCCCAACAGTCCAGACTGAGTAATTTCCAGTAATTAAATTGACAAATCTGACGGCAAAATGGCAATTGTCCGTTAAAAACAAAAAAGGGAACTCAGTATAATGTTCACAACCTTTCATCATTGTACCAAATATGCAAACAGCAAAGACACAGGATTTTATCAGTCTCAATGGGGAAGTGATAGCCTAGTGGTATTATTGATGGACTATTAATCCAGAGATCCAGATAACATTCTGGGACCTGGGTTCAAATCCCACCATCTGCCATGGTAGAATGTGAATTCAATAAAATATCTTGAAATAAGAATCTAATGACCACGAACTCATTGTAATTGTCAGAAAAACCCATCTGGTTCACTAAATGTCCTTTAGGGAAGGAAACTACCATAATTACCTGGTCTGGCCAGCACGTGACACCAGACCCACAGCAATGTGGTTCACTCTGAATTGCCCTCTGGGTAATTAGGGACGGGCAATAAATGCTGCCTAGCCAGCGATGCCCTCATCCCATTAATGAATAAACAAAAAATTCATTTGAGCTGATCAATGGGGTATCTGGCAGGTCTCATTTACTACACAATCTCTTCAATGGACAGCTCTCAGCAGTAACTTGATTCACACGAACGGACAGTTGGTAGTTTTGAAACACGACTCTGCCTTGTCCAATAATAAGCCAGAGACCAGCAAATTCTCTGCTTCAATTTCTGTTTTGTGCTGAGTTATCAAATTTCAGATCAGGCTTTATACTGGAAAAGTTCAACTTGCCTCAAAGATTTGGATTCGGTGAAGAAGAATATTTTAAAATAAAGGACTCCTGCATGACTAGGAAGTATTTATATTTTCTAATCAACCTGTTCAGAGCTATTTTCACACCACTCTGAGGCAGGTAGGACCTGAACCTGGTTCTCCTGGCCCAGTGGTAGGGACATCATAGAATCCCCACAGCGTGGAAGCAGCCCATTCAGACCATTAAGTCCAGGCCAACTCTCTGATCCAATCTTCACTAGACAGGGGAGGTGCTGGAGGAATGCAAATGTGGTTCTGTTTAAAAAATGTACAAAACAAATACAAACAATTATAGGCCAGTTGTCTTACTTCAGTGGTAAGCAGATTGTCAGAATCAATCGAGAGACTGAATAAATATCACTTATAAAGGCACAGACTAATCAGCATAGTTTTGTTGAGGTAAGGTCACACCTCACAAATTTGATTGAATTTGAGGAGGTGACAAAGAGGATTGTGGAGGGTAGTGCAGTCTATGCTTTCTACGTAGATTTTAGTAAGGCATTTGACAAGGTTGCACATGGCACACTGGTCCAACAAAGGTAAAAGACCATGGGATACAGGGTAATGTATCAGATTGGATCTAAAGTTAGCTTAGTGATAGGAAACAAAGGGTAATTGTCGATTGCTGCACTTGCAAGTGGAAATCTGTTACAAATGGTGTTCCACAAGGCTCACTGTGGGACCCCTGCTATTTGTTTTCGACATTAACGATTTGAACTTAAATGTAGGGACGACAATTGGAAATCTGCAGATGACAAAATCTGACCGTGTAGTGTATACTGTAGAAGATAGCTGTAACTTCCAAAATCATATAGATGAGTTGAAGTGGCACGGCTGATGGAGTTCAGCTTCAATAAATGTGAGGTAATGCATTTAGAGAGGTCAAACATTTAAAAAAGGGAATACACAATAAATGGGAATATACTGAGAGATTTACATGAAGTGATATCTTAGAGTCCAAGCGCACAGGTGCCTAAAAGATAGCAGTACAGGTAGATAAGGTTGTAAAGGCAGCATGTGGAATGCTCTCCTTCATTGGTAGAGGTATAGAATACAAAATTAGAGATATAATGATGAAACTGTACAAGACACTAATGAGGCCACAATTGAAATACTGTGTGCAGTTCTGGTCACCACATTACAGAAAGGATGCAATCGCTTTGGAGACTGTGCAAAGAAGATTTACTAGAATGTTGCCAGGGCTCGAGAACTGTAGCTACGAGGAGGAGATTTGGGAGAGGCTGGGGTTGTTTTCCTTGGAACAGAGAAGGCTGAGGCATGACGCTGAGATATACAAAATTGTGAGGGTGAAGACAGACAGGAGGAACCTGCTTCCCTTGGCAGAGAGTTCAAAAACCAAGATCATCGATTCCAGCCAAGTGGCAGTAGGACGAGAGAGGACATGGGGAAAGCCTTAAAAAAAAAAAAGACGTACAGCGTGGTGGGTATCTATAATTCGCTGCCTGAGGTGGCAGTGGAGGCAGAGACCCTAAACTCTTAAAAAGTTTTAAGTGCTTCAAGCTGCAGGGCTATGGGCCGTGTGCAGGAAGAGGAGATTATAAAAGGGCACCTCCGTGTCTTTGGGTTGGCATGGACAAGATGGGCCAAATGGCCCCCTTCTGTGCTGCATCATTTCAATGGTTTTAACTGCATCACCAACAAGGTTCAACATGACTGACTTTAGGACAGACATTTTTTAACTTCACCTCAATTAGAGTTATAAAGCCATAGAGCTGTACAGCATGGAAACAGACCCATTGGTCCAATTTGTCCATGCCAACCAGATACCCCAAGTTAATCCAATCTCATTTGCCAGCATTTGGACCCATATTCCTCTAAGCCCTTCCTTCCTATTCATATACCCATCCAGATGCCTTTTAAACGTTGTAATCGTCCCAGCCTCAACCGCTTCCGCTGTAGCTCATTCCAAACCACCCTCTGCTTTAAAAATTTGTCTCTTTGCTCCCTTTCAAATCTTTCCCCTCACCTTAAACCTATGCCCAGAGGGTGGTGCTTGTATGGAATGAGCTGCCAGAAGAATTGGGTGGAGTCTGGTACAATTACAACATTTAAAAGGCATCTGAATGGGTTTAGAGCAATATGGGGCCAAGTGTTGGCAAACGAAGCTAGATTAACTTGGTATCTGGCCGGCACAGACATGTTGGACTGAAGGGTCTGTTTCCATGCTGTACAGCTCTATGACTAATGGAGGTGAAGTTAAAAAATGTCCATGTCCTAACATTAGTTTTGGACTCCCCACCCTAGGGAAAAGACCTTGGTTATTCACCCGGTCTATGCCCTTAATGATTTTGTAAACCCCTATAAAGGTCACCACTCAGCCTCTGACGCTCCTGGTAAAATAGCCCCAGCCTATTCAGCCTCTCCCTATGGCTCAAACCCTCCAACCCTGGCAACATCCTTGTAAATCTTTTCTGGGTCCTTTCAAGTTTTACAACATTCTTCCTATAGCAGGGACACCAGAATTGCACAGTATTCCAAAAGTGGCCTAACCAATGTCCTGTTCAGCCTCAACATGACTTCCCAACTCCTATACTCAATGCACTGACCGATAAAGGCAAGCATACTGTGCACCTTCTTCACTATCCTGTCTACCTGTGACTCTACTTTCAAGGAATTATGAACCCGCACTCCAAGGTCTTTGTTCAACACCACTCCCCAGGACCTTACCATTAAATGATAAAAGCAGTTCTTAGAGTACAATTCTGTGCATTTTCATGCAACCTGCTAAGCCACCCAAGTTCCTCTTTGACAATAATCCAAGTTTTAGTAGTCATTTGGTTTGTCATAGCAGACCCCCAGTAGAGATTTCTCTTCAACAGCCTAAGACACCCATTACTCTCTGGATATTCCTTATCCAAGGAAAATGTCTAAATGTAGACTCTGTCCTGGTTTGGAAAGTCTTCATGAGACAAATAGAACTGAATTTTTATACTTGCAACTTTATACTTAATGATCAACTTAAGTGGATTTCAGTAAGTATAGCAATAGGGGGGAAAAGGCTTATTTCTAACATCATCCTGAACCTAGCTTGAGATATGATATCACTGTCAGAGTGGGGAAACCTGTCCTAAACCTACTGCAGATGTAAGTGAATCAGACTCACCTTATGATACAACTTATGCTTGGTGTTGAGTGTCTCCAAATAAAACAAGTTCTGTTTAAAAATCTGAATGTCTGGCTGCAAAAAGGACTGACCAAAAGCCTGGCAAAAGAACAGGAAGATGCAGTGTGCTTGAAAAGCATTTTACCATCAAAATTTTCCATAAAACAAGGATAATCTTTATGTATAATACCTCACATCAGCTATTTCATTTACAGCAGCACCACAGAGCAGACATACTGGCCACAGAAGGCCCCAAGGCAGAGTTAACAGCAGCTTTGGCCATCATACTGTGTAAAGGGAAGAAATGGCCACTTGCATATAGCACCCATCTCATCCCTAGGACACCCAAGTGGTTTTACAGCCAAAGCAGCTCTTTACAATTGGAGACTGCACTTCTGGAAACAGCCATCAAGTTGCAAACAATTAGATTCCTCAAACAGAAATAAACAGTTAATTTTAATGTCAGAGGGATAAATATTGGCCAACAGACTGCGTGAACTCAGTGTGCCTCCTTGAAAAACATGACAACAAACAAAACACACAAAAGAACCAGAATTACCTGCATAGTAGAAGCAAACTGGGCCTCATTCTCCATTGGCTCCTCAGCTGTTCCACGCTGAACGCTGGCCAATACAGATGATTTGAAGAAAAATCGCCAGTTATTGTGCAGGATCTGGTAAAGTAGCTCAAACAACTCCATCTTCACATCTGGCGAGGCTCGCTGGAGAGCAAGAAAGGAGCATGAGAAGCAAAATAACAAAGAACACAATCTAATCTAAAATGATTTGTAATCTGATTCTAATGGGATTCAAGTTCAACTAAATTCTCTAGTATTGAGCAAAACATTGGTAAAAGGTTCACATTTAAGATTGGCAGAATGCAAGGGGTTAGACAAGAAATACAAGGCGGCACAAGAATAACAGTAAAGAATATGGTTCCTTGAACCTGCTCCACCTTTTAATTAAACAGTTAAACTTTCACATCAACATCACTGCCTCACATTATATCTCCATTTCTTTAGTACCCAAGTTCTATTCAATAGTTTTGCATAATTTCAGGAATTGTGCATACAGTGCTTTACAGCAGACAATACTAAAAATAAGTTATACTGTCATTAAATGGCTAGAGAGAACTTATCAACATGGTTACCTTCAGTGTCAATATTCTAACAAAAAAAATCTGAACAGTTGTGCCATACCAACACTGGAGATACAACGGTGTCTCAGCTTTACCTCTGCAATGATTGGGTAGACCTGCTCCATACACAAGGAGATGATGCTGGGGAGGAATGGTTTGAAAGCCTGCCCAGGCTCCTGGACCACCACCTGCAGGATCTTCAAGAACTTTTCCACTACACGGCAACCTCCACTACCCTCCTCCAGGATACTCTCTGCCAACTGCTCCCTGCATAGACGGGATAAATACAGAATGATGTTGGGCACTGAGTTAAGTCTTTCAAGTGTAAATGAGTACAGGAGCAGGATTCTTCTCCTCCAAACTCTCATCCCTATGATGAGTATGAAGATCAGCCACTTTCCTCGTGATGCCAGGATAACAGCATCTCCACATTCCAAACAACATCCAAAGAGCAAAGCTCTGACTACTCACATGCCTTTTCCCAGCCTGGAGAAAATGAAGCTGTTCTCCTGGGTGACAACTGGGCAGGGCTCAGATCCCCCTCCCCCCACAAAGCAGAGTTACCTGGTAAACATGTTTAGGAAGGTTTGGATAATCTGTTCTGCAAAGGGAACACCCATCTGCACCCTGAGGCCTTGAAACAAAGTGAGGAAGAAGCTGAGCATCTCATCTGTAACACCTGAAAGAAAGGAGGAAGTCTATATTGAACTTTAAGAGGCAACAGTTCCTAAGTGTACACAATCCACTAGCTACATGTCAAGCAATAACTCAATGAAGATGCATCAAGCAACAGGGTGTATGATGGTGCAAGGAGAAACCAGCACGAATTCTAAGCAAATATTGACAGCAAGACGCCATCAGCTCTAGATTTGAGAAACTGGTAAGTGGACTTAAAACAGTGGTGTTGATCTTGTTGCCCATTACCATTTTCCGTCCAGGGCCAACTGATGTAAAGGAAAGCTTCCCAGTTTCTGGATACAAACTTTCCCAACTTGATATTTTTAACAGGGAGTCTGATTAAAACATCAGTTTTCCTGGAAATCTCAAGTGTATAAAGTGAACCTTAATTACTTATTTACAAAACACAAACTAGCAACCCAGAAGCAGTGAGCTTCCACATCAATCCCTCCTAAGCAGTTCTGCATGGAGATCAGAAGGTACAAGCCACGATATCTGTTCAAGAGGGCTGGTCATATAAATCAGCCTAAGTCAGTTGAGAATGAGCCTCAGCAGAAATGGATAACAAATCAGATAGGAATTGGCTTCTATTTAAATGTTGAGGAGAATCTTTTCTTTAAGTATATCAATTTACTGACTGAAGTACACAGTGGCACTTCAAATGGGAAGACTAAATCATAGGGATAGGAGGAAGTCATTCAAATATATTGTTATCATTCAACTAGATCATGGCAGATCTGTGTCTTAACTCTATCACCCATTTTCCAATCCAAAAGTAATCTGACACCAAACCAAGGCTCAAAATACACAATGCAGATGGCGAATTAGTCCCAAGAGCCCTAAAATTACCCTGGAAAATTCAATCACAGGGCAGAGAAAAGTCATCTCCTTTCTGGAATGTCAGAATCTAAGAGCTGGTCCTCCAATCACAAGCTGGTTGTCTTTTGTGCTTATTGTTGGGACGCTCAGCAAACCGCCTGCATTAAGTTTTTTTTGGGGGGAGATGGGGTATGGCTGTGTGGAGAAGACAGATGCACATGTAATTTAAGCGAGCTCTCCCAGCCTGTGGAAAATGCTTACATTGATGATTTTGTGCACATGGGTGTGTTTCATTTTTTAAATGAATCATTTGTTGCTAACTTATACTTTCTATCATGACAATTCGAAATATAGTGGAACCCTGAAATTAATGCTCCTCTTATGTACTCTAACAATGTTCAGCAGAGTGATGGTTTTTGAGGAAGTTGTTAAATTCTTCCGATTAGGCTTCAGTGCCAGCCCAAATATTTCATACACCAACACAAAACACAAAGTCAGATTAATTTGACTGAGAGATAGTAGGAACTGCAGATGCTGGCGAATCTGAGATAACAAGGTGCAGAGCTGGACGAACACAGCAGGTCAAGCAGCAGAGGAGCAGGAAGGCTGATGTTTTGGGCCTAGACCCAAGGGTCTAGGCCCGAAATGTCAGCCTTACTTTGACTGTATTATCTGATTAAGGATAGAGAGAACGAAAAGGTAGCCCCCAAAAATCAAAACGATAGTTCTGAAGAAAATTGTATTGCAACCTCTGGTTCTTACTCGACCACACTTATTTTAAGGAAATTCATTTGCTATACAGGAACAATGTTACAAAGTAGGTGGATATTCAGATATTGCAGGTTCCTAACTTCAAATTCAATCTGCGTGATAGAAGATCAATTCTTTCAGATCTCACAGCTGAATTGAGTTAAATAAATAAGCGAAGCATGGCTCCAAGATGAATTTATGTTTAAACCAGTTAGATATATTAATGGCTCTTGCCAACTCAACTTTAGGACCGTGACATTCAACTAAAAACAATTGTGGGCTACATTGAGAAAAAGAATTGTTTTAAAAAAAAAAAGATCAGTATTTGAAAGGTTCACTGTATATTTTGGAAGTAACCTGACACCAGTGCCAAGCATTGTAAACAACTGTTTTAACAAGCCATACAAGAAGTGTGAGTTGCAGATGATCAAGGAGGGGTGTACAGATGTAGCTTTTGCTGGCAACAAGTTGACTGATCTGTGGGCTAGTTACTAATGATGGAGACCTTTTGATTGTGCCCATGTGCAGGGGGTGGGGAGCAGAGAGGCAGTTGTTTATTTCTTCCCAGCTCAGAAGCAGCATCTATATTCTGTGTACTCAAAACTGAATTTTAAAGATAAGAAAACCACCATATCTTTCTCGCAATAGTTGCTGTAAGCTGTGGGCTGTGGTTTTCAACTGGCAAGTCAAAAACTCTAAGTGAACTAGCCACTTAGTGTCTCTTACCAACCAGTGAGAACATCTGCAGAAAGACTGAAGCAATGTGCTCGCTAGAGGAGTCACTAAGTCGATCATTAAAAAAAAGCAGAAATGAGTCTTTTGGCCCATCAAGTCTGCTCCACCATTTGATTGTGGCTCATATTTCTTAACCCCATTCTCCAGCCTTCTCACCATAATACCCGATTCCCTTACTAATTAAAAACCTCTCTGCATCTTCAATTACTTTATCTCCACAGCCCTCTGCAGCAGTGAGTTTCACAGATCCAGCACACTCTGGCTGAAGAAACTACTCAAGTCGGTTCTAAAGGGTCAGCCCTTTAACTCTGAATCTGTGTTCTCGGGTCCTCGTCTCTCCTATTAGTAGAAACACCATCTCCACATCCATTCCATCCAAGCATCTCAATATTTTGCAAATTTCAAATCAGATCCGCCCTCATCCTTTTAAACTTCATTGATTTGTGGAATCAGGGACCTCAACCCCTCCTTACAAGACAAGTCTTTCATTTCCTGCATTATTATTGTGAACCTCTCTGGACCCCCTCCCACACCAGCACATCCATCCTTAGATACAGGGCCCAAAACTTCAGCATTCCAAATGCAGTCTGAGCAGAGCTTTATACAGCATCAGCATTACATGCCTGCTCTGGTACTCTAGCCCTCTCAAAATGAATGCCAACTTAGCATTTGCCTTTCCCAACTGCCATATGAGCCTGCATACTAACCATAAGAGAACCATGAACCATGCCTTGGTGCTTCAAATTTCTGAAACCTTTCCCCATTTAGAAAATAGTCTACACTTCTATTCTTCCTACCAAAGTGCATAACCTCTTACTTTCCCAAACTGTATTCCATTCTTTACCCATTCCCCCAGACTGTCCAAGTTCTTCTGCAGTCTCCAAGGCTTTTCAACACTACCGGTCCCTCTACCTATTTTTGCGGCATTTTGCAGTTTTTGCAACAATGCCCTTCCTTCGTCCAGATCATTAATGCATAACATGAATAACTGCGGTCCCAACACAACCTTTGGAATTCCATTAGTCACTGGCTGTCATCCTGAAAAAGACCCCTTTATTACCACTCTGCATTTTCCCAGCCAGCCAATCCTCTATCCATGCCAGTGCCTTGCCCCTAACACCATGGGCTTTTACTTTATTTAGCAACCGCCTGTGCAGCACCTTGGCAAGGACCTTCTGGAAATCCAAACAGATCACGTCCACAGGCTCTTCTTTGTGTGACATGCTCATTACTTCCTGTTAGAAATCTGACAGATTCGTCAAGCATGGTCTCCTCTTGACAAAGCCATGCTGACTCAGCTCTATTTTACTATGCACTTCCAAGTACTCCACAATCTCAAACTTAATAATGGACTCCGTCTCAACAATAGAACCTGTCGACAAAGACTACTGAACTGTCTTTCCAGTTTTTTCTGGCTAATCTATTTTTCCTGTTTGTTTGAGCATCTAAGGGCAAATTTATAAAGGGATTAGTGTTTTAATCAGTAGTATTACAAACAGTCAACAATGTTTACCTGTAACTAGAGTAATAACTTGTAATGAATAGAAATTCTTCTTCAATATAGAAATCTAGTTCATGTTTTCTATTAACTTGGGTTTGAAAGCCAGGTAAATTCGGGATCTTTACTTCATTAAGTCTTTAACTTTGTGACAACTCCAGGAATAATGGGGCTCAATTTTCAGCATGCAACCCCAGTGAGGTACAACAATCATTGATTCCTCCAATACAATCCTCTTGCAAAGCTTCTGGTGCACATTACTGACCCAAGTTAAAGGCTGAGGTGGGGACTGATCCTTAACAGGCTTGAAACAATTGACTTGCAATCATTTAAAGTACTGTACAACCTCCCTGCAAGCTGCAGTGACCACAACTCTAGCAAGCGTTGGCTGCTGGAGGAACTTGGGCTCAGAATTGGTGAGCTGGAGTGTGAACTTCGTACACTGGGGCACATTTCGGGGGGTGGGGGGGGGTTGGGTTATGTAGACACTTTCAGGAGTCAGTCACACCTGATAGATTAAGTACTTCAAATTCCATCAATGATCAGGAACAGCAGGGTGTGACTGCAAGCGCAGCAGATAGAGGGATCCTGTATTCAGGAACAGGGAGTCTTGGCCCTTGACCTTGTCCAACAGATAGGAGGTACTTGTTCCTGGTGTGGATGAGAAACAGGGCTGTAGGGAGGATTAGCCAGCTGACCACAGCACCGTGGTACGGGAGACTATTTGGGTGAGTGGGTAGGTGGGGGAAGGAGGGAGAAGCGAGCAAAGAGACAAGTGGTAGTTGTTGGGGATTCTATAATGAGGGGGAAGAGACAGCATCCTTTGTAAACAGGATAGTGCGTCCCACAGGGTGCGTTGCCTACCCGGTGCCAGGATAAGGGACATCTGAACAGTGTGAAAGGATACTGGGGAGAAGGATCCAGTTGTTGTGGTCCACTTCAGGACAAACAACAAAGGCACGATGAGGAAAGAGGACCCATTTGGGGATTATCAGGAACTAGGAACTAAATTAAAGAACAGGATCTCAAGGATTATAATCTCTGGATTGGCCACTTGCAAATTGGCATAGGGACACCAGAATAAAAGGGAAGTAAACACGTGGCCAAAGGAGTGCTGTGGGAAAGAGGGATTCAATTTCATGGGGCACTGGCATCAATATTGAAACAGGAGGGATCTGTACCATTGGGACGGTCTCCACCTGAACTGAACTGGGATTGATGTTCTAGCATAAAAAGGTAAATAGGGTGGTCAACAGGACTTTAAACTAGAAAGTGGGAGGAGGAAGGGAAGGGTAAAAGTAGTATAATAGCTAATGGGAAACAAAGCAGCAGGTTATCACGCGGTGTGGGGGGTGGATTCAACTGCACAGAAAAGTATAGAAAAAAGTGAACAGAAAGGACAAGTTATTAAAGTCTCCAAACACTATCCGATTGTGTGTTCTGGAAAGGATGAGGGATCTGACTTCAAGCATACTGGATAAACAAATGACCATGAGAAGAGGGATGGTCAATACAGGACTGAAGGTGTTGTATCTGAATGCACACAGTATATGAAGTAAGATAAATGAGCTTGAAATCAGCAGGTATGATGTGTTGGGCAGAGATGTGGGTGCAAGAGGATCAGGACTGGGAGCTAAATATCCAAGGATATACATCCCGTCAAAAAGACAGGCAGGTGGGCAGGGTTGCCTTACTGGTAAGAAATGGAATTAAAATCAATAACAAGAAACGACGTAGAATCAGGTGATACTGAATCTGTGAGTAGAGTTGAGGAACTGTAAAAGATTAAAAAAAAAATCAATGGGAATTACATACAGGCCTCCAAACAGTAGCCAGAATGTGGGGCACAAGACTCTGTCTGCTGGTGTAAGAAAGGCAAGGTTACAGTGATCATGGGGGATTTCAATATGCATGCGGAGACTGCTTTGTGGAGTGCCTACGCTCAGGTCACGACAAATGACAACACCTCCCACTCACGAACCACTTCAACTCCCCCTCCCAGGACAACATATCCATCCTGGGCCTCCTCCAGTGCCACCCGGAAACTGGAGGAACAGCACCTCATATTCCACCTTGGAAGCCTACAACCCAATGGTCTCAATGCAGACTTTGAGCTGCAAAATCTCCCCACCCCTGACCTCATCCCAAGACCAGCACCCCCACTCCTTCGCATTCCCGCCTCCTCTCCCACCTATCTGCTCCTCCCACCTCACTGACCAACCCCTACCCCAACTTCCTACCTACATTCACCTTTACTAGCTTCATCCCCACCTCCTTGGACCTGTCCATCTTCTCTCCCACCTATCCGCTCCATTATCCACTTATCATCGCCTCTCCCCTCTATTTATTTCAGAGCCCCCTTCCCCTCCCCCATTTCTGAAGGGTCCAGACCAGAAACGTCAGCTTTCTGCTCCTCTGATGCTGCCTGGCCTGCTGTATTCGTCCAGATCCACACCTTGTTATCTCAGACTCCAGCACCGGCAGTTCCTACTATCTCTCAACATGCATGCTGACTGGGAAAATCAGGTTGGTTGTGGATTGCAAGAAAAGGAATTTGCGGAATATCTACAAGATGGCTTTTTGGAGTAGCTTGTGGCAGAGCCTGCTAGGGAACAGTCAATTCTAGATTTAGTGATTTGTAATGATGGCTTAAAGTCAAGGGACGCTTAGGAAGCAGTGACCATAACATGAGAGAATTTATTCTGCAACTTGAGAGGGAGAAGTTGGAATCAGACAGGCATGAGGGAGGAGCTGGCCAGAACTGACTGGAGAGAAGCCTAGCAGGAAAGGCAACAACAGCAACGGCAAGAGTTTCTGGGACTAATTTGGGAGACCGCAAACAAAAAAAAAATCCCTAGGGAAAAAGGGGAGGACAATGTCAGCCATGGCTGACAAGGTTAAGTCAGGGACAGAATAAAAGCAAAAGGGATAGCATATCCCACTGGAAGCCAGGGGATTGGGAAGCCTACAAAGACCAACAGAGGACAACCAAAAATAAAATAAGGAGGGAGAAGATTAAATGATGGTAAGCTAGCCAGTAATAAAAGATTGCAAGAGAGTTTCTTTAGATATCTAAAAGGGTAAAAAAGAGACACATAAGTGGACATTGGGCTGTTCGAAAAGGATACTGGAGTAGTAGTAATGGGTAACAAAGAAATGGTGCAGGAACTGAACAAATACCTTGCATCAGTCTTCACAGTGGAAGACATGAGTAACATTCCAAAAATTCAAGAGAGTCGGAGGGCAGAGGCGAGTATGGTGGGCATCACCAAGGAGAAGTGCTAGAAAAACTGAAAGGTCTAAAAGGTGGATAAATAACCTGGACAAGATGGACTATACCCCAGACTGCTGAAGGAGATAGTTGAATAGATAGTGGAGACGTTAATGGTGATCTTTCAGGAATCACGAGTCAGGTAGGGTCCCAGAGGACTGGAAAATTGCTAATGTAAACCTCCGGTTTAAGAAGGAAATTACAGGCCGAATAGCCTGACCTTGGTCATTGGTAAGATTTGAGTCCATTATGAAGGACAAGATTTCTGAATATCTGGAAGTGCATGGGAAAAAGGGCAAAGTCAGCATGGTTTCATCAAGGGGAGGTCATGTCTGACAAATCTGTTAGAATTCTTTGAGGAAGTAATGAGCAGATTAGATAGAGGAGAGCCAACGGAGGTTATCTATTTGGACTTCCAGAAGGCCATTGATAAGGAGGTACAGGAGGTTGCTGAGTAAGATAAGAACCTACGGTGTTAGAGGCAGGTACGAGCATGGATAGATGATTGGCCATCTGGCAAAAAGCTGACAGTGAGGATAAAAGGGTTTTTCTCAGGATGGCAGCCAGTGAAGTTCCGCAAGAATCAGAGTCGGAATCACAACGTTTCACTTTGTACATTAATCACCCGGATGAAGGAACTGAGGGCATTCTGGCTAAGTTTGTGGATGATACAAAGACAGGGGGAGGGACAGGCAGTATTAAGGCAGTGGGGAGGCTAGGGAAGGATTTGGACAGGTTAGGAGAGAGTGGGCAAAGAAGTGGCAGATGGAATACAATGTGGGAAAGTGAGAGATCATGCACTTTGGTAGGAAGAATACAGGCACGGACTATTTACTAAGCGGGGAGAAAATTCAAAAAAGTCTGAAGTGCAAAGGGAGTTGGTAGTCCCAGTCCAGAATTCTAAGGTTAATTTGGATATTGAGTAGGTAGTTAGGAAGGGAAATGCAACATTGGCATTTATCGCAAGCCAACTAGAATATAAAAGCAAGGATGTACTTCTGAGGCTTTAGAAGGCTCTGTTCAGACCATATTTAGAATATTGAGAGCAAGTTTGGGCCTTGTCTCTCAAGGAGGGTATAGTGGCCCTGGACCAGGTCCACAGGAGATTCATGAGAATGATCCCAAGAATGAAAAGCTTAGCACGAGGAACATTTGAAGACTTGGTCAATATTCGATGGAGTTTAGAAGGATGAGGGGGTATCTAATTGAAACTTACACAATACTGAAAGGCTTAGAGTGGATGTTGGGAGGACGTTTCCATTAGCAGGAGAGACTAGGGCCTGAGGGCACAGCTTTACAGTAAAGGGAAGACCCTTTAAAATACAAAGGAGGAGAAATGTCTTTAGCCAGAAAGTGGTGAATCTATGGAATTCATTACCACAGAAGGTTGTGGAAGCCAGGTCATCAAGTAAATTCAAGACAGGGATAGATAGGTTCTTGATTGTTAAGAGGATCAAAGGTTACAGGGAGAAGGTGGGAGAATAGGGTTGAGAAACACATCAGCCATGGCTGAATGGCAGAGCAGACTCGATGGGCCAAATGGCCTAATTTCTGCTCTATGCTTTATGGTCTTATAGAACACCAACATATAGGTTCCTGTTACAGGTTGGGATCTGAACCTCTCATCAAGGGCCATGCTCATGAGGGCACATTTTAAGCAATGCACTCCTCCCCCTTTGTCACCTGATGGGTCAGGTTTTGCATCAATCACAGCTTTCATCTCCTGATCTTGTTGCTCCTCCAACTGCAAATCTTGTCTCTTGAGCAAAGGAAGAGAGTCTGTGATTGGAGCATGAGAAAAGCAGACTGATTGGAGGAGCAGCTGCTGCTTACAGAATCTGTCTCTAAATGCTTGCAACGAAGTGATTTTCCTGGGCAATTTGATGCTTTTTGGGGAGTAAATCCATCCACATATTTTGAGCATTGCCATCGACTCACCTTAACTACACAGCCTTTATACTCTTAGCCAATAAGAAATAATTGCTAGGAGAAGTCATCATTCTGGACGTCATAACTAGAACAGTGCACTACTGCCGCTCTCTTTTTGCCTAGGTGATTCAAATTCAAGTTCTAAGTTCCAGATGCATGTATGTAATACATTTAGCTTAATGACAGATAAAGCTTTTTATTGCTAAAACCCAGTGTCAGCTGAAAACACTGCATCTACAGAAGGTCTACAGGAGTTTACTATTGGAACAGGGAGGCTCTGCACCATGGCCACAGTTTTGCTGCCCCAATAACATTACCATTAACACAAGACTTGACAGCAAAGGTGACAAGGGTATTTTTCAAAATATAAATACATTTGCAAGTGAAATATTTATTAACCTATTTTCTTGCTTGGACTGCTTGTTTCTTGGGAATAGCTGACTTAGACAGCTAATTGTAATGAAAGCCCCATAGTTAGCATGCATTTATAGACACAGAAGAGTGCATTTGCTAAGGAAGAAAGCTTTTTGTTGTTTACTCTATTCAACGTTAATAAGAGTCCAGCATTGAACTTGCCAATCTGTGGGGCATAAACAAACTTGCAGGCTCAGCTGGATCTCTCCACTATACACAAAGTCTGAGAACAATCTCAGTAAGTGTAACTGAAATACTGTCAGTGAACTCAAAAGTCCAAGAACTGGGTCAGCCAAAACCCTGAGATGGTCACACATTTACCCCTCTCTCGACTATCTCCAAGTTACCCATCATTCCCAGGAGATCAGGTCCTTCTCACCTCATTCATCTGTGATTCTAAACCCACCCTCTCATCCATGGAATCCCTCTTCTAATTTACCACACCCCCAACTCTGCTCCACAAACTACTCACCATTGACTCACATTTGCCACCAGGTGAGAATTAAGACTAATTGTTCCATTCTTGTGCTGCAGTCAAGAAAGACCACTGCTGATTTTACTCAAAGCTGTACAAGGTAAACAAATGCACATCACTTTTAATCTATTGTGAACCAGGTGCCGCAAGATTCCTGTGGACCACTGACTATTTTTAAATTAGGATTTTATTGGAAACTGTTTCATGTCACTAAGTATTCATGGTATGCAAATGAATAACAGTACAAACCTGCAACACGCTGGCATAATGCCAGACATGTTACAAGAAAGCCACTGATTTTCCCCTATGCCTCAACTATTAGGAAGCAAAAACATTGCACATTACGTTTCCTGGTGTTGTGGGCTGTATAAAATTCTCTTCTATAGAACTGCTGCAGTGAAACTGAAATAGCTTTGGTCGAGGACTGGGCTTTTTCGGATTTGTCAGACAGGCAGAGTTTCTTTGGATTTTTAATTTTTCTAACATTTTCCCCATAGGAGCCTGTGCCTGGGGATTGGTGATAGTGAGAGCAAGAACGCGTCTGTGCATTGGGATAATGGTGGCCACATCAGTTAACTACTGCTGTGTGTCAAACAGATTAGAAAGATGAATGCAACCTTTAATGACCACTACAAACCAGTTAATAAGACTGCTCATATCTTTGAGATCAAAAGCAAACTATACTGCAAACCAAGTATCTTACCAGGTTGGTGAATAAAGACTGGGAAGAGTGCCAGGGAGACCTGCACTGACTCCTGCAGAGACTGGTAGCAGATTTGGCGGGATTTCGTCACTTCTCCGGAGATATTCTCCACGATGTACCTCAAGATGCTCAGTGTCTCCTGAACAACCACTTTCGCTAAAACAAAAGTATGAAAATCAAAACAGTTCATGTGGAATAGTAGTATTCTAGAACTTCAGACTGGAAACAGCTTCAAAATGTCCGCCTCCTTTTAAACCACGCATAGATTGAAGAACTTGATGTTTATTGCAGACTGGTGCTTCAGCAGAGGTATACATTCTGAATATCACTATTTCTATTTAGTAAAGCAGCTGAGAGTCTTTAATGTGCCATTTTGGAGGCCAGTAGGACAGAGGCACTTGTGCATTGCAGCACTGGAGAATCAGGAATTCTAACAATCCCAGAGAATTCATTCTCACACACAAGCAATGTTATTGCTAGTGATAGTAGCAAGTGCAGAGAGCCAAAAGTTTACTTATAGAGAAATACAATCTATTGTAAAAAGGAAAACAGGGAAACAAAAGAATAGGCAATAATCTGAGATTGGGGAGTTAGACAGATCAAATTATTTAAATTCGCCTACGGATTTGTGACAAACAATTAATGGCAGGCTGAGATGAGATGAGATGAGATGATGCACAACTTCAAGGCTGTCCATCTTTATTGGTCAGAGTATTTCCAAACAAATTTCCAACAAGAGTTCCACTTTGTTGACACATCCTGTTGTTTAATGACTCTTCGAAAAGTCAAACATGCTTTCCCAAAGTAAGTCTAAATGTAACCATTTTATTCCTGTGTTATTCAGATACTGCTAGGCACACAGTGCTGCGGAAGAGCAGAGCTGTTCATCTTGTTAGTAAACGACCACAGCAATAAACGTACACGGCAGCGATTAAAAACAAAATGCAGCAAATAAATACTTACTGTTCCCTAGACCCACTTTGCTCTGTGATAATCCTGTGTTTTCTTTGAGTCGTCGGTATTCTCTGGTGAGGGTTGAAATGAGGTTGGCGTGACTGGTGGAACGGACTGCCCACTGCTGTTCACTCTCAGGAAGGTTTGGCCACGGTAAGAGCAGCATGTTGGACAGTGCCCTGCACACCAGCACTTTGCCCTAGCAGGAGAACACCACTTAGTCAAAGCAGTTCAACATGCAGCCCAATATTCAACACTTACTTACTGAACAAAAACTGCTAATGAAGCAGCTCTCAAGGTTTGAGGGCACCTCCCCCAAAATCAGAGCTTTGGCATTCTAACTGCAAATTTCACCAAAACTTCCATTTTGAAGAGGGCATGGGACCTACTGCCTATATGCAAAGCTGAGAGTAGGAGGAGAATTTGAAAAGGCTGCCAAAAAAGGTGTATGGGATGCTCTGATTTATAAATACAGGAGCAGAATCAGAAACAGAAACAGGAATGTGAGTAAACAGTTTGCTTTATTAGCCCCCACTGTCTAGCTAGACAAAGAGCAATTTAGAATTAACCACTATTTGGTGGGTCTAGACATTGAGAGATACATCTCCAGATTAATCCAGTTAAATCCAGTTTTGCTATCATACCCCAGGACCCATGATTAGCATAGCCAATACAGGCAAAATTATTTCTGATCATCCAAATTCACTTACAGTAAAGTTTCAGCACCTACAACTAGTTTATAACCACAATTTATTGACGGTTGGCTTTGTAGAGTGACAGCCACAGAAAGACGACAGGAAAATATTAACATTCAATTTGGTACAGGATTCAGAATCTTAAGGGGTGGACAACAGGGACCAAACAGTGTTAGAGCTCCTCTACTGACAATGACCCAACTTTAGTAAGTTTTTTGCAAGTCCAGGTACAGTGGTATTGCCAGTTGATTTTTGTGTGGGACTCAGCCAAACTTAAATATAAAAAAAAACTGCAGATGCTTAAATAAAAAACAAACTGGAGACACTTAACAGGCCTGGCAGCATTGAGGTACAGAGTTATTGTTTAGGGTCTGATAGGACTCTGCTTCAGAACACAATCTTTGTTCATCCATTGAGAAGTATCTGAAAACCCTCTTTCTTTCTCCTCTAGGATTGATCACTTTACTAACCAGGTATATACTGCTCACACTATGTGTCAAGCATTACCCAATATTGAATTATTACTCCCTTAACTGTACTGCTCAGCAGTAAATGTAATGGTAGTTACAGATCAGCATTATTTAACCATAAGGCTGCATCATAATCACGTGACAAGTTCCTTAAGACTTATAAAGGCAGCAGCTCTCCTCAATACTCAAGCTCTTCATAATACATTCTTCTCACGTGGGATCAACATTTGTTTTTCAGCCCAACAACAGCATTACAAATAAAACAAACACCATCTCAGCAGTGGCGAGGCCATCAAGAGACTTTTTCAATCACGCATTCAGGATGGCAAAAAAGTTATATTCTGCTGGTTTCACCAAACACAGTATGCGCTGCCAGCTGTGAATATTTCTCAAAGATAACATATTTCAATGGCCTACTTGAGTGCTTTTAAAGGTACAAACTGGAAATTCATTTCTGATCAGTTTGATGTACTCTTAATTTACCTCCTGAGGGAGCTGTCGAGCAGAACCATCTGAAATCCTATCGAAGATTTTCTGTACTGCTTGGATTCTAACCAGAAAAACAGGACGCACTGTGGTGGCTAGTGACAGCAACAAATGGCACGCTGAGAGCAAGAGTTTCTCTGGCACCTGCAGGGAGAATTCTGTTAGTGACAGATTGATTGCCAGCCTATCACCCCATAAGCTTTAACATAGCACACTCAGAGTTAGAATTTACAGAAGCTGCTGAATTGTGCAGGACATTAGAAATACAAAGTAACCAAGTTGACATGATACTAACTGATGTTATTGCTAGATAAGTCAGACCCCAGACTGAAGTCTGGCTTAAAAGACTTCTGGTTTTAGCAAGGCGGTCTCCCACCAAAACAAACACAATGTTGCACATTTGCTTTTGACAATAAAGTGGGAATTAATTACTCAATATTAAGTGAAAATATAAAAATAAACCAAACTACATACATAGAACATGGTTAAAGATTCCAAAACTCAGGAAAAATATAAATCTTACTAATCCCAACGGCATGTCACAACACCAGAGAGAAATCCCTTTTCTACAAGAGGGACTGGCCCAGTACCATCTATTCCTGATGGCAAAAACCCGATAGCCTCTTCCTTGATTTCTCAAAACTGAGCTTGGACTTCCTCAGCTTCACATAACCTTTCCTGAATTTTAACCATAGACTTCTGGTCTGGAACTTAAACTAAACTCCTTTCAAGTAGTAATCCATTTTTAACAATGCTAAATTACCTTCTCCCCTTCTCAAATGTAACTGCTTTACGTATTCAGCTTCAGGTAAGAGCCTGCAGAGCTGCCCAAACAAACTAAAAAGCTATTTTCCAATCTATGGGTGATTCCTCAGGAAAAAAAAAGGAAAAAAGTCTCCAAACTGGAACCTAAAGGCACAACTGTTCATCTTTGCTCATAAAATTCTCCCGGTGTGAACAAAAATCATTAGCCTCCAAAACACACTGCTTTTCAAATGACATCACAATGATAACAAGATACTAACAAGTTAAATCATTAAACACCTTCAGATACACAAAATTCGTTTGCCATTGATAAATTCAAAATCAAAACTCAAAATGTTGAAAAACGTGCAAATCATACACTGTGCATTACAACATTCATAGGAGGAATATTAGGTGCTTACAAAAGATACCAGGTTTGAATCAAGCAGCTTACTGGTACAGTCAGGCACCTGTGACATTTTGTGTCTTTGTAGCGAAATGAGGTACATACACACACTAAATGCCGTCATAAATATTGACCTGCAACTTCTTGATGCACGGATCATACATACCAACAATCAATTCACACACACTCTTGGGTAGAAATTAAATGCGTACCCATCAGCAAAAGCATGCAGCTGTGAAGTGGCGAAAGCAGTGTACTGTCCTACAAGGGACACATGTTTTTTCAACTGTGGACTAAAATGGATAAATGGACAGTACTTGAAAACCAAAAAGGGAATAAGTATACAAAGCTTACTTGCAACTTAATAGAGATCATGAGTAAAATGTAAACGGGAATGTTCAGGAGCCAGGGGCAATAACATCTGTCCTTGCCTTTACCAAGTACACACTCCATTCAATTAAAAGAGCAGGAAAATGACAGTCACTAAGAAAGAATTCCAAAACAAAGGAAAAAGGAAAGACCCAAGGTCAATCCACCAGTGAAGACTGGCCATTATTTTGCAAAAACATTGTGTCAACACGCATAGAAATCAAAAGCATTGTGAACAGCTTATTCTACATTTGTGGTCTGGACATATGATGCAGAGCTCTTTTTTCCAATGACTATATTCCCTCCACATCCAAAACACCTGGCCATTGCGTATTGCGTCATTGACTTTATATTTGTGGGTAAAAGGAGTATAGCTTAAGTTTAATAAGGGTAACAAAAATTGTTGTGAAAACTCAGTAGACTGTTCAGTTTGAGGAAAGAAAGCACAGTTAATGTTTTAGGTCCAGCAACCCTTCTTTATAACATGACTTAAAACCATACAAGATCATTACTTGCTTACAGCACAGATGGAGATTCAAAAAACAGATCGGACTATCAGCTAATTATGCTTCAGGATCTGATCCTCCATACAACATACAGAAGCCCCAGGAATTAGCTGCATGCATCCAAACTGAATAAGAACTTTTGCCATGTAAACAAGTGAAATGAAACGTCTCTAACTATCATTTAACCTCCTAGCAAAGATGTTAACATACCTTTGAACTAATGAGGGGAGCAGTAGCCTCCATGGCAGTGGAAATGAGACGCGCAAACTGCTCAGGATTTTGCCGTTGAACTTCACTGTAGAACTGAGCAAGCCAGTGGGAATAAGCCTGCAATGCTGCCAGAGACTGAGCATGACTGAAAGACAAGATTGAAAAGATATCAACACAAAACGTTAATACAAATTAACAGAAGTTGGACATTATGCAAACAAGTCCAACATCCCAAGCCTGAAGGACAGTTCCTTTAGACAGCCTGAAAACAACATAAGCCAAAAGGCCTTCCCTTCTGTGCTGTAAACATTTTCTGACTCTGTGACTGACTGCAAATCTGCCTGAGCCAGAAATGCTGAACCAATTTAAGAGTCCTAAAGCAAGGCTAACCAATGGAACTGAATCCATCCAAGGTGAAAAGGTTTTGCCCTACTCTTTCCCAGGTCAGACAGTATTATCTACCAATTCACCAACAGAGGTATTCCACAACCAAACCTCTTTACAGTGTGCTTCAAAACCAGATACAGTTAGTGTATTTCTGATGAAGGGTTTAGGCCCGAAACGTCAAGTTTTCCTGCTCGACCTGTGTTCATCCAGCCCCATGCTTGTTATCTCTACAGTTAGTGTAGCTTGGGAAAAGGGCTGTCTGGTTTTCCTGAGAGAAGAGTAACCTGACTTCTCTGCTATGAACTGAAAAACAACTATTTGACAGGAGTCCTCAGGAGTTCAAACAAACACCTCCACACAAAAGCAAAGCACTGAATATATTGGAAATCAAATTAAAAACAAAGTTCTATAAACATCTAAAAGGCCAGGTAACATCAGTGCTGGTGGTGTGCAAAAATCATTAATTTTCAGGTTGATGACTTCTGTCAATTTTGATGCAAGGTCATTCAGATCGAGTCTTGCCAAACCCATTGATCATTTCTTGCATTGTGCTTTCAAACACATTTAAAACTTATGGGTCAGCAGATGGCTCTTCACCCCAAATCAGAAGGTAGTGGGTTCAAGTCCAATTGATAATTGCACTCAAACTTCAAACTGATAGTCCCAGTGCATGCACATGGAGCTGCTGTCTCTTGGATGAAACATTAAACCAAGGAATAATTTGCTGTCTTGATGAACGTAAAAGATGTGGCGCTATGTTGCAGAAAAACATGGCCAATCTAAGATAACCAGTCAATATTTCTCAGCCAGAATCGCCCAAAAAAGAAAAAAAAATCCACCGGTCACCATCATACTGCTGCTTGCGGCATCTTGCTGTGCACAAGTTAGCAATCAGATTTCCTACATAACATTCCTAGCAACAGGTCTAGGACAATGTAGGGGTAAGTGACAGAACTTTGACAGCTTAGATTAGTTTCTTCCTACTGTTGATGCATCAGGGCTGAACAAAGGAAGAGGACACATTTCACCCAGTTCTCAACATCAATTTACAAAACAGATTTTGTGCATATGATTACTTACACATCAATCAGATCTGGCTTCAGCACAGATGGCACAGCCGTTTCCATATCATACAGCTTTATCTGGGATCCATACAACGTCACTTCAACAAGTCTAGGACAGAGTAACATGCATCAAAAAGCAAATCAGGACTGTGACTAGAAAAACATGTGCACAAATCTTTCCTGAAAGATTCCAAATTGGAAGAGGTACACATGCAAATTTTTTAGCAATCCCCAAGGGAAGTTCCTAAATACAATTTAAGTTTGTATTCCCTGGAACATTCAGTTAAGGAGATTTGAATATGGCTTTTAGGATTTTGAAAGAAATACATCGGCTAAACAGAAAAATATTCTGCTGGATTTCTTCTAGTAGAAGTCATTCTTAAAATGAGCAAACAATCAGATGTTAGGAATAATTCTTTACAGAAAGGGGAGTAGAAGCACAAAATTCTCCCCTATAGAAAGCAGACATTAGTTGAAGTAGTGATTTTAAATTAGGAGTTTGATAGATTTTTTTTGCCAGATAGTGTGGTTATGGAACTAGAGGTTGCAAAGAATTACAAAGTAATATCTCAATAGCACAACAGATTCAAGGCACCAAATGGTCCTCTCCTTATTTGAGGCAGCATGGAAATTTCAGGATACAAAGACACAGCAAAGCAATCCTGAAAGAAAAATCTTGGGAGCGTGTGGTGTGGAAAAATCTAGCCCCTGAATCCACTGTACATTCTTCACAAGCCAGACAGTGGAGGCCCAGAGCATCTTCGCTAGACAACCACAAACTTACGCAGGGTGTCAGCAGAAAGCAAGTAAGAGCCAGGGCATACTTTCCCTCCTCATCTGGTGGGGGCTGAAGACAATAGTAGGGCCCTGATGAAAACTGCCATTAGTACAGACTGAGCATCTCAGGATCTTCCTGTTTGTATGGGCAAATATTCTACACCAATGCCTTGACCCACTCAGCATGGGGATAGCTCTAGGCAGGTTCACAGACAGTTAGATAAGCTGCACTTTTATCTAAGCATGCTACATGCAAAGAATAAACTTCATATAATTCAACAGCAAAATGAACTACAAATTGGCACTGGGACTGTAACCAACAATTATATAGATTAAACATTCAAATAGCTCAGAGACATGTTAGAAGTTTGAACTAGCCCAAACAAGCTACATTAATGTAGCTATCGTGATGTGGCAGAATACAAAAAAGTAGTTTTTGAAGGCAGATGCAAACTGAACAAAAAGACAACAGCTATTCACGTGGTTAGTAGCTGCAGAATCGAATAAAACAAAAAACACAGACTACTTGAATACAAGTAAACAAATATCTGACAATGAACTGAATTCTCATTGCCGAGCAGAAGATACACTCACTGTGCATGCTTATTCAATTATTGAAGGTGAAGGATAACCCTCTCCAGCCAACACAAGGATCAGCTACATTCAGTCACCAAAATCAGCAAGTTTAAAAAACCTTTCCATACCTTTCCACAACTCTGAGTGCATCGTTAAACCTTGCTGCAAACACATCCCCAATAAAATACTCAGCTAGGCGACCACTAGTCTGAAGCAATGAGCTGAGGTCACGTAAGGAACAATGCAAACGTCGACAGTCATTCTCTGCTGTAATGTTCAATCTGTGAACTGAAGATCACAATTCATCAGCATGTAATAACACCCAAAGCATACATGTCACACTGTAAACATTTATAGTAGTATGAACCAGGAAAGCCATTTAGTTCTGCAAACCTGTTCTGCCGTTCAACGAAATCAAGGCTGAACTGCAACCCAATTTCACAAGCCTACCTTTGCCACATATCCCTTAATGTCACTGATTAAATCTAACACTGGACTTTTGTTAAAGTTTACAACTGATTCATCAGTTACCATTTGCAGGAGAGTTTTTCAAATGCTGAAAACGATATTTTTTCTCTCCATCCTGTTCCAAATAATACCTTCGAAGCTTCCACCAAATCACTTCGCCTTCTAAATTCTAGGAAACACAACTATTGTTTATGCAATCTCTTCTTGCAATTTAACTCTTGGAATCCAGAGATCATTCTACTATGCCACACTACTTCCTAGGTCTTCAAAAGAACATTCCTGAAGGATAGTACTGACAGGTGCTCTCAGTACTGTGGGTGTGATGTAACCAGGAGGTTGGATCACTGAAGTAGGATTTTAAGCTACTTATATTCTATTCCTCAAGATTTTAAAAAAGCTAGCATTCGGTTTTACCTTTTTGATCTTGACACATTAATGTTTGTACCTGCATTCCCAACTTTTCACCACTTAGCAATTATTCTGCTCTCTTCTTCATAGTTTAAAATTGGATGAACAATTTTTTTTACATTAAAATCCATTAGGGTTCTTGTGACCCAGTGATAGCACCTCTACCTCTGGTCCAGAAAATTGTAATCATAATTTATCTGAACAAGTTCATTCATTTTTTTAAACAAAAATTTGTCACTGAAATTAGACAGACTTGTCAATTACACGAACAAAAACAGAAGTTGCTGTAAAAGCTCAGCAGGTCTGGCAGCATCTGTGAAGAAAAATCAGTTAATGTTTCAGGTCTGGTCACCCTTCCTCAGAACTAATGGTAGCTAGGAAAATATTGATTTATACGAAGATTGAGTTGGGAGGAGGGCCAAGGAGTAACAATAGGTGGGGATCGAGCCCAAAGACAGAAGAACAGCCAGACAAAGGAATTGATAATGATCTGGCTCGGAGGGCGAATAGTTGTTGATGGAGACTGTGTGGCTAACAACAGGTCATGTGTAATGACAGGATATGTAATAAGGCCAGATGTGGGGGGTAGGGGGCTAGGACATGGAGAGTTCGGGCATCTAAGTTCTGGACTCAATATTGAGTCCAGAAGGCTGCAGGGTCCCCAAGCGGAAAACAAGGTGTCATTCTTCCAGCTTGTGCTGAGCTTTGCTGGAACACTGCAGCAAGCCTGAGACAGATGTTGGCCAAGGAACAGGGTGGTGCATTAAAGTGACAGGCAACTGGAAGATCAGGGTATTTTTTGTGAGCAGAATTTAGATGTTCTGCAAAGTGGTCACCCAAACTATGCTTCGTATCCCCAATGTGGAGGGGACCAGATTGTGGGAAGTGTAGGCAAGGTGCTGCTTCACCTGGAAGGATACTGGGGAGGGAGGAGGTAAAAAGGTAAAATGGAGGTAAGGTGGTAAAACGGTCCAGACTTGTCCATTTACTTAATTGATTTTTATATTAAAGCTATCTTACTGTTAATAAAATCACCTATCTTGGTTATGTATTTTTCGTTACAAAGGTCATTAAAAAAAGTACTGTAAATAGTTGGGGGCCTACCACAGAAGTTTGCAGAAAACCACTAGTCACATTCTGCCAGTTAGATACTTGCCAATCATTTCTTACTGCTCAGCCAATTTCCTAACCCGATAAATAATTTGCCTTCAGTTCATGAGCTGTAACTTTAGCTAAACAGTGCCCTGAAGGAACTTGATGACAGTTGGAGTTGTTGACAGCAGCGCAATAGATGGGTTTACAGATTCTGGAAAGCCCTTTGTCCAGATTCCACGTGGCAAGCTGGTCAAAAAGGAAGAAAAGTACTTGGAATCCAAGGGAAAGTGGCAAATGGACCAAAAACTGTTTCAATTGCAGGAAGCAATGGGTAATAGTTGACAAGTTGAGAGACTGGAAGGCTCTGCAAAAAGGGTGTCATTAAAAATGGGGTGTTTTAAAAAAAAGAGAAAATCACAGCTATGCAATACCTTTTAAAAAATTCTTAGAATTCAAATATTAAGTGACTAAACCCAATCTTTTGTAAAAATGTGATCATTAGAGCTAACTTTACAAAGTTAGTAACTATGATTCTTTAGACTTTCACAACTTGAAGACTTAGTGAATAATATTTCATTCTTTTTACATCCTTTAAGTCTGCTAGAGAACCCTGTAGTACTTTGATTTTCTGTACTAGTTTAAGATAGTTGAAGTTGTAAGCAACCTCTTACATTCAAAGCATAAAAGGGTAACAAACAGTTTCGAAAATCAGAAACAAAAACAAACATCATCTAATAGATGGCTCTAAGGAAAAGCAAATGGTGAGTGATAAGTATATGATTTAATGGAAATTTCAAAGTAAAAAAAAAAATCAAGACATGAGTTCAAGGATATCAATTTTAGCTCCTGACTACCCCTTTGTTAAAGAAAAGGCAAAGAACATCTCAAACTATATTATCTTCTTTAAAAATTCAAAGTGACAATAACAAAACTTCATGAACACAAACTGACACCTTAAGGAAAGTTAATAGGGCATCATAAAACAAAACTGCAAATGCTGGAGATCTGACAAACCAAACCGCTGGAGAAACTCAGGTCTGGCAGCATCTGTGGAATGAAAACAGTTGATATTTCATGTGAAGTTAGCTCCTTAAGAAAGTTTTGAATGTCATGTTTTATTGTGAAGAGAACTGAATGCAAGATTAAGCTTCAGTTAGATAGGACATTGGTGAGATAGCATCCAGAGTACTGATCACCATACTTACGAAAGTATGTTCATGCACTAGATGCTGTTCAGAGAAGGTTTACTTGACAGGGTGGAAAGGATGTTTCGTTAGGTGGAAGAATCTAGAACTAGGGGTAAAGAGTTTAGTTTAAAAGGGGTCACCCATTTACGACAGATGAAGAAATATTTTTCCTTTCAAATTCCCTTCCCCAAAAGGCAGTAGATGAAGTATCATTAAATATTTTTGAGGCAGAGTTGGAGGACCGTGAAGTCACCTTTCTGCTTTAACAGATATTATTTATGACACAAAGTTTCCAGAGTCACTGCACTAAAATATCTCCTGCTGCTTTACTGGTTAAAGTCTCAAATGAACAAGATTGGTGTTAAGATTTGTATATACAAATCCAAAGAACATGGTGTATAAAATTGAGGGATCTACATGGAGTGAATAGGGACAATTAAAAGGCAGTTAATGCAATTATTGATGCCCATGCTTCAGTAAGTTCAATTGGATGGAAACTATCACATGACCAAACCCCAATGACATACACACCTGCCCTTCCTACTTCACAGCACCAGAAATGGTGAAGGGGAGCTTGCTTAGGAATGATGAAGCACACAGTGTAAAAGTCCTTTAGCAATAAAAAAACACTACTGCCAATGACATCAGATGTGCAACTCAAGGCTCAAAAAGATGTTTTAATTCTGACAGAATCTATGTCCTTAAGGTTGAAAATTGACATAATGGAGAAATGTTGCTTAACATCAAAAACAGAATAGGAGTCAAAAATAAAAACAATTATACATTTTTTAAACAAAGACAAACATGTGTGTTACAAGTGGTGGATGGAATTTTTACATCACAGGAAGGTGCCTCAGAAGGCTGAAAAAAGTTTTATATAAACAATGGAGTAGACTTCCTCACCAATAATCGGTGTTACATTGTGACGCACTGTCCTGGCCAATAGCTAGGGGTGTTTAGATATCATCTCATTACTAGAACCTGCAGGAATATTAGAATGTTTTCCCAAACAGGTTTACGTTTAATCTTGGAGTTTGCACTGTGCACCAATTGAGCAGATTTATATTTAAAGTGTGTCAGCTGTTATTCTCAATTTTATTTAATAAAACCAAATACCTCAATATATGCACAACACCCAAGTTCATAGTAATATTACAGAATGATGTTTCATATGGTCAGCTGTTAACAGGAACCCAATCCCGTACCTTGTCCTGATGTTACGACAAATTGTTGTAATCCCAAGTACACATCAAGGTTGTCTTGCAAGATGGGGAACTGGGAACAGAAAAGAGAAGATCAAAGTAGTTCTTAAACCAATTAATCAACCCCTCAAAGCATTTGCTCCAAGTACAGGAAATTCTTTGCAGAGATTGGTTGCAATACATTAGACAATGGCCCCTAAGCTCTGAAACTTCATTCTAACCCACATTGAAACAGAAGGCTCCCAGAGAGGTCTGAATACATCAGGTAGCGGACACTTATTTCATAGCCTAGGCTGAGTAAACTCCAGGACAGTTTCAATTCATCTTTTAGCAGTCAAATTCTCAGTGCAAAAACCTCTGGTATGGAATATTAGAAATTTGGTTTCTGCACTGGGTGTTCTCTCAAAATAAAAACTGGAGAATCATTGGTTTGTCGAGGGAGATCTAAACCATGCTGAGCGAGACACCTCGGAGCATTTGTTACTGACTAATGCAGAAACAAAGTGCTACATTTCTCCTGATATATTCTGCACTTAAAAAGTCACACACTACACCAAACACAGTCCAGCTTAACAATGCGTTGTACAAATGCCACATTCATGCGATCTAGTAACTATCACTTACGATTGTAGAAAACGCATGAGAAGGAAGGAGCTCCATCACTTTGGCCACAACCTCCAAGCTCTGACGTAGATGACGCTGCCATTCAGTCTGTTGCTGCAGTCAAAGAGAAGCAAAAATGTTGCAAGCTTCTCAAGCATAAACCACAATGAACCTGCTGTAAAATGAGGAAGCTGTGTGCGCAAGTACGCTGCTTTAGTTGCTAATTTACTTGACTACACTTCACATATACTCAAATAAAACAAAAATTGCAGATGCTGGAATTCTGAAATAAAAACAAATTGCGGGAGAAACTCAGCAGGTCTGGCAGCATCTGTGGACAGAAAAGCCAGAGTTAAAGGTTTCAGATTCAGTGATCCTTCTTCAGAACTGTTTTTGTTTTTACATCGCATATACTTGTTTATACTGTAAGGCGTTTTGGGACCCAAGGTCACAAGATGCACTTGATAAACGCAAACTTATTTCTTCTTTATTCAACTGAGGGTCCTTACACTCAAAAATAAGTAAATGATGAATGGTAGTGTTGCAATAAGCAGATATTAGGCAGCTCTTTTGAAACAAACCAGCTCACTATCTCAAGTCATTTATGTAAAACTGCTACAAAAAAAAATAAATAAATCACCCAACACCAGTGCTGTATAATGCTATAGGCCCTAATGGGTTGAATGAGGCAAATGTGCAATTCCTGTTTTACAATGCTAGCCTTCAAGATTTGGACATCTTGCCTTTAAAGGCATCACAAATATTTAACATTAACACTTTCTACAGCACCTCGATCTGAAAAGAACAATCCAACCCTATTGTTCTCAACACAGTCAAAATCAGTACCTTAAGTGGGTGGTCAAGAGACAGAATCCAGTAAGCATCTTTAGAACTAAAGGTTTTTTCAATTTTTAAAAAAAAACAAGATAAATCCAAATGTCAGCTATTTTGAAGTCATCGAAAGCAAACAGGATGTTAAGCCCAAAAATACCAGTATCACTTGAATGGCTGACATTGTATGTAAATTTATAGCATGTGCGCGTTTTAGAAGAGACGAGAATGGAGACAAAAAAATATAAGATCTATGATTGTGATCTTCTGTGGAAGAAAGAAATATTTATTAAACAAGGGGAAATGAAAGGTCATGTAATTACTTTTTAAAAATCAGTCCTTTCATTCATTTTATGACGACATCTCCAGAGCAAGTGGAACTGGACATTCTGGTCCAGAGGTGGGGCACTACCAGTGTACCATGAATGCCCTGTTAAAAACCATCTTTAAGCAAACTATGAACTGCAGGCCAAAAACATAGGAACAGGGTAGCTGGGTCCAGTGTTTACCAATAAATGCTAAATTAATTGCAGAGACGGGGGCAAGCACAAAAAGAGAGATTCTTTATTCCCAGTACATCCCTTGTTAGAATCTAAGCTGTACAAGTTCAGAGCAGTATTTATATGGAAACCAATTAGGTGTAGTACCCACTAGGTGCAATGATACTTCTGAATAAATACTGATATGGTTTCCATATAAATACTGCTCTGAACTCGTACAGTTTAGATTCTAACAAGGGATGTACTGGGAATAAAGAATCCACTCTCCAAAAAAATTTCTGCAACTACTGTAGGGGCAATAGGAAGAATCTAATGAACCAAGCAGGAAATCTTGATCAACAATTGCTCCTAAACAACTGACAATTATCTTAGACTGGATACAAAAAGAGCAGTTAACTCAAATTTGAAGATTCTTAACGAATATGAAGTTTAGTGCAATTTTATCAATCATAATGATCATTACAATTTAAAAAGGTAAAGTGACTAGACCCCCATTTCTCCCAACTTATTCTGCAGAGATAAAAATGTGTTTTGGCATCAAGAACATTATTTATCTGAATTGGAGACTTACCAGGTCAAGTTTTGCTTCTTCCTTCTATTGCTCAACAATAGAATACCTTGTCAAATATAGTATGTCGCATACCCTTAGTAATTCAGGGGGCTAATCCTCACCAACATCCCCAGCTCACTTACATCATCATCCAGTGTCTCATCATCAAGTTCTTCCAGCTGGGCCTGATTAAAACGGAACTGTATCCGACGTAAAACTTCAGTCAGCAGCAGAACTAGTGCACCCTTGTACCTGGGGAAAGCAAAGTAGTTGGGGCAATCTTAAGGCAATAAATCTTAGCACAAAATGACTTACGGCAGAAAAGCTAATGTTCTCACTTAGTACAAAATCAACCACTAATTCTGCCTCCAACTCCAGTAGAAACTATTCTAGGTATATAGAAGTATGGGAACAGTCTCACTTTAAGAATGCCTCCCAACATGAGCCCTGAACCTCTTTCTTGTACCTTTTCCTTGGACTTCAATAGCCCCCAAGAATCTTAGACTTGCCGAATCAGGCTTCCTTCCCTAAAATGAGGACACCAGACAACATTCATACAAAAGGACAGGAGAAAGTATCAAATCATAAGGTCAGAAGCTGAATTAGATCATTTATAACCTGGGTCATACAATAGTTTCTGGATGTTGTATTTTGGTTGCATCACATCAGCTCATAATACAATTATGTTTTATGCATCTCACAGGCTGGAAAGTAAGAGGGGAGGAAGAAATTCAGGTCTTAACCAGTGCTTTCAACTTAAGTGTGATTATAGATAGACCACTTTTGTGTATCTGAATAAAGCAGGCTGAGGAAGAGAAAAAAATTAGCTAGTGGGCATAGGCAGACATTTAAGCAGATATTTCATAAGACAACAAAAATTTATTCTTGTCAAAAATAAACTCGAGAAGGATGAACTACCCATAATTATCAAAGGCAGTCAAGGGAAAGCATCCAATCAAAAGCAATGCCATGCAAAGCAGTGACAACCAGCAGTAGGGCAGTTAATTAGAGCATTTTAAAAAAACAGATGACCAAAAAGCTAATAAGCAGGGGGAAAACTGATCATGAATATAAAATGGCAAAAATATAAAAAAAAGATTCTACGCGCATACAAAAAGAGTAGCTAAAGTGAGTTGGGAACTCCAGGAGGCAGAAACTGAGGAAATTAATAAAGGGGAACAGTGAAATGGCACAATTTAAAACCAGTATTTTGCATTGCTTTTCTAGGCAGAGGGCACCATACACACCCAAGGTGCTAATGGGACGAAAGATTCTGTAACAATCTCTATCACAAGGGGCAAAGTTTGACAACTAAAAGTCAACAAGTCACCAGGACCAATAGCTGCTATCCAGCAATGTTTAAAGAGGTGGCTGCAGAGATGGTGGAACCATTGGTCAAAACATTCCAGAATTCACTAAGTTCCAGCACATTTGAAAATTGTAAATGTATTGCTCCGCTTCAAGGGAGTGAGGCAGAAATTATAACCCTGTTAGCCTTCCACCTGTCATTGGGAAAATACTAGATTCCATTATTCAGGAAAAACTCAAAGCCTTTACAGTAAACTAATGCAATCAAACAGAGCCTCCATAGTTTTGTAAAAGAGAAATCACATTCAGCAAGTTTACTGGAGTTCTTTGAGGATATAATGAATAGAGTTGATACTGGGAAAAACAGAAGTAATGTATTTGGATTTCTAGAATACATTCAATAAAAGATAGCACAACTGGTTAAGAACTCATGGCAACAGGGATAATGTCTTAACTAGTGGAGTGCCACGGGACTTGGCCCTACACCACCAGTGATCTATCTATATTAATGACTTGGAGTAGGGCGTAGACAGCATTATAAAAAAATCTTAAGGAAATAAATGGGAGGGCATATTGTGAGGAGGATAAATTTGTAAGGGGATTTGGAAAGATTGAGAAATTGGGGAAAAAAACTTGACAAATGGACTTTAATGTCAGGAAGCATAAGGTCTCGCTTTATACAAGAGGTATACAATGATTCAAATAGAGGGAAACTCCAAAAAGGGTGCAGGACAGAGGGATGTGGGTGTTCTTGGCCACAGATAAAACAAAAAAGTTAGCATACAGGTGCAGCTACTTAAGGCAGCAAATAGAATTCTGGTCTTGATTGCTAGGGGGTTACAGTTTAAAGAACAGGTAAGTCTTACTACAATTGTACACAGTAATGGTGAGACTGAACCTGGAGTACTATGCAGAGTCTTAGTCCCCCTATTTAAAGGAGGATTACTGGCACTGGAGGCAGTTCAAAATTCACCAGGCTGATTCCAAAGATGAAGGGGTTAACTTATCAAGAACAACAAAACAGATAAGGCCTCTATTCATTTGGAAGATTGAGGGGTGATCCTATTGAAACATACAAGATTCTGAGAGAGATGACAGGGGAGATGTTGAAAACATATCTCCATGATGGGGAAATCTGAAACTAGGATGCACAGTTGCATAATAAGAGGACACTCAATTAAAATTTAGATGCAAAGGAATTACACCGCCTCGAAGTTAGCAAATGTCTGGAATGATCTTCCCCAGAGTTGTGGAGGCTGATTGATTGGAAGTATTTAGAGGAATTAGTGAGATTTTTGTATTATCAGGGAGTTAAGGGCTATGAGGAGATGATCAGGAGTCAACGCCTGAGGCAAATCAGCTGTGATCTTATTGATTAGTGGAGCAGGCTTGACTGAAATTCCAGTAGTAACAGCCCCTTCAGCAATTTTCTCTCTCCTAAAACGTCAATAGAGATTTTAATAAACAAATGGCTCAGCACATTTGACTGTTTTATGATTTCTGGGTTCAGCTATTTCATTCCCACCTGAAAGTTACAGCACCTTGTTTTCACAATAAAGGGAGATGCATGTCATGAAAACAAAAATGTCACTAAAACAAAACTTATATTTACCAATTATCTAGTTAATCACAACAACAGAGGAGCCACTTGAATTGATGGAGCTCTGGCTGCAAGGTGACCAAAATTGGAACTGAATGACATTCGAGGTGAGGCGAAGTGAAAAGGAAAGCAGGTCAGCAGAACTCAAAATAAGTGACAGGAAGGAGAGAGAGAGGATTTTTAATTGGAAAAACATGTAAAATTTGAGCGAGTAAAAAGGTACAAAATAGTGAGGAGCAGCAAACATTCGTAGATGTAATTTTATAGGCCAAACAGTAATGGCAATGTAGGTAACAGTAAAAAAAAAAAAAAAATCAATCAGGAAAATCTGAGATATGTCTAATAAAGGGAAAGCAGTAATCATGTATAACTTCAAAGTATAGGCTAGGAAATATCTAACGAGTACCAATGCTGCAGAGGAAGAATTCCTGGAGTGTGTTCAGATAGTTTTTGAGCAACATATTGAGAAATCAACTAGGACCGGCTATTTTAGATTTAGCATTACGCAACGAGAGGGGCCTAATAAATAATTTTTCCGCTGAAGAATCTTTCAGGCGTAAAGACCATAACATGATACAAAGCATTTCATTAAATTTAAAGAAATGTCGTTCAATCCAAAACTAGGGTCCTAAAATTGAAATAAGGACAACTGTCAGGGTGTGAAGGGTAAGTTAGCTGTGGTGGATTGTAAAAATACACAAAGACTTGATAGTAGGTACAGAAATTGCTAGTATTTAAATAATTAATGCTTGGTTAAAAATATACATTTCTCCAGGCAAAAATACCCAAGAGAAAAAACCAAGAATACTACAGCTAACAAAGGAAGTTAAAGATAGCACTGATCTAAGTCTTAGAGTTGCCAAATAAAGTACACCTGACTACTGTGATAATTTTATAATTGGCAAAGGAGGACCAAGAAATTGATAAAAACAATAGAACAGAATATGTAAAACAGCAGGTAACAAAAACAGATCACAAAAGTTTCTATAGATGTCAAACAAGAAAAGAATGAAAGAAAATCTGAGTTTATTACAAGCAGAGACAGGATTACTTGCAGCGGGAAATCATTAATACAAATGTAACTCCACTGTTAAAGGATCAAGCCAGAGCAAGGAACCAGGGAACCACACAAACCTGATAACTTGACATTAGCAGGAAAAATTCTAGAATCAAATTACAAAGGACACGATTACTAGATATTTAGAAAATCAATTGTATGATTGGACAGAGTTGACATTTATAAAAGGGGAAATCACGTCTGATGTTGTTAGCAGAACTGATAAAGGGAACTAGCAGACATCATGTATTTGGATTTTCAGAAGACTTTTGATTAAGTCTCCCATAGGAAGTTAGTAGACAAATCTAATAACAAAGTTCCTACAGGTATTTAGGAAGGGGAAAAGAAGTGAGCATTGTTCCTCTAGGAGTTGGACTGGTGAATTAACAGCAGATATTCAAGAAATAGCAAAATGATAATGAATGATATTTTGCTTGTTTCTACTGTAGAGGATACGAAAACTTTTCAGTGAGAGCTTAAATCAGCGGGAGGAAGGAAGAGAGGAACTTAGTGAAATTATAATCATAAAGGGAAACAGTACTCAATGACAGGTCTCCCGGTCTAAAGAGATTTCGTCCTATAGTCTCAAAAAAGGTTGCTATAGGAGATAGTAATGCAAACGCTGGTGTTTATTTTCCAAAGGTTCCTGAATCCAAAGATTCCATCAAACTGGAATATGATCCCTCTAAGTGTGGGGGAAGTGGGAGTGAGCGCAGGAGCAGAGACGAAGGGAGGAGGAGAAGGTTTAAAAAATAAACGGGAAACGATAGTCAAGTTATCTTGACATCTGTTGTGGAGCATGTGTTAGAATTGAAGAGATAACTGGGTACCCAGAAAAACTGAAAGGTAACTAGAAAAAAAAAGTCAGTTTCCCTTTGGTGAAACCATGCTATGTTTGACTAATTTGTTAGAATTCTTCGAAGCAGTACATGCACTGTGAATAAGTGGAAGTCTGTAGACTGGGTCTCTGTCTGATGTGCAATATGATTGATGGAATCCTACAGGGGTCTGTGCCAGAGCCTCTATGTTTTAGAAGTTACATCAATGATTTGGATATCAGGAGCAAAAGTATGGCAGCTAAATTTGCAGATGAAAGTCAAGAGAGGAAAACATTGAGAAGACAATGGAAATTGCAGGTAATAGGTTGAGTGAATGGGCAAAAATCTAGTAGATGGAATACAATGTAGGAACATATGAAGTTGTTCACTTGGAAAAATAAAAAAACAAAGCATTATTAAAAGGGAAAACTCCAAGGAATTGGGTGTTCTAGTGCACAAAACCTTAACGCATTTGCAGCATGTAATCAAGACAGCAAATGGAATGCTTTTTTCTAGCATGGGAAAAATTGAACATAAAGGATGTTATGTTTCAGTTATACATAGCATTGGTAAGACCATATCTCAAAAAGTGTAGTTTTGGTCTCCTTGTTTAAAAGGATGTACATGTATTGAAGGCAGTTCAAAGGAGGTTTGCTTAATTGATAGCTTGAATAATTGGGTAGTCTTGAAGATAGACTGGACAGCCTGACTTATTTTCACTAATTTGGAAGCACAAGGGTGGCTGGATTGAAGGTAAAAGATCCTGAATGGTCTTGACAAGGTGGCCACGTGAAGAATGTTTCCTCTTGTGGGTTAATCCAGAACCAGTGGGCACTGTTTTAAACTTAGGAGTCACCTTTTAGGACAGATGAGGATTCCTTCCCACCCTCATCAAAAAAAGTCTCATTTGTAGGGTCTAGAATCAGGATACAGGCCTTATTTCAGTTTGCCTTTCATTCAGAGTATGAAATAGGAAGAATGCCCTTACTGAGAGGGCTCCGAATCTCAAAATCTCAACCAGAGGTGCAGTGGACTAAGCCATCAAATTCATGACAGAGATTTTAGTTACAAATGACATCCAGGAAATGGGGATCACATCAAAATATGGTACTAAAAAAGGTAGCTGATCAGTCATAATCTCAAATGGTAGAGCAGGCTCATAAGGCTTAATATGGTCTACTCTTGCTCCTATGTTCAAATAAGGAAAATCAAACAATCACAGCATGCAGGTTAATACGCTGTGTAGCTCTCTGCACATTTTCCATCATTGGTCCAACAAGCAGATGCAGCATTCTTACTAAAAGCAATGCGCAAGATAATCTTCAGGCTATGAAACTCAGCTTACCAGCATACAGCAGCAAGAGAAAGTAGTGTTAGCACAAATCATCTTATAGCCATAAGATTTTCAGATCACAGAACAATTAAACTTGCTCACTACATTAACAAGGCACCATGTTCTACTCACATTGTGGAATTTACTTTTACAAGCAGCTCAGACAGGCAACAATGCAAGTTTCAGTTTCAGTTTCAATGTGAAGTCAGAACAGTGCCCACTTTGCACAGTCATGAAATAATCTTATACAGAAATCTACTTCCTGTTGTGAAAAAGGCAGTAAACTATGTTTGAGTGATCTATAAAATTATTATTTATACAAAGGAATGACATCGTGTTGAAGTGGCACCACAACTGTCTGACAAATTTGGATAATTTGGGAAACAAAAACTGCACATCTCCAAGGCTGACTGTGGATCAGATATTGTCAGACCATGCAGTATGCACTGTCTGGCCAGTTCAGTCCCCAACAGAAAAGGAGTACATGTAGATGCACCAGGTGAAATTCCTCGCAGGGTTTGCGCAGCTCAGGTTGTATATCTACCAAATTTTGTTACTTCTGTCAACACTGAAGCTGGTAGTAAAGACAAACCCAGGTCAGACAGCAGCTGTGGATAGAGGAACAAAGTTAGCTTTTCAGGTCAACTGCCTTCAACCAGAGTAGTTCTGATGAAAGGTCACCAATGTGAAACATTAACCTGCATCTTCTCCACATTCCGCATGAGTTGGTGCATGCTCCAGCAGTGCCTAGCTGTATTTCAGATTCCAGCACCAACAGTATTTTGCTTCTGGTAATTTGAAGGCTGCCTCTGTTATGTGAGGCTCGTAATAGTACACTACTACAAGCTAGTCATCTGAAGGGTACATTCACTAAGTATATTTTGGGAATCCACATCAAGAACCTGCCTCTTCTGTAGGAAGGTGATTCCAACCATCAAATTTAGCCATGGCTGTTGTTCAAGTAGTCATGAATACTCTTACTTGGTTTCTAACGAAACTGGCATCCCTACACTGGTTAAACCAAGTCGAACATCTTGAAAATAACCCTCAGCCTTCAAATCACTCAAGCTGGAATAGACTGGATAAATAATCAAGTTCATCTACTACATCTTAGAAGTAAATTCTCTGGTGATGAGCAGTCTTTAGCAGAAAAAACGTCCAGTAATATGTCAGTTTACTATCATTATTTAAAAGTTAACAACCTAAGTATTCCTTTCAGGTCATGATACATTTGAGAAAATAAGCTGACATCAAACCAATTAGAAATATTGGATTTCACAGACTTTCACAAGCAGGCTCAAACATTTGGCCAACTCTATAGCTCAACAGACATTAGTAATCTTGAATCTTGGAACTCAATGAATATAAGCTTCAGATTTTCAAAGTCACAGGCTTTAGTCAAATAACTGTAGCAACACCTGAAAGAAATAAATTGGTGGCAAGAAAGATGTTCATTGTATGATTTAAGAGAAACTCTAGGAAATTATAACCGTGTCATGATTTGATAGGCATGGCAGAGGCAATTGGAGTTCAAGACATCAGACTGAGAACATTAGGGACTTTCAATTGGATGAGCGAGGTTTTCACTATCTTTATATTACAGTCTTAGGTTTGTGATGGTGCAAGTCACTATATCCTATCACTAATCTATTTGTATCACCACAGCTGTGGTTAAGAGATCCACAGAAAGCAGAGTAATCACCGAATATGAATGGAGGAAATTCTATATCGTAGTCCTATGTAGAGATATAATAAAGTTACCAAAGTCTAAGGTTTAGACATTTTTAAATCAGCCGTATCAAACAGATGTCATTTTGGACCACCATTTTCTAAATTACTTGGAGAATTAAAATAATTGATCATTTTACTGTCACTTCCCCTTGCAATCAACAATCATTGTAACAAAATTAGAGTGGGGTTGAGAAATTATACTCAGCTGGCTTTCGTTCATCTGATGTTTTGAGTTATTCAAATCAGCCGAACTATGTACAGACTCCAGTGATAATATTAAAATCATTGGGTAGTTATTGAAAGCCCAATTCGTGCTAAAAACACTTATGATCCAAGCAATGGGTAAATACTGCACAGAATGAAAATTGATTTATATCTTATACTCAACTAATAGAAAACCAAAATAGAAGTGGTCTCAAGGCCAAGGATTTATAAAAATGCCCAGTGTGGAAATGAAATGAAGTGGAGACAAAAACAAATGTAGAGACCACCTCAAATTTTGACAATGCAGACTGTAAATCATTGTTTCAGAATATTATGAAGTGCCCTACGTTAAAGCACTCATCACAGAAAACAAGATATAGCAGCTGACCTGTTTAGTACCTCATCCCGATCAGCCAGCCGACTCTTGATTTTACTTGTTAGGTAATCCAGAAATATTGTCCATATGTCAAGGCAGGAGAAATAACCCTCATGACTGGGCTGTAACAATAAAACACCAGAAATTACATTTGCTGCTTTCACCAACTGGTTACATATATGGAATTACATGGACGTTAGATGCATATACATACAGTCCATTCGGCTCCAACAGTCCATTCAGGGTGCTAATGCCTCACTAAACCCATCATAACATTCCATTCCCTTTACCGTCAAATATTTGTCTAGCTTCATTTAAATTTAGCTGTACGATTCGACCACTGTGGTAACAATTTCCATATTCTCAATCTTGACTGTCACATCCAGAATGGTGGTCCGTTAGCTCAGTGAGGCATAGTGACCTTCATGTTAAACCACCACCAGTCGTCTCCCGTAAGGCTATGGAAAATTTACCTTATCTGTGAGGTGAGGGGAGTGTTCAAGGATGACAGCCCTCACGGTAACCTCGGCCAGTGCTGGAACTGAACGAACTCTGTTGGCATCACTTCATGCTGCAAACCAACCAGCGAGCCAACTAATCTGACTGACCCTCAAAAAAGATTTTTTTGAATCCCTTGTACGGCATCTTAGTGACAGTTTTACATTGATGAAACATAGCCTTGTGTTTTTTCAGACAGAAATAGTCTCTCTTTATCCACTATCAAAAGTTTTCACAATTGTAAATATCGCCATTAAGTCACTGGACTTTTTACCCAATAGAAAAAACCTGATCCAGCCACCAATCCTTTTGAGATTTGCAAATCCACACATTTCTGATATCATCTTTGTACATTTTCTTGGCATCTTCTTCCATGTCTTTATTTTCACGATATGGCAATTAGAGCTGCACAGTAATTGAAACCTGTACTAAGCAAAGTGAATACGTTAGCGCAACTTTCCTACTTTTCAATTCAACCCCCATAGGTACAAATCCTACAGCCTGTTTATAGCCTTGCTAACCTGTGGCAAAATTTATGATTTGTATCTTCGTAGTAATAAGTGATGCCAAGAGAAAATAACCTATTCTCTCTATTAAAATACACATGTTCGTTTATCTGCCTTAAATTTGAATTTGAACAATGTACAAATGATTGGCAATGTTCCTCCTGTAATGTATTAATCCTCCAGTTTTGACCAACCCAAGTAACCTGATGTGATCTGTATATTGAGAAATTGTGCTTGATTTCAAAGTTCTCATTTTTAAAGTTGTAGGCTGTAGTCCCAAAATTCTTCTGAGTGGAACACTTCTGCCACTCTGAATAACCATTCTTACTTCTATCCCCCTGCTTTGTCTTCAAGCCACTAATTTTATCACTTATTCGCTGATCTAATCTACTATGGGGCGTCTTATTGAGGGCCTTTTTAAAAAAATCCAGTTACATAACATCCATTGTCAACATATTAATGATTTGTCAAGCTTTTCTTGCCTTCCCACCCCCACTTCTGAAACATGCTAACTATCCAGATGTTCTATTCTCTTAGCAGAAACTTCACTACTTTTCCCTTCAATGTTAATCTGATTGTTATCCCTTCATGAATATAGGAGTTACATTTGCTATCTGCCAATCCTGACATTTGTTAGTAAAGGTCTAAAAGAAATATCACTCTTGCCTAAAATGGTCTTAGAAAACATAGATGGAATCCTTCCAAGCCAGAGTTCTTCACCCCACCCTCATTAGATTATTCCAAACCATTTCTGATTTAAACATATTTCATTACTGTTACCTTTAGCTTGCCTCTTAATGGATCCATTCTCATAACCTCTCTATTGCCTGTAAAGTACTTATTTTGTTTTGTTATTTAATTTCCTAGTTCCTCTTTGCCCAAATTGTTGTTACTTCTCTCCTAATCTTTCTTCAGATTATGTACTCCTGTGCTATCAATATTTTCTTCAATTTTGTCTGTTTATAACCTGAGTTATTCCCTTTTGGCTTTATTTGTTTCTGGAGTTCCACAAGTAAACTGAAGTTGGTTCTTTTAATATTTGAATAGTTTCTCAGCATCCTTCTGAACATCACAATATTACCCATGTTGATCTACGTTGAGAAATGACACTTTGTTGCTCATTTCATTTTCCCCAAGTTCTATTCCCAGCCTTTTATATTCAGCTGTTCGGGTCAATTAACATGGCTTGCATGTTATGGTTACTATAGCTTTTATGTTACCCTAACTCACCTACTATTCATTCCTTATTATACAATAGACAAACCTTGTGGTTTGGCATTTAACATCTTAATTTAGAAAGGTGTCTAATACACATTAACAACTTTATTTCCTTGCAGACTTTTTCTGCCCAAGTAAATCTCAAATCAGGATATGCTCCATGTCCTAGTTTTCTCTGCATAATTCTACTACAATTTCATTCCATTCAAGGTGGTCGGTAGACCACATCTGCTCATTTGGTCGATCCATTTTTGTTCGTCCTCTCTAAGCACAGGATTCCACTTTAACTGTTGGTCTTCTCATATAAAAAAAATCACAAGTACAGTTTCACCTCCCGTTTTTCCTCACTCTACATTGTGACACAACACATTTTAATGTTCAATTCCCAGTACAAATTATTTTATGGTGTGGTCATCTCTCTAATCTAGATCATGTCTGGTTGATCCCAATATAATGATTCCAGTTCCCCTGTTTTATTACAGTTGCTGAGTATTGGTGTACAATTACTTTAACTTATTTTAAATAGGATTTCTCAAGTTTAAACAGTTTATTCCATTTCCACATGCTTTGCCTTATTTTCTCCTTCCAATGTTCTCCTGTGCTGTTTTGCTTGCATTTAGACTATTTATATTTCTTCTGGATCACTTTCCCACTCCACCTCCCATCTTTAGTTTAAGGCCTTTGCCACATTTCCACCCCACTGTTCCAGTAGAACAAGTCCCACCTCAGTTAAGGTGGACCCCATCCAACTGGTGCTGCCCTTCTGTTCCAGAAAACAGGTTAGCACACCCACAGCATGGAAACCCCTTTCCTACACCAGCCCTTTAGCCATTTGTCAATTCTTCCGTCTGCTCGCTAATTCTGTGCCCGGCTCAGACAATAACCTAGAAATTATCCATGAGGTCTTGCATCTAAATTTGAGCAAACTAATATTCTTCAGCAGGACCTCTCAGGTGCTCCTATGTGGACTACTATAACTAGATTTAACCATCCTTTTCAAGTTCATTTCTAGCCACTGAAAAGATATCCCTAATCCTGTCACCCAGTAGGTGAGACCTTTCAAGTTTAAAAGGCCCAAGTAGAATCAGACCAAGTCATTTGACCTAGAGTCTACTCTGCCACTCAAGATCATGGATCATCTAATTGTAGCCTTAATTCTACTTTCTGCATCTTAAATCAAAGATTCTATATTTTGGAATGGTGTCCCTTAGTTCTAGGTCCATCCACAAACGGAACCATCCTCTCAGCACTCACCTCAGACTCTCAGGATTTTAAATGTTTCAGTAAGTTCACTTCTTATTCTAGGCTTTGAGCTTGTGCCTACCTGCTCTACCTTTCCTCATGACATAGCCTCCTCAGCCACAAATTCGATGCAAGAAATCCTCTGAATTGTCTCCAACGCAAACGGGGTATTTAATATCAGCATTCACTCCCTCCACCGCTTACAGTATGAGACAGTACACTGCAAAAACACCTTAGACAGCACCTTCCAAGCCTATGACCTCTACGACTGGCTAGGTCAAATTCCTGGAACTGTCTCTGAAACATCATGATAGGCATACCTACACGATCTGCAGGGATTCAAGGAGGCAGCTTGTAACCGTTTGCATGGGCAATTAGGAATCAGAAATAACGCTAACCTCTTGTACTGCATATGTAAGTTTACTTAGAACTTGCTCTTGCAACAGGCACAAGGCAACAAAACAGATAGGAGATTCCTGCCAACCTCCCTCTCCCACAAAAGCTTACTTAATTATAAACATTCAACATAACGTTTCTACAACACAAGCTTTACTCCTTAAAAGCATCGTCAGCGACTCAATCTGGCATTAAACTAGCCCCACCACTGACCGACGTTATCAAATGCTTTAAAAGAACGTGAATAATGAAATGCAATACCACCACAATCATACACATTATGTAGAGCTGTTTGGCTTAGTTCCTCTGAGATATCTAGATTTATATTTTAAAATACTGGTTTTTCAGGGGCCTTTCAGGAGTTAGGACAACAGTTTGACTTGCTGTAAACCAGCTATCATTTATAGAAAAGTAAAATGATTTGAGAAAACATGCAAGTAAAGCGTTCAAGGAAACAAAGATACCACTTTAATCAAATGGTAAGCCTGGCTTTGAAAGGATTAGAGGGCCTCTGCACTATGGTTGCTTCGTAATGCCTTCCAGACTTCAAATTATGTTTACCAACCCAGGAATCAGTAAGACAGCCAAAGCTGCGAGCCTCTTCCTTGAGACTCTGTTCTCAGAAGTGCCTGAGAATCTCCTAGGAATCCAACAAAGTTTCAGAACACCAGTATTTATGACTGTTTCATGAAATCTGAAAAGCTGAACTGTATCTATTTTCTAAAAGGATAAAATCTAGGTTGAACGCAACCAGAACTGAAGTTTACTATCAGCTACAGTTGTCCACAATTTAACTTAGTGTCTACTGAATTTCCTGTCCCTTCAGTTATGAGCCATGGATTAGTGTGAACTCATGAGAAGAAATCAGGTGAATGTTTTGTTCTGGATAGTAGTGCAAAAGAGAAGCACATGGTCATTTTGGTAAATCAATCAACATATTTATATTAACAGTGCAACTGGTGAAGTAATGGGGTTGAATTACACAGAATAAAGAAAATTACAGTACAGGAACTGGCCCTTCGGCCCTCCAAGCCTACACCAACATGCTGCCCGTCACGACTAAACTCCCTACCCTTCAGGGGACAGTATCCTTCTATTCCCATCCTATTCATATATTTGTCAAGATGCCCTTTAAAAGTCACTATAGTATCTGCTTCCACTACCTCCCCTGGCAGCGAGTTCCAGGTACCCACTACCCTCTGTGTGAAAACTTGCCTCGTACACCACCTTTAAACCTTGCCCCTCGCACCTTAAACTCATGGCCCCTGGTAACTGACTCTTCCACCCTGGGAAAAAGCTTCTGACTGTCCAGTCTGTCCATGCCCTTCATAATCTTGTAGACCTCTATCAGGTCCCCCTCTCAACCTCCGTCATTCCAGTGAGAACAACCCAAGTTTCTCCAACCTCTCCTCATATCTAATGCCCTCCATACCAGGTAACGTCCTGGTAAATATTTTCTGTACCCTCTCCAAAGCCACCACATCCTTCTGGTAGTGCGGTGACCAGAACTGAATACAATATTCCAAATGCAACCTAAGGTTCTATAAAGCTGCAACGTTACCTGCCAATTCTTAAACTCATTGCTCCGGCCGATGAAGGCAAGAATGCCATATGCCTTGTTGACTACCTTTTTCAATTTGTGACCTGTACACCCAGATCCCTCTGCTTATCAGTACTCTTAAGGGTTCTGCCATTTACTGTATATTTTCCATCTGGATTAGACCTTCCAGAACGCATTACCTCACATTTTTCCAGATTAAACTCCATCTGCCATCTCTCTGCCCAAGTCACCAATCGATCTATAGCCTGCTGTATCCTTCGACGGCCCTCACCCCTATCCGCAATTCCACCAACATGTGTCTCATCAGCAAACTTACAAATCAGGCCAGTTACATTCTCCAAATTATTTATATATATTACAAACAGCAAAGGAGCCAACACTGATCCCTGAGGAACATCACCAGTCACAGCTCTCCATTCAGAAACACACTTCCACTGCTACCCTCTCTATGACCGAGCCAGTTTTTTTTAATCCATTTTGCAAGCTCACCTCTGACCCCATACGGCTTTACCTTCTGTATCAGCCTGCCATTAGGGACCTTGTCAAAGGCCTTACTGAGGTCCACGTAGACAACATTGCCCTACCCTCAATCATCTTCGTCACTTTCTCAAAAAACTCAACTGAGTTAGTGAGGCATGACCTCCCCTTCACAAAACCATGTTGCCTCTCGCTAATAAGCCCACTGATTTCCAGGGGGGAGTAAATCCTGTCTCAAATAATCCTCTCCAATAATTTCCCTACTACTGACGTAAGGCTCACCAGCCTGTAATTAGCTGGATTATCCTTGCCAGCTTGCTTAAACAAAGGAACAACATTGGCTATTCGCCGATCCTCTGGGAGCTCCCCAGTAGCCAGTGAGGATACAAAGATTTCCCTCAGGGTCCCAGCAATTTCCTCCCTTGCCTCTCAAAGTATCCTGGGGTATATCCCATCAGGCCCTGAAGATATCTCAACCTTAAATGTTTTTCAAGACTCCATATACCTCCTCCCTTTTGATCTCAACATGACCCAAACTATCTACACACCCTTCCCCACACTCATCATCCACCAAGTCCTTCTCTCTGGTGAATACTGACGCTAAGTACCTCACCTCATTTACTACCTCACCCGTTTCCTCTGGCTCCACACAAATTCCCTTCCCAGTCCTTGAGTGGGCTCACCCTCTGCCTGGCTATCCTCTTACTCTCTATATATTAATTAGAAGCCTTGGTATTTTCCTTAAATCCTGTTGGCCAATGACTTTTCATAGCTCCTTTTAGCCCTCCTGACTCCCTTAAGTTTCTTTCGACTTTCCTGGTATTCCACCCTTGCCTCATGTGCTCCCAGCCTCCTAGCCTCAATAAATACTTCCTTTTTCTTTTTGATTAGGCTCACAATCCAAGGTTTCCTAAACTTGCCATACTTATCCTTCATCCTTAAAAGGAACGTGCCAGTCCTGAATTCCGAGCAACTTAATTGTCAGGTGAAGGTGCTAAATTGGGGGAAGGCTATTTAGAACAACATTAGGCAGGAACTGAAGAATGTAGATTGGAGGCAGATGTTCGAAGGCAAATCAACATATGGTAGGTGGGAGCTTTCAAGTGTAAGTTGCTCCTGGAAAGTTAGGCTGCCAATCCTGTACCTCCCTTAAATCAAGTCTCTGTAATAGCAACATCATAGTTCCAAGTATTAATCCAAGCTCTAAATTCATCTGCCTTACCTGCTATACTTCTTGCATTGAAACAGATGTGCTTCAGTCCACCAGATCTGCTTTGATCAACAACCACACCCTGCCTGCCGAGTCTTACCAGCCCTATTCTCTAGTGCCCTTTCAGTGCATTCACCTTTGCATTGGTTCCCACCCCACTGCCTAGCTAGTTTAAATCTTCCCGAGTGACACCAGCAAACCTCCCAGCCAGAATATTTGTGCCCCTCCAGTTTAGATGCAATTTGTCCTTCTTGTACAGGTCCCACCTGCCCTGGAAAAAATCCCAATGGCCCAGATATGTGAAACCCCACCTCCTACACCACCTGTTTAGCCACATGTTGAGCTGTACTGTCCTCCTATTTCTGGCACGTGGCAGAGGGAGTGACCCTGAGATTATAACCTGAGAGATCTTGCTTTTTAAACTTTCTACCTAACTGCCTGAACTGCTGCTGCAGGTCCTCGTCACTCATCCTACCTATGTCATTAGCACCAATACGTTCCACAACCTCCGGCTGTTCACCCTCTCACTTCAGAATGCTTTCTGCCCGTTCAAGACACGCCCTGGAGCCTGACACCAGGAAGGCAACACACCATCCAAGTCTCTTATGTCCACAGAAGTGCCTATCTGTACCCCTAACTAGGAGTCCCCTATAACTATTGCTCTAGTGCTCTTTGTGTTTCCCTCAAGAAGGGCGCCAGCTGTGGTGCCACCAGACTGGCTGCTGCTGCTATTACCCCCTGATAAGTCCTTCCCCTTCAACAGTATCCAAAATGGTATACTTGTTAGACAGGGGGACAACCACAGGGGATTCCTGCACTGGCTGCCTGCCCCTTCTAGCTGTCACCCATCTATCTGCCTGCACCTTGGGGTGTCACCACATTTTTAAAGCTACTGTCTATGGCACTTTCCGCCAACCTCATGCTCCTAAGCGCACCCAACTGCCGCTCTAACCTGTCCATGCGGTCTGAGGGGCTGCAATTGGGTGCACTTCCTGCAGATGTGGTCATCCAAGACAGTGGAAGTGTCGTGGATCTCCCACATCTCAAGTGAAGCATTTAACCCCACTGACTGACATTTCTATCCCCAATCATGCTGTTTAGGAAAATTTATTAAACTTCTACCCTTATTTATCACTGCAAATACCCTCACTTACCTTCCCAAGATGCTCACTGGATCTCTCCCTTTCCTTTTGTTTCTTCTCCTCAGCAGCATCTGCGTGTTTTTTTTTCTGGTTAGAGGAAGAGGTGGTGGGGGGGTGGGGCAGACACTGAGGTGATGGCAGAACATTCTTCCTGTCACAGTCATTACACCCTGCATGGGAGCTTTTGGGTTGTATACACACAAGTTAGGTTCCTACAAAGTCGAACTCACCTGATGAAATGTATATTTGAAAAGAAGAGCCAGAAACTCCACCACTGGAAACTGGGAGTTGGACTCAATCCGACGCAGGTGAACACTCACAAACAGTCGCAGGAAGTCAGTAAACTTTTCCACATAGCTAGAAAAGGGAAAGATCAGGAATAGAAATACTCAACAAGAAAGTGGTTACAGACCAAAACTCAATTTTTAAAATATATGCAAAAGGAGGAGCTATCAAATGTTAGTACAAGAAATGTAGATAATTTATATGATATCAAATAAAGTCCTGCAGCCATTACCAACAGGTAGAAAATTATTCACTAATACCTGAATCAATCATGGCAAGAAAAAAAATCCAGACAAGGGAGGTTTACACAAAAATCTACACAAGGATTCAACTCCGTTCACATTCACCTTATCCCCATGATTCCTACTGTGCTCTCTTAATGGTGGTGACCTATGCCACGGCAGTATTCACAAGCGCTGTCAATACAGAGACCTCATCAATAGCAAGCAATCAATCATCCATTCTTGCTAAACTAGTTGTTCTTAAGCTGGGGTCCAGGAATGTTTATTGAACAGAGCAGGTTTATTGCAGGCAATGGTGTAGTGGTATTGTCACTACTCTATTAATGCAAGAACTCAGCTAATGTTCTGGGGACCCAGGTAAAATTCCCACCAGGCCAATAGAACTTAAATTCAAATTTTAAAATCGAGAATTCAGAATTTCCCACATGCCCACTAAATACCGTTGATTGTCAGAAACACCCATCTGGCTCACTAAATGTCTGTCCTTCACGGTAGAAATTCTGCCATCCTCACCTGGTTAAGCTTAAACATGACTTCAGAAAAACTGCAATATGGTTGATTTTCAAGGGCCCTCTGAAATGGCCTAGCAAGCCACTCAGTTGTATTAATTGCTACTAAGTCTCAACAATGAAACAAAACCAGTTAGAGACCTGCTGCCATCGACATATGCACCAGAAAAAGATGTCAGCCCTGTTAACACTGCAAAGCCCTTACTAATTACTGCAGGCTAGGGACAAAATTGGAACAAGCTGTCAAGATTGGTCATGCAACAGCCTGACAGAGTCATTCATGGAATTAAGGAATAATAAATGTGTCTTACAGACAATGTTGCAGACACCAACATCCCTGGATATGTCCTGTCCTACCAGGAGGACAGACGCAACAGTGGTGGCCACAAGTGGTGTACAGTCAAGAGGAAGGCACCCTGGGAATCCTCAACTTTGACTCCAGACTTCCTGAACTCTCATGGTTTCAAGTTAAACATGCGCAAGGAAACCTTTTGCTAGTTACCACATACCATCCTCCCTCGGCTGACAGATCAGTACTCCATGCTGAACAACACTTGGAGGAAGCATTGAAGGTGGTAAGGATGCAGCATGTACTCTGGATGGGGGATTTCAATGTCCGCCACTGATCGAGCTGGTCAGGTTTTAAAGGCAATAGCTACTAGACTGGATCTGTGGTAGGTGGTGAAGGAACCAAGACGGAAAACTTATCGACCTCATCCTTATCAATCTGCCACCTGCGTAAGCACGTCCATGGCATAAACATTAACGTTAAGAGTGAGCATCACGTAGACCTCGTGGAGACGAGGTCCCACCTTCACATTAAGAATACACTCCAGTGGTGTTGTGTAGCACTATCCCCTTGCTAAATGGGACAGACTTCAAACAGATCTAGCAACATGCGACTGGACTATGAAATGCTGTGGGCCGTAACTACAGAATTGTATTCCAGCACAATCTACAATCTCATGGCCTGTCATATTCCCCATATAACCATTGCTATCAAGCCAGGGGATCAACCCTAGATCAATGGAGTGTGCAAGAGGGCATGCCAGGAACAGCACCAGTCATTATCTATAAATAAGGTGTTAACTTGATGAAGCTACTAAACAGGACTATGTGCATGCAAAACAGCATAAGCAACAAGTGATAGAGCTAAGTGATCCCATAACCAACACATCAGATCTAAGCTCGGCAATCCTGCCACATCCAGTTGTGAACAGTGGTGGACAATTAAACAACTTAATGGAGGAAGGGGCTCCACAAATATCCCCATCCTTGACACAGAAAAGCCCAACACATCAATGTATTCACAGCAATCTTCAGCCAAAAGTGCCAAGCAGATGACCCCATCTCATTCTTCTCCAGTGGTCCCAGCATCACAGCTACCAGTCTTCTGCCAATTCGATTCACTCCACATGATATCAAGAAACAGTTAGAGGCACTGGATACTGCAAAGACTAATCTGCCCTGACAATATTCCAGCAATAGTACTAAAGACTTGTGCTCCAGAACATGTCGCTCCCCTAGCCAAGATCTTCCAGTACATCTAGCTGACACTGTTGAAAATTGACCAGCTATGTCTATACACAAAAAGCAAGACAAACCCAATCAGGCCAATTACCACCCTATCACACTGCTCTCCATCAGTAAAAAAAAGTATCATCATCAGTACTAGCAAGCAGCACCTGCTTAGGAATAACCTGCTCAGGTGATGCCCTGTTTGCGTGATTCACTAGGGTCACTCAACTCCTGACCTTGTTACAGCCTTGGTTCAAACATGGAGAGTTGAATTCCAGAGGCAATGAGAGGGAGACAACTTGACATCATGGCTGAATTTGAGAGTGTGGCACTAAGGAGCCCTAGCAAAACCGAAATCAATGGGAATCAGATGGTAAACTTTCCACTATTTGCAGTCATACCTGGTACACAGATGACTGAACACATCCACCTGCAAGTTCTCCTCCAAGCCACTTTGAAATTCATTGGTATTCCTTCATTACTGCTGAGTCAAAATCCTGGAATTCCCTCTCTAATGAGATCGTGGGTCAACCCACAGCAGGTGGACTGCGGTGGTTCAGGAAGGCAGCTCATCACTGCCTTTCAAGAGCAAACAGGGACAGGCAATAAATGCTGGCCGGCCACAAATGCCCACATTGCATGAACGAACAAAAGGGCTTGGCCTTATCTAAAAAGGAAAAATATACTGGCATTTGAGACAGTCCAGAAAAGGCTCACTAGGTTGATCCTGGGTATGGGGAGGTTTTCTTAGAAGAGGTGGATTAGTTTTGCCTCTATTCATTGGATTTCAGAAGTACAAGAGGCAGTCTTCTTGAAACATACAAGATTCTTGGGGAAACTGACAGGATAAATGTGGAAAGTTGTTCTCTCTTGTGGTAGAATTTAGGACCAGAGGACATCTCAGAATAAAAAAAAAATTGGCTCATTTAAGTTAGAGATGAAAGGGAATTTCTTAGAGGGCAGTGAATGTGGGATGCTTTACAGCAGAGGGCTGTCAAAACTGTATCATTAAGTATATTCAAATCTAAGCAAAAGAGATTTTCAAATCAGTAAAAAGGGAATCAAGGGTTGTGGAGAAAATACAAGGAAGTGGAGTGAGGATTATCAAATCAGCCATAATGTCATTGAATGGGTGAGATGACTTGATGAGCTTATTGGCCTACTTAACTTCTACATCATATGGTCTTTTGGAACACAATGGAAAGCATCAGTGGAGCGTGGTCACCATGTGTGCAGCACAGTCACCTGGTTGTCTCACTTGGCTGGGGTGTAACTGGGGACCGCTTAGAACTGCATAAAGATCACTATCTTCAAGTAATCCGCAACCAAATGTACGAAAGCAATAATATTTTCTTCAAAAAGTGTTTTTAAAAACACTTCATGCATTTTAGGGAGCGGGGGGGAAGAAGCAGTGTCAGTTGGTTGGACTGCTGGTTTATGATCCTATCAGAGTGGGATCAATTTCTGATGCTAACTGCAGGGGTTCAATTTCCGTTCCCACTGAGGTTATTATAAAGGACTCTCCTCCTCAAACTCCAGTCATCTAAGGTGGGGTGACACTCAGGTTAAACCACCGCCAGTCATCTGAGAAAGCAGTCAGACAGTCAGCCAAAACTACGGCTACTTTACCTTTACATGCATTTTGCACTTAAGTGGGTTCAGTCAATGATTACTAATGCACTGAAGAAAAAAGAAAGTCTTTCAATCAAAAAAAGTTTGAGATCACTATTCTGGACAATCATACCAGTGAACACAAACATTCAACCAGATTTTTTCACAGTAACTTTCAACATTTAGTCACTCCTACCTGAGTTAGCCAGAATTCTGCTCCCATTCTGTAATCAGGCATCGTATCCATTGTGTAAGATGTATCAGCTTTGCATAGCCTTGTATTACTCAGTATCACAGCACATGGTACTTCTGCACCAAGCCATCAAGATTTCATTCTTATTAGATAAAGGTAGGAAGTCTTGTAGAGTACAACACTACACACCAGTTCCTTGACCTATAACTCTTCCATACTAATTTTAGTCTTGGAGGATCCAAATTGTATAGCTGCTGGACAGCACTCTGGCTACAGTTTGAACTTGTATTTCTTACTTGTGGTTGGATGTTTCTTGAGAGCTGCTAGTAGTGATAAACCTTAATCAGACCATCAAGGAAACTGTGATAAGTTTAAGAGACAATTATCTGCATTATAAATCAGACTCAAGCTCAGACCAGCAGGCTTGACAGGCATTACAGAAGTGAAAGTACATTACTAAAGATGTTAACTTGACAATTTTTTTTTTCCTCCACCATCAAAACCTGAATCAAGATGGGATTCTTTTTAGAACATTTCATGAAATAGGAGACATTTCTTCTAGTGCTACAATGGACAAACTGAATATCTGTATTAGGACAGGCAAAAATTAAACAGTATTCACGTCTCCTTGTAATTTCACTTTGGGTTATTATCTGTTATTCATGCAGAACACAAACAAGTCAGACTTGTCCATACTTTAAACCTGTTTCCAGTGTACCAAGTAATATCAGAACAGAACCCCAGACCATATTCTCTATGCTAGGGCATCTACAATGCTTACCTTTCTTCTAGCTCTTCAAGACGGCTTTTTATGGAGTGTGCGTTGTTGTCTTTGGTGATTTTCTGTAGTAAGTAAAACGTCTGCTGAAACATGCGTAGAAGATACTCCTCAAACTCCATAGGGACACAGTTCTTAGACATGAGTTCATTAATGCAAGACATGGCGAACACACCCAGTTTACCTCGCTCCTGGATGATATTATTGTTGTGGCCATTTCCATTCACAGCAACTAGCTTCTTGGCACGGGTATCACAGCCAAAACGAGCAAAGTGGAAGATGGTAGTCAGGAGAGCAGGGGTGATGCTGGCAGAGAGTGGAATCCAGCTGAAAAGATGAGTCAGACAGTCCAAAGCCAGAAAACAAACGTGCTCACTTTCTGGATCTAAAATTGGGATTGGCTGATTTAATAATTTGGCAGCTTGGGGAGTCTGCAGTAGGCTACTAAGCAAATCACCTAACAAGGAAAGAAAATCATGAGTCTTATGTAGTTATTAGCACTCAAATACAGAAAACAAAAACAAAATGTACTAGCCAGTAGTGCAAAATGAAGACTTCATTATTTCATAAAACTGTTTGATATCATCCCAACAGGTATTCTTTCTAGCTATTAGGTTTTTACCTTAGGCATTTCAGGCTTCCATTGCCAAATTCTACAGACAATACAAGTCCAGGCTTTACAGATTCATCTGAAGAGACTCAAAAGCGTACAGGACATTATTCTAAAAGGTGCAGTAATCCATCAGGGGACAAGTTCAATCCCTCATTGCTATTTTGCTCGTCCTTTCCCAATTTTGTTACACAAATTTCAGTAGTATTTTAACTTGCACAAAGAGGTCTGAGCTTGATAGCTTTGGGTTATGCAAAGCTGACAGTACATGCAGCTGATACTGAATCATTCTTCAGCAGCCAATTAACTGCACTACATCGAGGATAGATGCACTACACTATTTACATGAGAAAACTATGCTTGAGGGAAGGGAACAGGAAAGGAAAAATCCAAAGACATCTCTTGGTACATGTAGATTAGATTTTCCAGTAAAATAAGTTCGTTGCTGGAACTTGGTCTCAACAACTCAAAATGTTGAGTGTTCAACAGAAAGACTACACAGCACCAATTCAAAACAAGCTTATTCCTTTTAAGGGCAGAAAGGTCATCTGTTACATGCCACTGGCACAGCAGGAAGTTTAACTACACCAATACTGGGATGGGGTAGGCTTTTCATAGAATGCACCAATCTTGGATGACTGTATGCTGGGCAGAGTCTGAAACTTCAGATTATAGAAGAGAATCTCTTTTGCAGGGCTGTCCTCACAGCCTCCAATTTAAAATGACTAAGCCAGTTCACTCAAACAGCTTGTTGAGAAGTGAACCTACAGTGGTTACAAAATTTTACAAGTGTAGTATTTTCATAATCAAGGAACAAGGAAAGCTAAAATTCAGATAGCTATTTTCATGCAAAATAAAATCCTTGGTTTGAATTCTTATTCTGAGCTTTAGGTTCCAAAGAGGACCAGGAGACCAGAGGATTAAAAGGAGTTTAACATCAAGGTGCTCACTGCACAGGCAAGATTAGAGAGCTGTTTGTATGCCCAAAATGGCTGATGACATCATTGTCACATGATCAAAGTGACAGTTCACCGTACTTACACAAATACACAACACCAAAGAGTGCTTTCAATCTTCTGTAAAGAATGTAGGGGCTTATAATATTTTGTAAAAAGGGACAGTGTTCATATCTTCTTGTTTAACAAAACAGCGACAATTAAACAGCACACTCTGACCATCACTGACAATTCAAAAACATGGAGATCAAAGTCAATGAAACTAGGACAAATGCCAAACACTGAACGGCGCAGTTACAAAGTTACACAAGGTTGTCAACATAAGCTGATGAATTACAGTCTATAGAGATTCAGACAGAAAACTGTGCTCTAGATCTTACTTGATAGTTTGAGAACACCAAACTTAAATAGATGTGTTCAATTCCTTAATAGCATCAACTCTCTCATACAAGAAAAGTAACAAGGGAGTCAAAAGTAGGTGAATGTGGAGTTGAAACCATAATCAGATCAGCTGTGAGCTTATGGAGGGGCAGAGCAGACGAAGGGGTCTGAATGGCTTACTCCTAATTTGTATTGTTATGTTTAGAATAAATACCTTTCAAATCAAAATTGAAATGTTTAATTAGAATCCAGAATGATGATAGTCAAATCAAGATTTTTAAAACAGCAGCACAACCTACCACTGTCTCCAGAAGTTGGAGAGGGAGGTGGAGTAGCAGCAGTAACACTGTTTTTATCCCAAATGGTCTCCAAAATACCTGCAAAGAAAAAAAAAAAAAATCAGAAAATCCAAGCCTTGGGTGTAGGACTTAAGAATATTAACCAGTTCCACAAAATTCTCACTGTTGGATTTTTGATCACATGCTGCACTTGGAAGCAAACTTTGAACAGGAATAGAATGTGAAACCTTAACACTTCAGGGTCTTAACTTGCTTTTAAATTCTCCCAACAGGGAAATGCAGTACTTTATTTCTGGAGTGCTCCGTAATAGAATCTCAGATCTCCAGAGGAAATGATTTCCTATTTGTGCACCAATCTCTTGTAAAGTTCTCTTCATTTCAGTGTCCGGTAAAGGTTATTTATCAAACTAAATAGCTGGTACATAAGAAATAAGTTAAATATTTGATTGCAAGATGCTCAGGCAAGATAGGAATGGGAGAAAATGGAGTGGGGGTTGCAATATTGATTAAGGAATGCAATGCAGTGCTGGAGATAGAAAATACCCCAGAGGCGCTGAGGACAGAATCTCAGGCCAGAGCTACAGGAATTTTCAAAAATGCACTTCCTAAAAAAAAAAACAAAAAAAAAAATGCTGTTTTTTGTTATCTACTCCCAGACGAACTTGTGGGAAGGATTCAGAGGAACAAACTTGCCAGGAAATTGCAAGGAAGTGCAAAAATTGTAATGTAGTTAAGGGAAAACTAAGTTCCTAGATACAGATGGATTGTAGTCATAAAAAGGACAGTGAAGGGCAAGAGTTCTTAGCGTTTTCAGAAAAACTTTCTACAGCAGTGTTGCCTGTCCAATGAGAAATTACCATGCTAGACCTAGCTCTAAGTAACAAGGTGGGCCAACTGAATCAACTGTCAGGAGGGTAACATTTAGGGGACAGCCATCTTTGCATCATTTAGAAAGAGAAAAGAACATGCCAGAGTTACAAAGGATCAAACTGCATCCTGGGGATCACCACTGACAGCAACTGAATTGGACCAGCCACATAAATACAGTGGCAATTTCCAATTCATTCACAGGAGGGTGGCATTGCTGGCTAGGCCAGCATTTATTGCCAAGCCTAATTGCCCTGAGGGCAGTTAAGAATCAACTGCCGTGGGCTTGGAGTCACATGTCAGGCAGACCAGGTAAGGACAGCAGTTTCCTTCCCTAAAGGACATCAGTGAACCAGATGGATTTTTCCAACAAATGACAGTGGATTCATGGTCAAACTCTTAATTCCAGATTTTTATTGAATTCATATTCCACCATCTGCCATAGCTGGATTTGAACGTGGGTCCCCAGATGTTTCTTGCAGCATCTGGATTAACAGTCTAGGGATAATACCACTAGGCTGTCTCATACCCCCAAACACATACATTGAAGTCAAAAGGTTGACAGAGAAAACACCGCCTTTACAATAGGCTACTTTCACATAAGAGATATCTCAGGCAGTAAATACTGTAGGACAGAGCTTATAGGGAAAAGCTAGATGGGCCACATAAGCAATATATCCGCAATAATCACAGGTGACTTTAATCTACACAAGTTAGGAAAATCAGGTTGGCAAAAGTAGCCTGGAAAATGTGCTGATTTAATGTCTTGGGACAATATCCTACAGCCAAACAGGGACGCAGCTATCCTAAGACTTGGTAATATGCATTGAGGATTAATTCAATAACAAGTAACATTTATGCCAAGCAATGACTATCTCCAATAAGAGACAATCTAACCATCAACGAATCCCCATTACCATCCTGGGTGTCACCATTGACAGAAATTGAGCTGGACTAGCCATCTAAATAAAGGCTACAAGAGCAGGTCAGAGGCTAGGAATCTTGCAATGATTGACTCACCTCCTGACTCCCCCAAACCTGCCCACCATCTACAAGGCACAAGTCACCCCTGGATGGATGCAGCTCCAACACCACTTGAAGCTTGACAGCGCCAAGGACAAAGCAGCTTGCTTGACTGGCACCACGTCCACTCCTTCCACCAATGGTGCTCAGTAGCAGTAGTGTACATCTCCAAGATGCACTTCAAAGAAATTCAAAGCTCTGGATTATTGCAGGACTATTAGTTAGAAAATGGCTGAATACCACAAACTAGAAGAAATCTCTTCCTATAATTCTGTAGATTTTACATTTTCCATGCTGGCACAGCTCTCCCCCACAGGCCTGCTTATATAGACACTCAGCAGAATACTGCAAAAATGGGAAGTTTTGTCCCACTCAGAAGTAAAACCAGAGTTAACTTCTGTACACAGTGAAGCATTTTGATATTGAGGAGGAGCCTAATTTGTAACTAAATAATTACAAAATACATAAATAGATACATGATAAATCAAATGTCAATTTTGACAACTATTGCAACTTATTTACAGCACTGAAATTTATCATTTACTCCAATTACACAATATTATATTACCAACCATACAAAGCTGCAGCTTATGGAATGGGCAAAGGTTAATTGCTGTGTGTCATAATAGTCACCATTGATTTCGTAAGGTAACAGTCATTCATTGCGCATCTACAGAGTTACTAATATAATCATTGAATTAATATGAACTATACAGATACTATACAAATACAAGTAATTATATTTCAAAATGAAAGCATTTCGCATTTTGGCTCTATCAGCACCAGCAAGTGTAGAAAAAGGAAAGAAACCAAAAACTATACACAGTATAATAATAAATTGCTGTTGAAACTCAGCACGTCTGACACTGTGGGAAGAAAGCTGAGTTAACATTTCAAGTCCAGTGACTTTTCATCAGAACAGATTGGGGCCAGTCGTGTCCTTTGAGCGCAGGCTGGGGCCTCAACTATTCACTGCATTATTCAAGATAATGGGACAGAGGACCATGTATCTTTTTGTCTTCAGACAATTTGGATAGGCAGCACTGTAAGCAATGCAGACAGAACAGAAATTTGCAAAGAGATGCTGATAGGTTAATTGAACAGGTAAAAGTTAGATTGCAACAGGAAAATGGAAGGCTACCCACTTCAGACTCTAAGTAGACCAGAACAAAGTTGTTTACAAATGGTGAAAAGGTGGAAAATGGAGGTATAAAGAAGCTTGTGGGTCCAGGTACATAGATTATAGATCATAAACAAATACTAATCTTTACACCTGGAGCATTAAATGTGGAGTTGCCAGTGTTGGACTGAGGTGGACAAGGTCAGAAATCACAACACCAGGTGTAGTCCAACTGGTTTAGCTGAAAACACAAGCTTTTGAAGCATAGCCCATTCATCAGGTGAAGTGAGAAAGAAGCACGCAGAACACAGAATGCACAAGTAGAAGGTCAAAGGGTCACACACCGGATGAGAATGTAGTAAACAAACCTAAACTGCTGTTAAATCTTTAATCAGATTGAAGGTTTTAATTGATTAAAATGTATATGTAAATCCCAAAATTCTTTTCACGTCACTGTCCTGTGAGAACTAAAGGTTTTTTCAATGCCAAGAAGAGGTGACATTTTAGGTCAGACAATGCACGTTAGGTGTGAGGCCTTGTTTGGAATCTGTGTCTTGGTTTGGAGTCAGACTGGTTTTATTTCTAAAGTAGGAGTTTACAATAATGCCACATTGTTTTATTTTGTTCAATTTATAGACAATCTGCTAGTACAAATTCACCCCATAAATTTAAACAAGGCCTCACACCTAACATGCATCGTTAGACCTAAAATTTCACTTCTTTATACTAATAAAACTTTTCATTCACTCAGGGCAGTGACTGGAAAGGAATTCGGGGATTTACATATACATATTAATCAATTAAAACCTTCTAACTGATTAAAGGTTTAACAGCATCTTGGGTTTGTTTAATACATCCTCATCAGTGGTGTGACCCTTTGATCTTTTACTTATAAGTTTTGTGGGTAACCCATTGAATGGGTTACGCTCCAAAAGCTTGTGTTTTCAAATAAACCTGCTGGTCTATAACCTGATGTTGAGAGATTTCTGACCTGGAGTATTAAATAATGAGTGGTATAAATCATGCTTATACAAAGTCCTGGTTAGATCATACCTACAATACTGTAAGCAGTTCTGGACCCATTTCTGGAAATAATTGTCTTGGAGATGTCTGTCAGCTTCACTAAAAAGGTAAGACAGAAAAAAAACTACTTCCACTTCTCATGTTTGGAATTCCCTTCCTCACAGGCCAATTGTTAACTTTAAAACAATGTTTAATTATGTTAGAAGAGACATGAAGGCACATGGGACAAGTTAGGCATACAGTGTAGTGTGTAAATCAGTCATTACCTCAGGTGAATGGCAGAACAGACTCAAACAAGTAAATGGTCTACAGCAGTTCCTATGAAACATCCCAATATGCTTCAAAAAAGGCTCAAACAAACAAAAACTTGACACCTAGCTGCAAGGTGGTAATAGGGCAGATGACAAAATGCTTGATCAGAGGTTGGTTTAAAAAAAAAAGGAAGAAAACAGGGCAAAAAAAAAAGGAGGAAAGAATGAATTCCAGGGCATAGGATTTTAGGTACAGCAGTAAGATTGAGGGCAATCAAAAGGTATACAAGAGGCCAGAATTAGAGGAATATAGAAAATCCCAATGTTACACGAACAACTTAGAGTTAGGCCATGGAAGGAGTTGAAAACAAGGATGAGAAGTTTAACAATGGAGGTACTTCTTGATCAGAAACTAAAATGTAGATTAGCAAACGAAGATGATGGGTCAACAATTTAAAGTAAGGAAACAGCAGAGATCCGGGTGACCTCAAAGTTAAGGGTAAAACACGAGGCCTGCCAGTACAGCATTGGAATAGTCAAAGTCTAAGTGCAACAAGGGCATCAATAATACTTCCAGATGAGTTGAAGCAGGAGTAGAATCTTGAACATAATGGAAACTGGCAGATTTTGTGATGGCATGCAGATGTGTTGTAAGATACTCAACACCAGATCAAATACAGAAGTGTGATAGTAACCAGGATGGAACTCATGGCTAGTGAGCAGAATTTGTAGGGGGAAATTTCTGAACATATTTAGAAAATGCAATTCTGTTAATCAAGTACTAGACATCAGATAAATAGTCTGTTAGTTTAGGATTAGTGGAGGAAGTTAACTGAGGTCATGATGAGGTTGAGCTGAATATTGCCAGCAAATGTTTGAAGACTAATCAGGTTTTTGGATCATGTTGCCAAGGTGCATCCAATGCATCAGAAATAGGTGGCAACCAAAGAACAGATTCTCAGGATACACCAGACAATGATGGTGAGCAACAGTAGTAATTGCAGGTGATATGCTTCCCACACTAGCTAAAAATGGGCCTGGTGAATGCAGCCACATACAGGAAGAGAGATTTTTGGAGGGTGATATGATCAACTGTTTCACCAGTTGCAGACAGGCTAAGAAAATAGAGGAATAGTTTACAATACGATAGATGATCAGTTCAGTCTTGCAAAAAACGCATTTTCCTGTTAAATAGGACGAAAAAGTGCAATACTTGCTACAAAATGCAAAAATAGTGAATACTTGGTGTTACTATTCTTTCACAAGTGTTGCAAACATCACTTGTTTTGTATGCTAGAATTTAATGCATTAACAAAGAACTTGCGTTATAGAACACTCAGAACATCAGTGGGTTTTTTTTTGAAGTGCAATTGTTCATATGCACAAATCTACATCCAGTGTGTTTACAAACAATAGTAAAATGAATTATTCGGACGTTGGTGAGGGAGAAAAGGTCAGTAGACAGACTGGGAAAATCTAGTGCTCTCTTGCATTGTGTCACTGTGCCCTAGTTTGATGAGAGTTCCAAATAAAACCTCCAAATGATGGAAAAGACCCTTACGTATTGCAGTGAAGCTAGTTTGCATGCTCAAGTTCCAGAACCATGAATTCTAACTCAACTTGGAGAGCATTACTAACCTCAACCAGAGTATAGGAGATAGGATAAAAATCAAAACCAACCTCACTGTCAAATGTAAAATGCATTATGGGCAGTTCTCAATCTCACCTGTTACGATGATCAATCAAGCTTACCTGTGCAGCATCCTCCTTAGTACATGAAAAACAGGTGGTTTCAGAAAGAGTATAGACCATATGAACAGGTGTAGGCCACTTGGTCCTTCAAGCCTGTTTTGCCATTCAAACTACATCATGGCTGATCTGTGGCCTAACTTTATACCTACTTTTGGCCCATAGCCCTTAATATCTTCGCTGAACAAACATTTCAGATTTAAAATTAACTGGTGTAGCATCAACTGCCATTTTTGGAATACAGTTCCAAAATCACTACTACGTTATTACAAGATGAGGTATTGATCCTGGAACAGCTAGATCCACAACCTTTGCTGCCCAATTATTTTATGTGGTACTACAAAACCGTAGGTGACAGTACGAAGCTGTTCATTTTACAATACTTGTGTTAGCAAATGTTCAATAAATTCAAAACTAATCTGATTTCCCATGCTGACCCCACAATCTTGCATAATTTTCAGCTTCAAATGCTATTCAAATTGCCTTAACTCCACTAAGTATCTCTACCGGAATTAATTCTGTCATATACACGGTAACAATATTTTATCTCAGATGAAATACACAAATCTTTACAGCATAGGAAGCCATTCAGCCCAATCATTCTTGTGCCAGTGCTGGCTTCTCGAAAACTATGTTCACCAAGCCCACTTCCTTGCTCTTTTCTTATATCCTTTTATAGTCTTAAATTTTAAAGCACTTAATTTCATATGAAGCTAATAAGCATTGATACTTTAAAATGAATTATCTATGTCCTAATAACTCATTAGAGAATACAATATCTTGCCTCTTTGCTCTTCCGAATAAGCCTGGTCTGACTTCCCAATCCACTGGAACAATCTTTCAGTTTGCCCAGTGTTGTACTGACCTGTGAGAAGACTTAGTACTGTTGGCACCTGATCCAGCAGCAGTTTTCGGAGCTCTTCCTTCCGTGCCACACTGAGGTCCTCCCGTGGGCATGCTAACTCCTCTGAGGTAGTCTTCAACATGATCAGACCCAAAGGTGTGGTGGAAGGAGCCTGGATTAGCTACAATAGGAAAACATTTCACAGCTTGCAAAGAACCAGACAAATAGACATTGCTACAGTAGAGTTAAAATGTTCACAGGTAACTTGAAATAATTCACTTCAGCAACACTGAACTCCCTCCTCCAGATACGTACCAAAGCTGACTTTTGCAGTAACAAACCAGGCCGACAAGCCTATCAAGAGACACACACACTCAGCAAGTGAGCTAAGTTTGTTTCAGACAAAAGTTTAATGAGTCACTTCAATAACTCCCTTTGACAGGCACCTCAAACTCATGCTAGCCAACTAACAGGAGAAATGCAAGGTGCAACCTACATCTGCCCCAGTGCACCAGATAACCTCAACTTGAATGCAGTGAATTTGCAAAGCCTAATGAAACTTTGCAGTTGTCCTAGCTGCAAATCCAACACTTCTCTGGTCAGACTCAAACTGATGTAAATAAAGCACTGCGCAAGAACCTTGCTTATCTGTTTAAAAAGCTAGATGAATATGAACCTCCTAGGACTATGCCTAGTTTGTCACTTGAGCTGGGAAAGGTTCAGCACATTGCAGTTACACATTGGCCCCATCCGCAGTCTCAAATGTATGTGGCATCCAAGCAGACAATTTGCAATTCTATTTATCACTACAACTGTTGAAGGAAATGGAATAAGATTATTTTAAATTAACACGCTCTAATTGGTCAACTTTGAAATTTTCAAAAGGCTCAAATTTTGAATTTGACAAACCATAGTCTCATGTAAGCTTGAATTCAACATACAGAAATGACTCTTCAGATGCATAAAACTTTGGGCAGAAGCTAACCTGGAGTACACAAGATAGTAGGAACGGCCAATGCTGGAGTCTGAGATAACAAGGTGTAGAGCTGGATGAACACAGCAGGCCAGGCAGCAGAGGAGCAGGAAAGCTGAAGTTTCGGGCTAGACCCTTCTTCAGAAGTGGGGGAAGGGAAGGGGATTTTGAAATAAATAGTGAGGCGGGGAGGCGATGATGGAAGGTGGACAGAGGAGCAGATAGGTGGAGAAGACAACGGACAGGTCAAGGAGGCGGGGATGGAGCCAGTAAAGGTAGGTAGAGAGTTGGGATGGGGGATTGGTCAATTGGGAGGGAGGAGCGGATAGGTGGGAGAAAAAGATGGACAGGTCAAGGAGCGGGGACGAACTGGGCTGGTCTTGGGATGAGGTCAGGGTGGGGAGATTGAAGCTTGTGAAGTCCACATTGAGCTGCACGGCTCCCAAGCAAAATACGAGGTGCTGTTCCTTCAGGTGGCATCGTTGTGGCACTGGAGGCGGTGTAGGATGGGCATGTCATCCAAGGAGTGAGAGGGGGAGTTGAAGTGGTTCACGACTGGGAGGTGTTGTTGTTTGTAACGAACCGAGCGTAGGTGTTCCACAAAGCAGTCTCCAAGCCCCCACTTGGTTTCCCTGATGTAGAGGAGGCCTGTTCCTGACGTGGCCACCGCTACATCAGGGAAACCAAATGGCGGCTTGGAGGCTGCTTTGTGGAACACCTACACAGTTCATGACAAACAACTACGCCTCCCAGTTGCATAACACTTCAACTCCCCCTCCCACTCCTTGGATGACATGTCCATCCTACACCGCCTCCAGTGCCACAACGATGCTGCCTGAAGGCTGCAGGAACAGCACCTCATTTCACTTGGGAACCCTGCAGCCCAATGGTCTCAACATGGACTTCAGAAGCTTCAAAATCTCCCCACCCCTGATTTCATCCCAAGACCAGCCCAGCTCGTCCCCGCCTCCTCAACCTGTCAGTCTTCTCTCCACTTATCTGCTCCTCTATCCACCTTCACCTCTCTCTATTTATTTCAGAGTTCCCTTCCCCTCCCTCATTTCTGAAGGGTGCAGACCCGACATGTCAGCTTTCCTGCTCCTCTGATGCTGCCTGGCCTGCTGTGTTCATCCAGCTCTACACCTTGTTATCGCTGGAGTACACCAGGCTCTGTTTCAGATGCCACTCCTCTGGAAATGCACACTGCTTTCCAAGATGTAGAACAAGAAAAGGACTTAAAGGGATTAACTACAAAGTCAAAAGGCAAAATGTGATTTGTACTGTCTCGCATTTAAAACGCTGAGGTGTAGTTAACCAGCGCACTGACAACGTTAACAATTTAATAGGATGGATACAGAAACTAAAACAAAGCTGCAGGAAGAGCTCAGCAGGTCTGGCAGCATCTGTGAAGGTAAAAAAACAGTTGTTAACGTTTTGGTTCCGGTGACCCTGGCTTAGAACTGATGGTGGCTGTGAAAACATCAGTTTATATGCAGAAAATAGGGAGGTGTGTGGGGTAGGGAAGGGAGTAAACTATAGGATAGAGCCCAAACAGAGAGAAATACAGTTGGTTAGACAAAGGAGTTGCTGACGAACAGGCTGGGAGGGTGAATAGTTATTAATGGGGACAGTTAGTGACTAACAATAGGTAGTGTGTAACGGCAGGTTAACTGATAACAAGGCCTAGTGTGTGGGGTAGGGGCTTAGGAAGCTAGGACATGGTAGAGTTTAGGCCCTAATAATTATTGAACTCAATATTGAGTCCGGAGGGCTGTAGGGTCCCCAGGCAGAAAATGAGATGTTGTTTCTCCAGCTTGCATTGGGCTTCCCTGGAACACTGCAGCAAGCCAGAGATAGATGTTGGCCAGGGAGCAGGGTGGTGTGTTAAAGTGGCAGGCAACAGGTAGATTAGGGTTTTTTTTGCAGGCAGAACGCAGACGTTCCGCAAAGTGGTCGCCAAGTCTACAAACCCGACTCCTACAGCTGCCTGGACTACACATCTTCACTCCCCACTTCCCGTAAAGAATAAAGAACAAAGAAAACTTACAGCCCAGGAACAGGCCCTTCGGCCCTC
>JAHRHZ010000023.1:39437223-39460139 GCA_024137785.1 Ginglymostoma cirratum | reverse complement strand
ACCTGGAATATCCCTACTACCCTTCTTGTACAGGGGGACAACATTAGGAACTCTCCAGTCCTCCAGCACTTCACCTATGTTTAAGGATGCTACAAAGATATGTCAGGGCCCCAGCTATTTCCTCTCTCACCTCCCTCAGCATCCTGGGATAGATCCCATCCGGTCCTGGGGATTTGTCCACCTCAATATCCTTTAGCCTACCCAAAGACTCCATCCCATTCTCTCAGTGCCTCAGTCTCTGTCGCATATGTTCACAGGAGGCCAACTTCAACAAGGAAGCCTCCAAGATGTCCACCTTCTTCCTCAACCAAGGATTCCCCAGCACTGTTATCGAAAGGGCCCTCAACAGGGTCCGACCCATCTCCTGCACTTCTGCTCTCTCCCCTTCTCTTCCCTCCTGCAACAGCAGTAGGGTTCCCCTCATCCTCACCTACCATCCCACCAGCATCCACATCCAGAAGATCGTCAGGCGCCATTTCTAGCAAGATGCTACCACCACACACACACACACACACACACACACACCCCTCCCCTCCCTTGTCCACCTTCTGCGGGGACCATTCCTTCTCCGGGACATCCTGGTCTACACTTCCTTCAACCCCACTGTCCCACAGCACCTTCCCCTGCAACCGGCAAAGGTGCAACACCTGCCCATTTACCTTCTCCCTCCCCAGTATCCAAGGGCCCAAACACAGCTTCCAGGTGAATCAACACTTCACGTGCACTTCCTAGAACCCAGTCTGCTACATTTGCTGCTCACAATGCAGTCTCCTCTATACTGGGGAAACGAAGTGTAGACTGGGTGACCACTTAGCAGAACATCTACATTCTGCTCGCAAAAAAGACCCTGAGCTCCCTGTTGCCTGCCACTTTAACACCACCCTATTCCCTGGCCAACATCTGTCTCTGGCTTGCTGCAGTGTTCCAGTGAAGCTCAACGCAAGCTGGAAAAAACAACATCTCATTTCCAAGATAAAAGGTACCGCAGATGCTGGAGAATCCGAGATAACAAGGTGTGGGGCTGGATGAACACAGCAGGAAAGCTTGACGTTTCGGGTCTAGACCCTTCATCAGAAAATGAAGAAGACATTTTCTGATGAAGGGTCTAGGCCCGAAACGTCAAGCTTTCCTGCTCCTATGATGCTGCTTGGCCTGCTGCGTTCATCCAGCCCCACACCTTGTTAACATCTCATTTCCACTTGGAGACCCTGCACCCCTCCAGACTCAGAGTTCAATAACTTTAGAGCTAAAACTCTCCCTTGTCCCATCTCCCAATGCCACACACCAGGCCTTGTTATCACACAGCCTGCCATTACACTACCTGTTGTTAGTCACTAATAATCCCCATTAACAACTATTCACCCTCCCAGCCTGATCATTATCAACTCCTCTGTCTGTCCAACTGCTCTTCTCTCCTGGTTCTATCCTATCATTTACTTCCTACCCCACCCCCCTCCTATTTTCTGCATATAAACCGACATTTTCCCAGCTACCATCAGTTATGAGGAAGGGTCACCAGACCCAAAACGTTAACTTTTTTCCTTTACAGATGCTGCCAGACCTGCTCAGCTTTTCCTGCAACTTCTGCTTTTGTTCCTGATTTACAGCATCTGCAGTTCTCTTGGTTTTTAAATTTCCTCAGATTGGGAAATAGATGTCAACGTGGTATAATGTAAAATTAGAGCTGAGTCACTTGAGAGTAAGGTAGAAGTATTTTTCCACAAAAGGGTACCGACCTACACAAAGTGCATGTATTTACAGGATGCCAGGAAAGGAATCTGGATTTATTTCAAAGACCAGTTTTACTCTCATGGGAAGTTATATTAATGGATCGTAAGTTACCTAATGGTATGTATGTATCAATACCATTTATACTTAACTTGCCTACAATACCTGTAATGTGCTGGTGAAAAAATCATGGTAAAACATTGGCCAATCCTGCCTCCCAATATCCACAATTACTTTACACAGCTTGTTGCGGATGAAATATGGCATTGTCTTATGGTGTGCCAGCAGAAGCTTGGGTAAGCAGCTTCGAATCTCCATTTTATCTTGAGATGGGACTCCCAGCCACATCTTATTAATCAAATTCTGTTGAGAGAAAGCAGACATTTTCATAACGTTAATACAAACAACTGGTCGGCTGGGGCACAGTGAATCAAGTAAATCACTTGCTGCAAACTAAAATGAATCAACCATTTCATTTTGGGCTGGAGACATTAACAGATACCATTTGCAAATTTTTACACATCCTTGTAACAGAAAGAAACCACAACAATGCCCTATGACTAAAGTACTCTCTCCACACCACCTTGGAACTCATTTTATAATAAGTTGGTTCACAAATGATATCCAATGCTAATTACAAACAATGACTGCATTAATTATGACTAAGAACAGGACTCCAAGCCCAAGCACAAGTCACACCAATACTCGATACCCAGTGTCTGAGAACTGTGCTTTTGGAAACAGAAACAGTGAAGCCACTGATAACTACCATAAGGCCCACCATACAGCTTTCATTCTGCATTCCTGACTTACCTCAAACACCGTCAAACTGTACATCATGACATACTCATTACGAGTGTTGGATAAGAAGTAAATACAATGTTGCCATGCTCCAATCTGCTGTGCAAAGTTATTTAACAGCTCCTCTGTGGAACAAAGGAATTCACAATGAGGTAGGCTTCCAAAACACATCCCAATCATAATGCCAATCCATAAATATAACTAAGAACAAGGTTTATTTGTTTAAGATCTCATTAACTGTTAGGAGTTAAATAAGAATATTCATGAAATTCTAAATAAAACAAACTTGAAAGTTAGATCAAAGCGATGCTTTAGAAAAATAAAGATAGTTACAGATGGAGGATGAAGCGCATGAGGCAGTAGGGGGTGGAATCATTATGAATTGGCACTAGACCAGTTAGTCTCCACGATGACAGGTTTTGGGGGAAAAATTTGGATCTCATATCAAAACAGCAAGGTGATAAATATCACAACAACATCAAGTGGAAAAAGGCTTCCATTCCCAGCGCATCAAGTTCTTGATCTCAAAATGGCCACGAGAGCTGTAGTAGCAAACAGAAGGGACTTCAAGACAGGAGGAAGAGGATACAAGTAAATAATTTCATAACATCTCCACAAAGCGAGAAAAGAGTCACATCAGAGCTCCACAGCACCACAGTAATTCATCTAAAGAAATGCAACAGCTTGATATAATTGTCAAATCTAATCACTTACCAATCTCCCTTTTTCGCTGATTTGTGGTACAACTGTGGAAAAACTCTGTCATAAGACTCTCCAGTGCACGCAGCGAGGCCTCTTCAGATGCCTGTGAAAACAGTGAAGCCACATTAACAAACAGAAACTGACATGGACCGAAATATTGCTATATTTGCATATGATTATTGACCAATTAGCAGATCTGGAACCTAACAGCATCAGAAACTCAGGATTTCTTCTATTGTAGAGTGGGAGTCCATATGAAAGAGGAAGGAGATTGTAGCACAAATGGTCAGGAGCAACATATTACCAAAAACTGACTCTGCATGTACTCAGCTCAGTTTCTCAAGAATTAGGTTTGGCTCTCAGATTGGCTCCAACTCAAGCCCATTCTTTTCCATAGAGTAACTATGGAGCCCCTGACTTAGCTCAATAGGTTACATCTAGCTTTCAAATACAAGTTCCAATCAAATTTAGCTTCATTTTATTATTCAGAAAAGACACGGGGCATACTCAGAGCTTTAAAACAAGCTCCTCGAAAATTTACTCTTCCATTTTAATTCCTATTAGATATTCCTGCAATTTAGATTCTATCCTTTAAAAAATTCAAGGGATATGGGTGCCCATTGACAAGGCCAATATTTGTTGCATTTATCTTTTAACATCCAATTAAAATTTGTTAATGGAGACAACATAATACAAAGAAAGATTTTTAGCAGAGAATCCCTACATCTTTGCATAATGAAAGTAAATTTGTTCTAGGAACTCTCTCCTCCTGTTGCAATAAACTCAATTTTAAGGAATAATCCATTAAAGAAATAATTACAAAGCACAGAATCACAGAAATCCTACAGTGCAGACATTGGGCCATATGGCCCATCGAGTCTGCACCAACCCACACAGCATCCCACTGAGACACAACCCCTCCCACCCTATATCCCTGTAACCCCACATTTACTATGGCTGACCCACCTAGCCTATACATCCTGCCTACAATGGGACAATTTACCATAACAATGCAACTAACCGGCACATCTTTGGACTATAGGAAGAAAGCGGAGCTCCTGGCAGAAACCCACAGTGACACAGGAAGAACGTGCAAACTCCACACAGGCAGTCACGCAAGACTGGAATTGAACCCAGGTCCCTGGAGCTGTAAGGCAGCGGTGCTAACCACTGAGCACCATGCCATCCTTTCTAATTAATTTAAGCACTTAATTTATTCTGCCCTCCACCACAATCATGCTTAATATTAATGCAACCTATTCAGGCTTGTTTGAGTAGGAGAGAGAAGAGTAAAAGGAATTCGCCAAATTGAATGTTGCAGCTACATTTAGGGAGAGGGATTCATGTAAAATCATCTAAAAGTTACTAAATTTACAATTGCAGAAACTCCTCTGGAATTTGAGGCTTCATGACATTTGCAATACGTTACAACAATGGAATGCACAACAGCTTACCAAAAAATCCTTAAAAACTTCACATTTAATGTTCCATTTTCTTTTGCACATTAAAGGGGGTAACAGTTTCACCTCCCAACTACACTGATGCCATGAAGCAAAGAAAATAGGGATACATTTCAGACCAGCCTGAAACGGTGTGGGCCACCAGCTCAGCTATTAAAAGCATTCATTGGCAAGTATGGAATTTTCCAAGTCACTTGGCTGTGACAATGCAAGCTGAAACAAAAATCTTATTTTTGTACTGTAGCTACATAATCTACAGCCACAACCCTCAATCCATATAAACTAGAGGGGCCTCACAACCAGATTTGGAGAATACAGACTCACGTAGAAGTAATGTTTCAATTAATAAAAGCAGACCCATATGCCCAGACTTCCATTCACATCGAATGATTGACAAGAATAAAGACAACAGTATGGAGGAAGAAGAAAAACACAAAAAAAGACAGCTTAACAGTAGAAAGATCAAATAATTTTGAAACACATTCCAAAGAGCAAGACAAAAAATGGAAAATCAATAACTGGAATCAAAAGCAGCAAAAAAAAAAAAAAAAAAGGGCAGTGGCTGGAACATATAGCTAAAGATTACTACTGATTTCAACTGGATTAAGACTAAGGGACAGAATTACCAATGCAGAGGAGGGTACTGAAGTAGATATGCAAGATGAAAACCAGCAGGGCAAAGTTTAGGCAGAGGTGTTGGATGTGAAAGATTTTCAAACAGGACTGTAGCCAGAGTTCTGGACCAATTACTATTTGTGAAAGACAGGGGGCAGGCCAGCAAGAAAAGTATTGTCAGCATGTTTACATATGTAGGGACTGACAAAAGATTGGAAACTATATAGCTATGAGCATCATATGAATAGGAACGGTGTTGTGTTGGCATATGTAACGTATGGTCTCAGGTCTGGATTTCACAGCTCAAATTCAAAGTCTAGAAGTCACAGAATAAGCCATTGCAGCAACTTTTAATGTAATCTCTTTACATTGAAGGCACAGTTCAGAAATAGGTCATGTGGCCCAAGTGGTCTACACTGTCATCACTGCTCCACCCAAACCTCTTCCAACCGTACTTAATAGAAAGACAAAAATATACAGGAAGTAAATGGTTCATCATAGAAGTATAAGATCTAAGTGTAGTCAAATAATCAGTAATAGAGAAATAAAGTAACATTGTGGCAGGATGCTGAAAGCAGACAATTATTATTTTCACAAGCACAGGCTTTAAAGATCTGTAATATATTCTTGGAATTGAAAAAAGGATTAAATATTCTGTAATCAGTCAAAATTCCCACTTCTGACCTTGTTATTGATGAAGCAAATGATGGTTGCCCTTGAGAGCTTTCACAGCGATGCTTGGGGGTTGAGAGATGATTGGTTGTCAACCGCAGCCGTTTTCTTTTGGGAGCCACTCCTAGCAAATATGCATCAAACACACCCGAGCAACTTTCTACACTGTCAGGTAAATACTAGTAACGTACTGAGGTGTAACTAGCTCTGGTGGCCAAGTCCTTGTTATTAATGTTGGAATATTGTCAGGATGCATAGTCTTTGCAGTATCCACCTCCTTCAGCAGGTCTATCACAGAATGAATCAGAATATCTGAAGACTGGCCTCTGTTTTGGGATATCAGGAGCATGACCATCTACTTCAAACCTATGGCTGGATTTGGTTGCAGATGCTTCTGTCATGCCTTTCTTCTCATTCTGCGCTTTTGTCATTGAAGCTATGGAATTTGTGAAGTCTCTTCCAGTTAATTGTTTAATTCTCTAAGTTCATTCATGCTGGATTGCTATCTTTTACAACAGATATTAACTCAATGGCCTATTTACTTGTCCAGGTGGACATGAAATTACCGTTTGAAACAGTTTGCCTTGTCTTTCCCACATTGCTGCTTCAACCAACACCAAAACCATTTTCTGATCATTCAATGAATCCCTATTAGTAAGGCCTTGCTACATGCGAAATGGCTGGGGCTTCTTCCTACAGAATGACATTAATTGTATTCCAGAAGTAATCTATTTACATGAAAACAAGTGTTCAATCAAGGAGATTAGAGGCCAGGAACTGTGGCATATAGTTTACCTCCTCACTCCTCTTATTCTGTCTATCACCTACAAGGCACAAATTGGGAGTCTAATAAAATACTCCACATTTGTTAAGTGTGATTCCAACAGCATTCAAGGAATTTGATGCTATCCAGAACAAAGCAACTGACTTGTTTGGCACCCTATCCACCAGCATAGTAAAAATATTCAGAGATAGACTGGCTCCATCCCCGCCTCTTCGACTTGTCTGCCTCCTCTCCACCTATCCTCTCCTCTATCCATCCTCTATCCGCCTCCCCCTCTCTCCCTATTTATTTCAGAACCCTCTTCCCCTCCCCCATTTCTGATGAAGGGTTTAGGCCCGAAACATCAAGTCTTCCTGCTCCTATGATGCTGCTTGACCTGCTGTGTTCATCCAGCCCCATGCTTGTTATCTAGTAAAAATATTCACACTGTCCACCTTCACCACATTTGATTTGTATATGTATTATTCCAGACAGGGTTGAAAGGGAAATTTAATTCCTTTTTTCTCCTCTTCTATCCATAACCAAAACTGTTTTTAATTTTTATTTGTTTTCCCTTTTGAAATAAACTACACTGCGTTCCTCCCAAATTCTGTTTGCAAAGTACAAAATGTTAAAATTATTTGCAAAAAACTAAGACTTAAACAGGAGTACAATTTATTCATGCATTCTAACCACAAGGTTGACTTGTGGTGACACGCAAATGCAGGGAAGAAAAAGAGGGACAATCGAGGTTGCAATTAAGAGCGAATATGTATAGCTTTGATTTATAAGGAAGTCACAACTTGTAAGTCCAAACTGGGGGCCCAGGGAGATTCTCCTCCATAGGAACATGGACGCAACTGACTAAAGGCAACATCTTGCAGCAAAATTACTTTTCATGATAACTAAAGACATAGCAATACGAGAGAGTGTGGTCTATTTTCAGTCATAAGTTTTCTGTTGGAAAACTGGGTTCCAAAGAGGTTGAGACTTGTGGTCTTAGCTCAGCATAGAGTCCTGCTACAATGCAGCAGGTTATAGTTCCTTAGAAGATTGATGGTAATGATAAGATCCTTACCAGACTCAAGTTGGGGGTCATAAAATGTGCAATTAAAAGCTTTTTCCCCCCCCCACCAAAAGTCAGGAGCTTTGGTTATGTGTAGGGATCCACGACAATTTAGTTTCAACTTGGTTTCTAGATAACATACAGTTTCTCTCTCTCTGGCCAGGACTCTTGTTCTTCTGTACATGAAGAATCATGAACCATTACAGTCACTTCAGGCATAATGAATTTCAATAGTTCCTCTGTTTAGATCTGTTGGAAAGGTATCAAGCCCATTGGTCTGTGCATTTGTGGACTTCAAGGCCCATAGAATGCAAGGGCAAGACATTCCTAGGTGTGATTTCTGTCCTGACAATTGACTGGAATCCTTGCAGAAATTTGTCGATTTGCACAGTGACCATTTTCTAATAAAGTTCATTTTAATCAAGTGTAGCTTTTAAACAGTTCACAATTCCTCATTTTGTGGACACATCACTACCAACAAGATGCACGGAGGCATGATGCCAAGGCTCCTTCCACATCTTCCAAGTGTACAAACTGTATCATCTAAAAGGGACACAAGGTACATGAGAGCATACCATTTGCAGCTTCCCCTCCAATACAATCATCATTTGGGCTTTACACTACATCACTGTTCCCTCACTGACACTGAGGTAGAGAAATAAGGAGAAGATTCCTCACTATAAACATGACTCAAGGTAGCAGAACACTACTACTTGCTCAAAGACTAAGGATGGGCCATAGATGTTAGCCCAGCCAGCAACACATATCCAGTGAATTAACAATGATGGAAGTTCTTAATTCTTGACTGATGTATGGCGCTCAAGCCTCTAGATGTATGTGGGCATCTTTGCAAATCTGAAGCATCAATATAAATGCAAACTTAATCTCATTATCCACTGATTGGTTACTGTGGGCCTGCTGCTCATGAGGTAGACCCAATATCCATCCACCACTCTCCTCACACCACCTCCCCACCGCGCTCCCCCCACCCCCAGCCCCAGCCCAAGACGACACAGACCACAGTGCTTCACAGTACATTGCAGCGCTGTCTGCATCGAGTTATTTCAACTTGGGACTACCACAGCAGAGAAAGAGGTACGCAAGGACAGAACACCAGACAGCATCTCCAATGTCTGTGAGTTTGCATCCAGTTTTTTTTTGTGGTTAGAAGTCATTGGTACACTACTGTTAAAGGTAACCTATTTGCCTTCTAGATTCAAGAAAATTTCATAGGGCAGGGCAAATATGTTATTGTTCAATTAAGTTTTTAATCTAGCTACAACAGGAGCGCTTGTGCGCTCAAATACAAGTTTAACATGTCAGGCCTCCAATTACCTTCTCTTCCACCCAAAACCTGTTTAAAATACATTAGCTGCTAAACTATTGTCATTTTGACAACATTTACAATGTGTTGCTTATTTAAATTTCACACCTAGATGACCATATAATAGGGAAGTGCATAATCTGGTTCAGTGTAGCATCAAGGATGAAATAGCTAATCTAAGCAACAGAATGTGTGCAACACTGGGAGGAAAAAATTAGTCTGCAGCTTTTAAAATTAGAATTAACATAGCCCTCAAGTACTTCTGTAGAGTTTTACACTTGCTTACAAAGATTTCCCGCCATGCTAATCCTGAAATGCATTCAAGTTGAGGCAAGTTTTACTTCAGGGTCAATAACTTTGATTTAGCAATGCAGTACTTTTGAAATTTAGCTGTGGATTTCTGAAAGCAGGAGTTATTTTGAATTTGGATTAAAAGAGAACTCATGTTGAGGCACTGGATTTGGAATTTGATGCCAATTAGATCTGTCTACTGCATTCCCAGACTGGAACTACCTGGCAATTCTTGCAATATCCATTTACAAAGGCAATACGTTGCAAAATTCACAGAATACAGATCTTCAGCCTACTAGTGGATTTAAGCATTGTAATGCAAATAGAAAAAAGGTTGTATTTTGATGTCAATCGTTTGAAAGAAAAACAAAACTAGTAAAATAGCAGCTTCATCATGACAACGGGCAAATTTACTAGTCACGCAGTAATATCAAGAGGTGTCGGTTACTATCTTTGGATGTATGAATTGATATAAATAAATGGGGCTGTTGCTCACCACTATCATATTACAGGTAGCCCTGCTATGAGTGTTTCGTTAACACAAATTGGCTGTAACATAATTGATGAATAGTGGATGCTGTTTGGATAACGCAAACTCTGCTGTACAGGTATTGCGATTTTCTACAGCTATTTCCCTATAACGTGATGTTCTATAGCACAAGGTAGAATAAGAGAATTACCTGTACTCAGTTCCAAACAGGACAAAATGAGGCTTCATTGTGGTCAAAGATTCACTTGAGCAAAGCAAGGTACCACTCATCCCACAGCCCATGCAGGTTCAAGCAACCCAGTCTATCCCATTCTCCCATCTACCCTGTAGCCTCAAATTTATTTTCAATTGCCCATGAATTTTCTTTTAAAATCACTGATCACTCCTTCTACCATTCATAAGTAACAAGGTCCAGGTCATTATAACTCACCGTATTTTAAAGAGTTTCCCTACAACACTGCCTGCATCTCCTGCTCAAAACTTTAAAATCTGCATCTCTTCATCCTTGCACCATGACCTAATGGAATTACTTTTCTTTGTGCACCTTATCCAAGCTGGTCATAATATTTTATCTCAACCAAATCTCCCTTGTTCCAAAGGGAATCAGCTCAGCTTCAACTAAATCCTTGGTAAACATCACCGGCATCCTCTCAATAATACTTGCATCCTCTGACAGCATAACCACCAAAACTGGACAATACTCTAGTAGTGCCACAGCTATATAAAAACAAACATTCAGCACAACTACTGCCATTGAACTCAATATGTTTGTTTAACGGGACCATAATTTTTATTTGACTACTTCATATCCTTGTCATCTCCCAACATTAACCCCTCTACTCTTCAGTTCATACACCTAACATCGCAGTTCCAAATTGTGTATGTTGCCTCTTCCAACACCACCTTCAAAATATATTACTTCACACTTCTATTAATATTCCACCAGTCACTTTAGGGGCAGCACGATGGCTCAGTTGTTAGCAGTACTGCTTCACAGGTCAGGGACCCAGGTTCGCTTCCAATCTTGGGTGACTGTGTGAAGCTTACACATTCTCCCAGTGTCTACATGGGTTTCCTCTGGATGCTCCGGTTTCCTCCCACTGTCCAAAGTGCAGGTTAGGTGGATTGGCCATGCTAAATTGCCCACAGTACCTAGGGACGTGCAGGCTAAGTGGATTTTCCATGGGAAATGCAGGGTTACAGGGATGGGGTAGGGGGTTAGGATGCTCCAAGGGTCAGTGTGGACTCTGAGCTGAATGGCTTGCTTCCACATTGTAGGGATTCTTCTAAAACTTGCATGCCCATCCTGTTAACATATGCCTTGTTGCAGTCAATTAGAATCCTCACCACTGCACCCTCAGGTTATGTAACATTGATTTTTAAATTTTACTGTTTGAATAATTTACATACACAAAACCTGTAATTCAGTTCTGAATTTTGAGCAGCCCGCCTTAGCATCCTCCAGTCTGAATCATTTACTACCAAAATGTTTTGCTGTTCTTAAGCCTTTTAAAGTTGACGTTGACCTTTCTATTCACTAAGAGGTTTACATCGTACTTAGCCAAACACCTTAAAATCCATATACAATATATAGTGGATTCCTGCCAAACTTGTTACTTCAAAGATAAAACTAGTTAATCTTTTTATAAATTCATACTGATTGTCATTAATTAACTCTCCAGAGGAGTGTTCCATGAACATAATCCCATTTCATTTTTCTTCTAAAGCTTTAGAACGGATGGTAAACTAAAGCCTGCAGTTGGCTAGGGAGATCAAAACATTCTATAATTTAAACTTCCTGCTTACCCTTTAACATTACTTACTCAAAGCAATTGAAAGAATGTTCCCAATACACAAGTAATACCTCTGCAAATTTCCCTGTGCATTCTCTCCTGCCTTCAATTCTAGCCTAAGGCTCATCCTCTCATTCCAATAACGTGTACCTGACTAGGGAGCGAAGCGGTCACCAGTTCCCTTTTATCATTCAAATGAAATCTTGATAACACATTGCCCTAACTTCTTTAAAAAAAAATGGCCAGTTGAATGAGATATTAGTGACTGCAGGCACTTTCAATCCAATACAAGTCAAAGTTAGAGATAAAAAGGTACTGCAGATGCTGGAGAATCCGAGATAACAAGGCGTGGGGCTGGATGAACACAGCAGACCAAGCAGGAAAGCTTGACGTTTCGGGCCTAGACCCTTCATCAGAAATGGGGGAGGGGGAAGAGGGTTCTGAAATAAATAGGGAGAGAGGGGGAGGTGGATAGAGGATGGAAAGAGGAGAGAGGATAGGTGGAGAGGAGACAGACATCCCGCCCCCTTGACCTGTCCGTCCTCCCTGGACTGACCTATCTCCTCCCTACCCCCCCACCTACACTCACCTTTACTGGCTCCATCCCCACCTCTTCGACTTGTCTGCCTCCTCTCCACCTATCCTCTCCTCTATCCGCCTCCCCCTCTCTCCCTATTTCAGAACCCTCTTCCCCTCCCCCATTTCTGATGAAGGGCCTAGGCCCGAAACGTGAAGTTTTCCTGCTCCTATGCTGCTGCTTGGCCTGCTGTGTTCATCCAGCCCCCCGCCTTGTTATGACAAGTCAAAGTTAACATGTTTCGGGAAGAGAACATATGAATGGGTCAAGAAAGGGTATTACAACCTAAGTGCCATAAAAAAAATTGCAGAAAATATCGCTATATCTACAAAGATGTAAAAAAATTGTCCTGAATGTTGTGACTAAATTGACAGTAAAATAAAGCCTCAGTAGACATAGGATCTCTCAAAACACGAACAGTCCTTTTCTCATCTCAAAACTTAAGTCAACTTTGTCTTTTCAATAGGCATTGGGTTTCCCCATTTTATATGTAAACCAAAAGTACTGTTCATTAAAAGTCTACACTTTTCAACTTAGTCTGGTTTATGTTAAAAAGGTAAAATTGCCACGTCCTATCAGATCACAGAGCTGCTCTCCATTAAAGAGCTAACTGGTGCTGGTTTAACCCAAGGGTCACCACACCTTAGGAAAGGAGATTGGCTGAGAATCATTCATGGTAACTTTAGTCAGTGCAAGAAGTGAACTCACATTATTGGCATTTTGTATTGCTAACCTGCCATCCAGCCAACTGAGCTAAACTTCTTAAAGCTAGCATCCAGAATTGGACACAATATCCAGATGGGCCAAAATACTGAAACCTATATAGGTTTAACATATCATCCTGCCTTTTGTATTCTATCTTTATAAATTCTAGTATCCTATGCGCTATAGTAACTTTGCCAAACGCTCGTTACTTTCAGAAATTCTCTCAAATAACACTAGTCTTTGTTAAGCACCTCAGATTTCTTCACATTGAAAGCTGAAGGCCTGTCATTTGACAACACACCACACAACCATGAACCCACACCATAATGAACTACAGTTTGGCTGTTTTGACATTTGACAATCATATGTCCCCTCCGTGCACTGTCATCTGCTACTAGATAACCATGCTGTTCATTTTCACGGACGATATGAAGGTGGTCGCGTTGTGGACAGTGCGGAGGGCTGTTCCAGGTTACAAAGGGATATTTATAGGATGCACAGCTGGGCTGAGAAGTGGCAGATGGAGTTTAACCCTGAAAAGTGTGAGGCGATTCATTTGGAAGGACAAACTTGAAAGCAGAATACAGAGTTAATGGAAAGATTCTTGGCAGTGTGGAGGAGCAGAGGGATCTTGGGGTTCATGTCCACAGTTCCCTGAAAGCTGCCACCCAGGTGGATAGAGTTGTTAAGAAGACATATGGTGTGTTAGCTTTCATTAATAAAGGGATTGAGTTCAAGAGCCGTGAAGTTATGCTCCAGCCATACAAAAGCCTGGTTCAGCCACATCTGGAGTATTGTGTCCAGTTCTGGTCGCCTCATTACAGGAAAGATATGGAAATGTTGGAAGAGACGCAGAGGAGATTTACCAGGATGTTGCCTGGAATGGAGGGAAGGTCTTACGAGGAAAGGCTGAGCGCGCTAGGGTTTTTCTCTTTAGAACGAAGGATGAGAGGTGACTTGATAGAGGTGTACAAAATGATCAGAGGTATAGATACAGTGGACAGCCAGAGACTTTTTCCTAGGGTGGAGGCAGCTTTTACGAGGGGGCATAGTTTTAAAGTGGGTGGAGGTAGATATAGGGGAGACGTCAGAGGAAGGTTCTTTACTCAGAGTGGTCGGGGCGTGGAATGCATTGCCGGAGAGGGTAGTGGAGTCGGCCTCATTAGGGGCATTTAAGCAGCTATTAGATAGGCATATGGATGATAGTATAAGGTAGGGGTGGAGGTTAGATAGACCTTAGGATTAGGGTAAAAGTTCAGCACAACATCGTGGGCCGAAGAGCCTATACTGTTCCATGTTCATTTGCTGTAGGACAAACAAATCAGTCTTTTAAAGCATTTTGTTAATTCACTGTGTAAAATAAAGCAATGAATTATGGGTAATATAACACTACTAGATCTCCTGCAAGGGACAATAAGGCATGGAAGCTGAATTACATGTTCACTATTAAACTGGGACAAGAGTAATACTTTCTGATTCCCCTCAATTTCAAGCATAACACAACCTAATGTCTAATACTTTATTTTCACATGGCATCTTATTGTTGAGTGGAGCACATGATCAGTGATAATGACAGTGATCAGTTGCCAAGCATCATAAAATGTGGAGTGCAAAAAAGAGAGCCCGGCCAAACCAGTCAAGAATGGGCCTACAGAAAGAGAGACAGGAGTAAACTATAACAGAGATGGGAAAAGAGGGGTACAGATCAGCGCAGGGAAAAGCAGCACAAGGGATCAGCGACAACAGAAGCTGGATACGAACTTTCATTAAGGTTCCCTACTTCAAAAATCAAAACCACATGCAGATTTCTACGTTCCAAGAAGTGCTTTGCAAACATAATTTGAACTTTAAACAAGTGCAGCTGATGCCTCCCTTGTCCCAACCAGCTACTCCTTCTCACAAAACCCTGCCACCTTTCTCCATTGCACCATCTTCAAAAATCTCTCATGCAGTTTGAGGTTTCTTGATATGCTGAGGGTTGCATATTAGTTTCTTGATTTGATGTGATTAATTGCTATAAACACATTCAAACAGGCTACTAGCTGCGATCAATGTCCATGACAGGTTTAAGCAAATTTCACACAGCCGGGCATAGCATCTTCAAACTTGATGAAAAGGTGTCATCAACTCCTAAATCAAGATACACGGAGTTTCGTTTGTCTTGACATAAATGCATACAAAAATAATCAGAACAGGCAGTAGAGATTTTAAAACAAAATACTCATTACTTTCTGATCCAATGCACTCCACTCCCACAAACAAAATTTCCAGAAAGAACAACTCTAAAACCTTAAGGTACCTGCAAATAAGTGGCAAGGGAAAAAAATCCCTGCCTGTTACATAGAGAGGTAGAAAATAAGGGGAAGTAGGCCACTCAGCCCTTCAAGCCTGACCAACCAACATGGACATGACTGACCTTCCAGTTCAGAACCCTGCTCCAGCTTTCTCCTCAAACAGATTCCTTTAGCCCCAAGAATAATAATCTTGAAGAGGCTCAGTTATAGCCTCAAGCAGAGAATTCCACAGGTTCAGTATATTCCGGGTGAAGAATGTTCTCCTCATCTCAGTCCTAAATGTCCTTCCCTGTATCCTTGGGCTGACTCCTGGCTCTGGATTCCCTCGACGTCAGGAACATCTTTCCTGCATTTAACAAGTCTAATCTGTTTAAAACTAGAAGTTTGAGGTCCCCAATGAATAAATCCCAAACAGTCCAGAGTGTCTTTGTGTGTCAGTCCAGAAATCTGTCTGGTAAACATTCACTGCACTCCCTCCGTAGCCAGAATATTTTTCTTCATAAGGAAACCAAACTGCACAGTACACCACACGTAGTCTCAACAAGGCCCTGTACAATTACAGGAAGACAACACTGCTCTTTGTACTCTAAATCCTTTCACTACGAAGGTCAACATTCCATTTGTCTTCTTGACCACTTGCATGCTTACTTTCTACATCTGATGTACAAGCGCATCCATGTTTTGCTGCACCTCCCCTTTCCCAATTTATTGGCATTCAAATAATCTGCTTTCCTGTTTTTGATACCAATTTGATATCAAATTATCTACATTATACTTTATCTGCGTTTGCCCAATTTATCCAAATTACAAAAGCATCTCTGCATCTTCCTCAGTTCTTTCCCAGTTTCATCTCATCTACAAACTTGAAGATATTACATTTGGTTCCCTTAACTATTGATATTGTGAATAGGTGGGCTCCAAGCACTGGTGCCTGCGGTATCCAGTCACTAACTACCACTTGGAAGAAGACCCATTTATTCCTATTGTTTCCTGACTGACAAATCAATTCCCAATCATGTTAGTACACTGTCCCCAATCTCATGGGCTTTAATTTTACATGCTAACATCTTGTGGCACTTTATCAAAAGCCTTCTGAAAGTCCACAGGCTCCCCTTTATCAATACTAGCAGTCACAACCTTGAGAAATTCCAGTACATTTGTCAAGCACGACTGCTTTCTGTAAATCCTTGGGTCACAAGTAATTATCTAACAGTGGACTCCTGAGTAGCTTCATGGAGTGAACATCAGCTTCTGCAAGCCAACTGCAGGATCACATGAAGAAACAAGAGACTTCGAGACAATGTAGCTCTGACTGGGCATGGTCCCAAAGCAAAAATTGCCTCATTTTCCAAGAAATACATATTATAGCACAGAAACACATCGGGCTCAAACAGGATGCAATGGTTAGTCTTCGCACAATGTGCATTCTAATCCATTTATCCACAATGTTCCCATATCCTTTAATTTGCTTTTCCTTCATCTTGCAGTCTCACTCAAATTTAATGCAACAGCTGAAGAGATAAATAGAAAAGAAACAAAAACTCATCACGATGCCCCAAACTGACACTATTGAGAGGCAAAGGTTGAAGTGCAGTGGGGCAAAAACTTTGCTTTACTGAGCTCCAAATTAGATTTGACTAATCAAAAGGTACGAGTCAAACAGAAGTATCAGCATTTATTTGTATTTTGAATTTTATTAGCTGTGCCACATGTTTACAAAATGAATTCCACCACTTTCGCTAAAACAAACATGTCTACATTTCTTTTCTATTCAAATGAGGAACATTATATCAAAAGCCAAATGGATTTGGGAATGCTGCTTGGTATTAGAAGTGATCATGCTTGCAATGCAGCTAACAACTTTTGGAACTTGAAATTTATTCCCCATATCCCAGCAAAGCTTAAATCCTTTCAGGATTTGGACAAGTAGCAGCAATATAGTTCTAGGAGAACAAAAAGTTGTAAAACATGAGGCTAAAGGGATAGTTAAAGATGGGAGGAAACTAAGAATGAATAAAAGAGGTCTGTATTACATAAAGGAATGGACTGAAATCATGTGCCAGTAGGTACCAGACATATAGATTAAAACATGGTTGTAGCAGTAGACTAGGGAAAAGCAAACAGGGCAGGTTGTACATATTAAAAGTTATAAAGTAGCAAGTGTGTATGGATGATAGCTGCAGCTAAATAAAAGAGACAGCATTATACCAATTTGGAATCCACGTGGGTTCAGATAAAGGTTCCTCAGGGTGGAGTTCTAGGCCCAACCATCTTCAACTGCTTTATTAAGTGACCTTCCTTCTATAACACAAGAGAGGATTTTTGATGACCACAGTGTTCAGCACCACTTATGATTCCTCAGATACTGAAGCAGTCCATATCCAAGAGTAGCAAGACCACCATAATATCCAGGCTTGGTCTGAAAAGTGCCAAGTAACATTTGTGCCACAAAAGTGCCAGGCAATGACCATCTCCAAGAGGACAGAATCTAACCATCCTATAGTGTCATCACTGAATGCCCCACAATCAACATTGAGAGTCATTGTTGACCAGAAACTGAACTGAATTCACCATATAAAACAGAGTGGCTATAGGAGCAGGTCAAAAGCTAGGAATCTTGAACAAGTAACTCACCTGCTGATTCCCCAGAGTCAGTTCACCTACAAGGTGAAAGTCAGGAGTGTGGTGGAATACTCCCGACTTCCCCAATGACTGCAGCTTAAACAACACAAGCAGCGTGACAACCAGGGCATTTCAGCCACAAACATCCACTCCCTCCACCACCAATGCTCAGGAACAAAAGTTGACCAAGGCTTTTCAGATAGCATCTTCCAAGCCACAACCACTTCCCATCTAGCAGGACAAGGGCAGCAGACACATACAAACATAACCAACTGCAAGTTCCACTCCAAGACACTCATCCTGACTTGGAAATATATTGTGCCATTTCTTCACTGTCATTAGGCCAAAATTCTGGAACACCCTCCTTAACGGTATTGTTGGTGTACCTACACCATATGGACTACAGTGGTTCAAGGCAACAGCTCAATTACAGCCTTCTGAATGGCAACTAGGAATGGGCAATAAATCTTGGTGCAGCCAGTGATACCCACATCCTATCGTGAATTAAAAATTTTCTTTTTAAAAAAAAAACCAAGGTTCACGACATTAAATGGGCGCATTCGCCAAACCATCTTATCGCTTAAGAGGTGGGAAATGAAATATGCAGCATTCTTTTCTCTAACTCCTTCATAATTAGGAGGGGTTCTGGTTATAAATAGATAAAAGCAGTGGGATAAAGGAAGAGAGATACTACAATGTGAGCAAGACTTCTTTCTGATCTATGTAGACAGGGCTAGATTCACTATTTGATTTAGTAATGCAGACTAAATCTCAGCTGAAGAAAAGTTAAAGCTTTGAAGCATCTAGTTAATAGTCAACAGTAGGTAGTCATAGTTCTCTTTGGCCTTAACTTTGCATTTCCAAAAAATCATATATTGAAGCCTCTACAATCCTGAAATGTCCATGTAGTTCATATTCCAGTTCCTCCTAATCCATAAACACATCTTAGTAACAGAGGCCACTTACAATTTGGAAGGTGCAAGTCTACATGGGGTGAAGGTAAAATGGGTCTTGAAATACAAATAAACTAGTCATTAAAAAAGTCACAGGTTAGCAAGGCCATTAAAGCAAACCTAGCATGAGCACTTTATTTCTAGCAGGTTGAATAGAATAGCAAAGTTATGCTAAACCTGTATGAAAGCTTGGCATTTCAACTACTGTCTGCAGTTCTAGTCACTAGATTATACATAAAGGACACAGGCATTTAAGATTCAAAAAGATTTACAAGGATAGTATCAGAAAAATACTGATTAAATGCATCAGAAAAGGAGCAGTGGACTGGTTAAACAATAAAGAAGGTAACCAGATGGGAATCATTAAAATTAAGAAATGTGTGACAAGCATGACAACAACATTTGCTCTGGTGGGGAAGAGCATAGTTAAACATCACTATCTCAGAAATCTAGTAGTAATCATAAATTCAGAAGAAACTTCTTCATCCAAAAAGAAGTGAGAATGAGAACTTGCTTGTATAGAGGTTGACACTATGAACACTAGACAAGCACACGAAGTTGGGGAAGATAGACTTTTTATTTTATTAGGAAAGGTGGGTTTAGGCCCAGTTGGAACTTAAATATTGGCATGGACTGAATCACCAAAACAGCCTATTTGGCCCAATGTTACTTTTGTAGATAAGTGATCCAAGTCTGGGGAGCAGAGCTAAAAATTTAGTTGGGTGCAGCAAGGCTATCTAGAGAAACAACATTAATGTGTCAGGATTGCACACATCGTGGATGCATTAATATAGTTTGGATTCACCTGTAATTCTGCTCCCTGCAACACCCAAAAAAAGAACTGCCTACAGTCACCAATGCAAAGTGTAACATCTTCAGAAACAGAGGCAGAAATCTACGAAGAGTCAAATCTGAAGGAATCAAAAGGTCACCAAACCATCAAATGGCACTCTTCAAAACACAATGGCTTAGGCAACTGGAAGCTGAACCAGGTGTAGCTTGGAATTTCATAGGCTCTTCTGGTGCAGTGGTAGTGTCCATATCCTTGAGTTAGGGGACCCAGGTTCAGGCCCCACTTGCTCCAGAAGTGGAAGAACATTGTTGAACAGGCTGATTAGGAAAATATTTGCAAGCAGTTACCCGACTGAGCGTAACAGTGGAATTTTCAAGCAATGTCAAAAAGAACATTCGAGATGTCTAATTTTTAAGAATATTCTAATTTACAAGATGAAAGTTACAAAGAAATTGAGCCAGATAATGCTTTCCCTTCCAGCAGGACTTGGGATGCAAGTTATTATGATTCACTACTTTCATAACAACCACATACCACTGAGAATGTGAAACATCCGCTCAATGACAACATCTACATCATACCCAAATAATAAACCATCCCAAGGCCCTTCACAAAAGGATTATAAAATCAACTGACATTAATCCACAAAAGAGATTAGATCAGATGACCAAAAGCCTGGTCAAAGAGGTAGACTTTAAGGAGTATCAAAGAAAAGTGCTATATAGAGGTAGAGAAGTGTAGGAAGGCTATCTCAGCACTTAAAGCCTAGATAACTATGTCTTGGTGACCAATCGTAGATTGATCAAAATCAGCAACACTTAAAGACCAGAACGAGACTATTGCAATTGAAGAGATGAGAGATCAGGAGGGGTAAAGCTGTGGAAGGAATTGAAATGGAGAATTTTAAAAATCAAGGCACACTCATTGTACTTTGGAACTCCTTATTCTGAATATTCTTGTTGCATGTTTGAGTATTCTCATTACTAAAGTAATACACAGGCTTGCTTGCATTGCTGAAGAAAATTTTTTAAAAAGTTCATTCACAGAACATGGTCACAGGCAAGGCCAGGATTTATTGCCCATCCTAACTTAGCTTAGGCAACATTATAGTGCTGCCTTCTTGAACGCCAAGTGTGGCGTAGAGGGCAGTTAAGAGTGAATGCATTGCTCTGCATCAGTGGCCACTTACGCCAGATTTACTTCAAGGAACATTACTGGATGGATTTTTATGACAACCTGGTAGTTTCACGAACACCATTTCCATTCCAGATTCTGGAGACTAGGTTTTTATTCTGGATTTATTTTAAATTAATTGAATTTAAACACACCCACTGCAGTATAATTTGAAGTCTCCAGATTATTAGCCCAGGCTTCTGGATGATTAGGCCAGTAACATTACCACTATGCCATCACACTGGCTCAATGCAGGTTCTACTGAGTCTTCAGGTTATGATGTATGTTACACTGGAACTCAGTTTAAGCCTTAAACAAATTTATCACAGTAAAGGAATTAAAACAGCAAAAATATTAACATTCATGGCAGTTACATTTTACTAACATCTGCTGTGGTCACAAAGTTCACGACTCTACACTGTTTTTAAAGTCTTTTGTAATATCTGAAGTAAGAGATTTCAGTATTGTTACTTTTTACATGCCTTTGTTTACCACACAGGCAGAAATTAAACAGTCAATGCTCAAAACTCCAGACTCACTTTTCTTTCACTTTTAGGCAGCTTGATCCTCTAACAGTTTTGCCACTAACTGAATCTGGGTTAAAAACAATCAACATCTATTTGGCGACATAAAAACACAGGCCCCTTTCTTCACGGGTTTCTCTACTGAACAGCTATTGATGCAGCTTAAAGCTGCAATGTATTTCATTTCACCACACCACAGTAATTCTAGTGATCAAAAGTTCAGTTGAGCATTTAAGAAACTGCCTCAAAGGCAATCTTTCCAAAGACCACAAATTGCAGCAATACATGGCTGCTTTATTCCAGAGTCAGTAGAAATGGTGGAGTTAATACTGAATACAGTTTTGCAAAATTTGTTTCAATTATGTCCAGTTCAGACTGTTACTGTAGTTGGTTGCATGGCATTTAAAAACTAGTTCTCTGAACTGCCTGAGCCCTACAATGACACTTCTTTGTCAGGCATATCAACAATGGGATTATCTGCCTCTTTTAGAAAGGAATCACAAACAAATTGCCACTCTTTGCATCCCACCACAGTAAACTGAAATAAAAGATGTGAAAACACAAGTGAAACCACCCTAAGATACCTTGAAACACAAACACCCAACCAGTTTACTTCAAGTACAGCCTAATTCCATCTTTAGCAAATTCTTCGAACTGAACCAAAAGGCAGGCCAGAAACAAAATGGAGAAACTCAGCAGGTCTGGCAGCATGTGTGCTGAGAGTAACAGAGTTAACCTTTTAAGTCCAGTATTACTTTTCTTCAGGATAGTTTCCGATTATTTCAGATTCCTTGCATCCACAGTATTTTGCTTTTATAAAACAGGCCTGAGTTCTTATTTTATTTGTCCATGCAACACACCAATAGAGACAGAACAGAAACCAGGTAAAGGTCCAGTTCCAACAGCTAGTGGATCAGGCAAGCAAGCAGGCAGCTGATTATGCTCAGATGGTAGCTGTAAGAACAAAACTATAAACCATGGTGAGATAGGAGCAATCGGCCATGAAGTCACAGGATGAGTAATTGTCAAGTATGTGAATCTAGGTCAACATTCAAAAGTAACGACATAGAAGCAGTTAGTACAAATTGTCTACTCCTGCTACTCATGCACAACATTGAAATCGTAACTACCTGTAGTTGATGCACTGCAGTTAAAAAAAAACGATCTCCACATTAATTGACACAATCTGATCCTATCATCAGAGTTGGTAAGGCAAATCAAACCTCATTTTCCATTAGGTTTACCATTAAGTAAACCAGAAAACAGTCTGAAACATGGGAGGAGAGATCCATGTCAACTGGGAAGGAGGAAGGGCAAAACTTAAATTACAAGAGGTGCTAGGAAACTACAGCCTTCTTTTTGAAATAGGAACAACCTTCAAAACTGTTTTAGGGATCTAGTGAGAATGAGAACGTATTCAAAATAGTATGGTTTGATAATAAGCATGGGGCTGGATGAACACAGCAGGTCAAGCAGCAGCATAGGAGCAGGAAAACTTGACGTTTCGGGCCTAAACCCTTCTTCATTTCTGATGAAGGGTTTAGGCCCGAAACGTCAAGTTTTCCTGCTC
>JAHRHZ010000023.1:39372839-39414630 GCA_024137785.1 Ginglymostoma cirratum | reverse complement strand
AACTCTGTTCTTTTCCTTCACAGATGCTGCCAGACCTGCTGAGCTTTTCCAGCAACTTTGTTTTTGTTCCTTCCTAAAGTCGCGGCTGGTTTTTCGACATTTATGGAATATCGGAGGACAACTCCTAGAGTTTGAGCTGTGTATTGTTAGCGAGCGAGGAGTTTTCACTCCTTCTCCTCACTGCCTTGATTTCTTCTAAATTTTTAAAACCACACTTCTTGCTTCTTCTGACCGTCCAGATTCCTCACCGAGGAATCGGGAAATCTACACAGCTACTGGGACCACATCCAGTTCACCCACGATACTTCAACTTTGAACAATACTGTCGACAGCGAGTAACAATTATACACTAGACTTCGCTGGCCACCGGTTTGTTAATCCGTTTTTATAAAGTAGTCACTGTCATAGAGTCATTGAGATCTACAGCACAGAGAAAAACTCTTCGGCCAATCGAGTCTGCTCTAGGCAAAAACAACCACTTAACTATTCTAAGATAACAAGCATGGGGCTGGATGAACACAGCAGGTCAAGCAGCATCATAGGAGCAGGAACTTAACTATTCTAATCCCATTTTCCAGCACTTGGCCCGTAGCCTTGTCTGCCTGGGCATCTCAAAGGTACACCTAAATACTGTATGTAGATCGGAAATCAATGATGTTTCTAATCCTTTCAGTAACGTAAGTACAGCTCTTACTGATGGAGTTTTCTAAAGGAGATTCTGTTAGCTCTTCACTTCAATATATCCTCTGAAACTTCATGCAACCAATGTGTTGTCAGAAGCTTTCAACATTGACTAGACTGAAAAACATGTGCCATGTCGCTTATTGGATGAGATGTATGAATTGGGAACAAAGAACAGTTTATTTGTGTGTGTTGTTTCTTATTATTGAAGAGCATAACTTTATTTAAAGAGTCATCTGTGGATCAGTGGTAAGACTCTCACTTCTAAGTCAGTACCGAGACCAGAATCTGAACAGCCTCAGGTAGTTCTGCACTGCCCGAGGTGCGGTTTTTCAGATGAGACTTTAAACCAAGATACCGTTTGTTGGTTCAGGTGAGTGTAAAAGAACCCGGGCACTATTCGAAGGAGAGTACCTCAGAAGTCCTGGCAAATATTTATTCCGAAACCATAATTACTAAAACAATCTGTAATTATGAGAGGCGTGGATAGTGTCTCTTTCCCAGATTGAAAACGTCAAAAATGAGGGTCAGAGGTTTAAAATGAGAGGGTGTAAGTTTAAAGAAGATGTGCGAGGGAAGTATTTTACGCAGAGGGAGGTAGGTGCCTGGAACACGCTGCCAGGGGAGGTGGTAGAAGCGGATAAGATAGCAACGTTTAAGAGACATTTAGACAGATACATAACAGGCAGAGAAACTCGACCCAAAACGTTAACTCTGATTTCTCTCCACAGATGGCGCCAACCTTGCTGAGCTTTTCCAGCAAGTTCTGTTTTTGTTTGTCATTTCCAGCATCCGCAGCTCTTTCGATTTTTATTTAGGGAATAGAGGGATACGGGCAAATGGGCTTAATTCCGAATGCCATGAAGTCGACACAGACAAGGTGGGCCGAAGGGCCTGTTCCTGCGCTGAACTGTTCTATGTTCTTATCATAACTGTTGGTGTGATCTTGCAGTGCGTTATAATTGGCTGCAGCATTTCCTGCATTACATTAACTGCACTTCCAATGGCATTGGCTGAGAGGAGCCTCGGGCGGCCTGAGGTCATTTAAAGGTGTTACAGAAGTGCAATTCTTTCTTTATCCAATTAGTTCTCCCCAACAGTTTCACGAAGTGTCCGAAAATCAACGCAGAGGTTTCGCTAAACACATTTGTTTTCACGTTTCAGTGGAAATTGTAGGGCTAAATCTCTGCTCTAACTTGGCCCACGGTATTTTTTGATCCAGGCAGATGCGGAAGAGAAAGAGCATTCAGTCCATTCTAGTTCATCCATCACCTTCACCCGGGGATGAGTAAGGCTCATAGATACGAGCTGTTCGGGCCCCCACATCCCGAAACTAGTCCATCAAGAAAGAACTTAATTCCTGCTCCCCACCCACTGGCTTCTTAAATATTTTACATTACAGCGGACGCTGGAAATCTGAAACAAAAACGGAAAGGCTGGAGAAACCCAGCAGGTCTGGCAGTATTTGTGGAGAGGGAAACAGAGTTAAGGCTCGGAGTCCAGTGAGCCCTCTTCAACACCTCTGCTTTTCTCTCCACGGAGGCTGCTAAACCTGCTGTGTTTCTCCAGTTCTTTATGTTTTTATCTTAAATCGTTCGAGTGTTTTTCAGTCTCCATTCTCCTGATGATCAGTGGCCGTTTTGGTTTTGTTTTTGCACGTAAGAAGTTGTCCAACCTAAATTTACCTTTAAGTGCCTCGAGACCGTGTCCCTTTGGAAAGGCGGTTTGGTTACCAGCTCTGACCCATCTTGAACACGTGGTCTGGCAGTAGGAAGACATTGTCAAAGAAGATTTGAGCACTAGAGAAGACATGTAGATGTCGATGGAGCCTCACAGCAGAGTGATAGATCTGGGCGTTGGAGTTTGAAAGCCTCTGGGACCGTATTGTTTGACAACGACACCTTGTGATCTGTGGACGCTGCCGAAATTGGCCCTTTGCAAAGGCCATGCTCTGTGTCAGGAACCAGCAGCGTTTCAAATACAGCCTGTGATGATAATAGCCTCCTGTTTCTATCAGGTTAAATGCAAAAACCAGTTACAGCTGATGAAATTGTCAAGTATATCAAATTACAGAAAGTAACCTAGTGGCTTATACGTTGCTGGTCGGAACATCATTGAAATCGGGTCTTTGGGTAAAAGGGTTAGACGAGGGAGAGCCTTGGTGAGCAAAGTGCTGAATCAATGTCATTCTCATTGTGCTTTTCTCCCACTGATTTGTCAGTTTGTTCTTCGATTTGCTGCGATTGAGATCCTATTGGCTTTTGTTCCTGATATTGTTGTTTTATTATTCTCTACCGTTTTTCATTGCACTCGCTCCTCCTTGAGGGCCGCATGGTGGCTCAGTGGTTAGCACTGCTGCCTCACAGCGCCAGGAGCCCGGGTTCCTCTGGGCGCTCCGGTTTCCGTCCAAAGATGTGCAGCTTAGGTGGGTTATAGGGGGATGGGTCTGGGTGAGCTGCTCCAAGGGTCGGTGTGGACTTGTTCGGTCGAAGGGCCTGTTTCCACACTGGAGGGATTCTATGATTCCTTTCCACTCTAATTGTGTCTGATTGCCAAAGCTATCATGTCTCTCTGCCACACCGAGTGTGCAAAGGAGGGTATTGTATGGACGCTGCTTTGGATGGCTGGTTTGGGAGACAAGCCGTTGATCATCTGCAGATCACTGGGCATGTCCTCCTTTCCAGCCTCTACTGCACTCGAAACCACTCAAACAGCAACAACTAGAATCAAAAATATCCCACGACACATCGAATTTACCTTCTGTTATCCGGATAAGAATAACAGAGTCGTTGACTAATCACAGCAATTAATCTCCTTCAGTTAGTCCAACACACGAGGTGAGGAAACTGCCAGTGTTGGCGAACGTTGTGAAGCATTGATCCAGAGACACCTGCTGTTTTCAAGCACTTCAAACCTCAATTAGCAGATGCCAGGTTTCAAGTGTCTGTAATCCGGATTACTACTCTCTGAAAGAAATCTATCAAATTTGCATTTATTTGAATGAAATTGTGGGTCCTCCAACAGTGCTCAGACACTGTAGTCTAACATGAGCCTGAGCGAACTTTGCGGTAGCACAGCATCGCATATATTACAACGGTGTGCAGAACAAACCAGCAGGAGTGCGGTGATGTAAATAAAAGCAGGTGCTGGAGCACGTAGCTCTGAATTTGAACAGGGGATAGAAGTCCACGGATCAACCTGTGTAACACAGCATTGTGAAAGGTCATTTAGCAAAAGGCTGAAAGAGCTTTTCTGGTAGGAACAGCAACCAACATAACACCCCGCCACATTGACGTGTTCTCAATTAGGTGGGGCAGTGGCTTGAGCTGGATTGTTGGACTCGGCCCTCAGCATTTCTGGGTTTTTGAAGCGATGGGAAAATATTCTGTTTGTCTGTGTCCCCTCCTGTGTGTGCGAGAGAGAGTTTGAGTTTGTGCGTACGTGTGTGTGTCTGTAGTGTGTTTGTGTGTGTGTGTGTTTGTAGTGTGTTTGTGTGTGTGTGTGAGTTTGTGCGTGTATCCAGTGGGCAAGAACAGTCTTGGGTTTGTCTGTGACTTCCCGCTGACCTACATTGTCGAGTCGAGGTTCACTCCTGAGGAAAGGCCATTGAGCAAACTCTTGGAGGACACCCATGGAACTGTACCTCAGCATCCTGAGTTAATGCCTTCCTGAGGGTCGGCGGAAAACTGGAATAAGGTAAAGGACTATTCAAAAAAAAACTTCCAAAATGCTGAAAGTGTTAATTAAGCTGATGAAATTGGTTGCTGGTTGATGAATTTCTGTGCTGAATTTCCAAAACCCTCGGCGAACCTAGCTGACGCAAAGAATAAAAATATGTCATGTCCTTAGAGATTGTAAGTGAAGTGGAGAAAGAGAGACAGATGGAGGGGCTCCAGCTCACGCCACGGCACCTCAGCTGATTGGCTCCGTTTTATGTTTGCAGTTAAATCGCTCAGATGAAGTTGCTGCAGCTAGGTTTGACCGAGATGGAATATGTTTCCGCTTGTGCAGACCCTCTCTGCAGAAGCCCTCTCCCTGCCGAGCTGACCTTCTCTTGTGGTTCCATGTTTTCTATTGTCTAGTGCTCATGGCCAGAGATTGTCCACAATCCGAGGGTCATGTAGGCTCTAGTCGCAGTCATCAGTCAGTTCGAGTCGGGGACACTGTGGTCATGGTGTGGCATGAACTTACAGGAAGATACTGATTTCGCTTAACCGGACACTGAGCAGCCCCAACCCCCCATGATGCTGGGGCCCAGTACAGACTCGCCCGGATAAACTGTAGAGTTCGGTTTATTTGCCAGTCTGGACAGCAGGGAGGGGCGGATACTGCAGCGCGTCCCTGTGTGAAAGGAGCTATACAAATGCACGCTGTTCTTCTCACAGAGTGGCGAATGCTGGCTTGCAGGGGTTGGGTAACAGAATATGAGGATATTGTGAAGTTGTTGGGATAATTTACAATCTCATTCCATTGCCATCCGGGACCAAGGGTTCACCCTGACAGTGGGTGATAGTGGGTGACATTGAGTTGTAGGTCAGGCTTGATGTCGCCTACAACTGCGCTCCAAGCTCAAGGTCGCGGGACCCTCCATGGCATTGTCCTTGTGGTTTGGGGGTTTTAGATTGAATGAAGGAGGGGGGGTTTTAGATTGACTGAAGGAGGGAGTGTTGAGATTTGTGCCCACGGTGCAGTCTTCCTGAGCCATTTCTGAACTGCCCACTCCTCCAGTCGGATGATTTGATAATCTTATGTGTTTTTTGTTGACTTTTCTTCAGTGCAAGGATGAACGTCTGTGGGACCGAACAGGACCTAACCCGAAGCTCATATGGCACGGTGGGCGACACGGAGGATCTGCAGGTGATGGCTGTGCGCAGTCTATCGGCGTCAGACATCCATAAACATTACGATTTCATCCGAGAGCTGGGCAAGGGGACGTACGGCAGGGTGGAGCTCGTCATCCACAAAAACGCAGGTAAACTTCAGGCAAACACGAACAGTTCCCCGGCGCTGACTGTCTTCAGCTCCAGTGTGGAACCAGTGTGCGGAATGGTCAGGAAACACCCTGGTCACTGACCTCTAGGCAGACCAGTAGCCAGGAGTCTGGCTGTTCTCTAGGGATAGCCTTCAGGAGAAGAACAAGGCTGTGGTAGACCTGTACTATGTGGCCAAAGTTTCACTTTCCCTCAATTGGGGCGTGCATCAGGACGGAAGACGTCACAAAGAATCGTAAGGTGGAAGTAAGGTGAGGGCTTGGAAAGTGAATAGAAGGGACGGAAATAATAGGAAGGAAGAGAATGGCTTGGGACTGAGTGCGGAGCAAAGGAACACCATTTGGACTATTACTGCGTGTAGATCAGAATATTCAAGCCAGCAAACTAGAAAGATTCACAAATAGTCGCTGTTAAAAGCACACATATTTAGTACTTAAATTAGTAAACGAGTTCAAAACGGAGTCAGAAATTCCTGGGGGATGGGAGCCTTGATATTCTTCCAATAAACAAAACAAATGGTAGGCTACACGGTTTGGACAACACTGTAATAGTGAGATAGTAGGAACTGCAGATGCTGGAGAATCTGAGACAACAAGGTGTAGAGCTGGATGAACACAGCAGGCCAAGCAGCATCAGAGGAGCAGGAAGGCTGCTACCCTGATGCTGCTTGGCCTGCTGTGGTCACTGTAGTAGTGAGTAGTACTTTCTGAGGAAGGGTCACCGGACCCGAAACGTTAACTCTGTTTTTTCCTTCACAGATGCTGCCAGAACTGCTGAGCTTTTCCAGCATCTTCGGTTTTGTTCCCGATTTACAGCAGCCGCATTACTATCGGTTTTTAACACTGTAGATGTGTCTGCCTACACAGACGCCTTGCCGTTCTGCGAGCAGCAGCCCACCAAGAATTGGTTTCTATGCGTTCTCGGTATATCTCTGGACCCTTTCTTTCAGAAAAAAACTGAAGAAGGGTCCAGACCCAAAACGTCAGCCTTCCTGCTTCTCTGATGCTGCCTGGCCTGCTGTGTTCCTCCAACTCCACACCCTGTTACCTCAACTCCAGCATCGGCAGTTCCTACTATCTCTCGGTATATCTCTGTTTGTCTCTTTCTCTGTTTCTTTGATTCTCACCTCTAACCCTCTCCTTGTTGACGTTCTTCTTTTAGCCGTTGTTTTAAAGTTATATTTCACAACTCTTTTTTTGATAGGTATGTTTGGAACTGCAGTTTTTCAAAGCAAAAGTGTATGCTCCACAGGTTGTGTCGACTAGCAAAGGCTCTCTTCCCTCCCAATCACCCCAGTAAGAGAATACAGTGGAAAGAAGAGATGATAGGATGGGTGGGTGTAGTAGAGAGGTATGGAGAGACAGTGGGTTGAAGGATATGGTGAGACAGCGAGGAATACTGTGAGACGGTGGATTGACGGATACGGTGAGACAGTGGGGGGTTGAGGGATATAGGGAGACAGTGAGTTGAGGGAGATGGTGAGACAGTAGGGGTTAAGGGCTATGTGAAAGGATAGGTTGATCTGTCTGTTGAGGTTAGAGTACTTGTGGACTGAATTTGCATATAGAGGATATATTGACTGGGGTGGGTTTGAGTTTAACACTCAAGACAATTCAGTGTCTTCAAAAGGCAGTCAGAGCTGAAACCATTTTTAATCTCCTGTCGCTGCTCAACTGTTGCTAAGGCAACATGGCACATTTCATAGAAAGCCCAGGGAGAAAGCCAAGGAACGTAAAGCAGTCTGTGCTTGTCCTGCGTTCAGTGTCTCGCTTACAAAGAGCTTGTGTTTAGTGCAATGAGGGCTGCCTTCGGTTCTTTCACCATCCCTTCGCTAGCATTGTGAACACACTCATCTTCACCTCTATTGTTCACTGCCTCTCTTTAACATGGAGCTGAATGCTTAACAATACCAACAAAGGAAACTGGCAAAAGAGTACACTGAGTGTTTGACAAAACACAGCGTCAGAGATTAGGAATGTTCAACCAAAGCTCTCTGCTGTCGACTGTTATAAATTGGCCGATTCGACCGCAAATTTTAATTAGCCTATTTTTTCACTGATGTAAGATGGACTCTATAATTAGGTCAGTTTGAGCTTCCTGGCAGCGAGTGTGCAGCTGTGACTGAGGCTGAAGAGTGCAAGAGTTTAACCCTGTGAAGACAAATCGCTCCCTGACGTTTCTTATCTCCACATCTTCAGCCACCTCACATTAACAATAACCCCACTCGATTTTTTATACAGTATTAATCCCATGAGAGCAATGCTTTCATCTGGAGTATATCAAGTGATGGGGTGGAAAATGGCCTTGCACAAGGTAGTCACTGATGCCCACAGTGTGCAGAGTGGGATTAATTGGGAGCAAAGAGTTGAAAATATAAACCGAATTGACAGAAAGATGGAGGGAAAGCGTGGAGGAGAAGAGACTTTTAAAATGGAAGCTGCAGAGAAACACTGATCCTCACTTAATTCCTAGCGGTGATTCTCAAATGGTTTTGTATCAGAATTGGCTGCTTGTGGTCAAGTTCTTACACATTACTTGTTGGAAAGAACTCCACTTCATTCACAAACAGCAAGTAAAAAGAACATCTCTTGGACCACAGTGACATCTGCTACATGTGTCATAGAAACAGAAATCTGGAGCAGGAGTAAGCCATTACGCCCATCAAGTTTGCTCTGCTATTCAACATGATCTTGGCTGATCCTCTTAGTAAAATACTCCCACTCTCTCTCCATACCCCTTGATATCTTTAGCCTCTACAAATCTACTTATATCCTTCTTAAATATTTCGGTTACTTGATCTCCACAGCTTTTTGTGGTAGAGATTTCCATAGGGTCACCATGCTCTAAGTTAAAGAAAGCCTCCTTATCTCAGTCCTAAATGGGCTATCATATATTCTGACACTCTGTCCCTTTGTTCTGGACTACCCAGCCAGGGAAACAACATCCCTGCATCCAGTCTGATCAGCTCTATCAGCATGTTTTAAGTTTCAATGAGATCCCTTCTCATTCTTCCAAACACTAGTGAATACAATAATGACCAAGCTGCCTTGCCATGCCTTAAACTTCTCTCTTTCCATTTACCTCCTCTAGTTTAAAGAATATTAAATATATACCTGAGACCTTACCTTATCTCTTATATTTTAAACACTCTGACTCTAAACCAAAGAGCAATTTTTACTTTAAAGACTTGGACAGTAGAAATACTCATCAGGTCTAACTTACCTAGGCCACCATTTGTCCCAAGCTAGCTACCAGATCCACTCATGGAACTTATTCTCTCCGTGCAATGTTAACTCTTGAATATTTTAAAATGCACTCCTCATGTACAGCTAGTCAACCCCTGGTCTCCTTGGGGCTGAAGATAGAGTAAGTGAAGGGAAAAGACCACCTCTATTCCCTTCTCACCAAACTCCCCTTTTACCAAATTCACCCTGTTACCATTCTGGATCATACCACCAAAGTGACAACTGTTATATGAGTGCAATTCATAAATGATCTGTGCTGGACCTAAATGTGAGTGCCACCTGTATTCATGATCGAGGACCTGATGTAGGAGAATGGGGAAGTCTGTATGGATTTTAGTGAAGCTGGTTATGGGAGAATTGGATCATACGACGTGCGTGATGGACAACTGGTATGCAAAAGAGGAACAGAATGTGGTTTGTTATTTGTAGGTTCCAGCCCCACGCCTGGTACTTGAAGACATAATATAGTCTGACATTTCCGCAAAGTACTGAGTGAGTCTGAAGCATCAAACTTTATGTTGGACTTTAAACTGGATCTTTTAGTACTATTCAAAGATGAGCAAGAAGTTTGCCTGGTACCCTCCCTCAATAAATGTTACCAAAGTAAAGTATTAACTGAGTCACCTGTTTGTAGGATGTTGTTGGTGTGGAATAGCTGCCGTACTTCTCCCTATAAAATAGTTATTGCAGCTTCAAAGTAAGTGGTTTTGTGAAATGTTGATAATATTACTTCTCTGTGACTCCAATATAAAAACCGCATTATTGGCTCTCATTTGGAGTCTGATACTTTGTTAAATGTAACTGGGTGTATACTGAAATTTCTGAGATTGGCAATCCCCTAGTGATATGGCATGTTCCTCCTGTGTCTACTGTTCAAGTTACCACTGTCACTGCATTTTTCTTGCCTTCACTATTTTAGAAAATATTGGGAAGTACTTGCTGAATGCTTGCTCCCTGAGACTTTGGGTTGTGCTATAACTTGGTGTTATGGACAATAAGTTTCCTATCCCAAGAAGGCACTTTTTTTTCACCATCACTCCTTGTTACTGCCTGGGTCAGTCTCACATACTCAATTCTTTTTACAATATTCTTTCTGTTTTTTCTCTCTGCAGGAACCAAAATGGCTTTAAAGTTTTTGAATAAAAACAAAACAAAGCTGAAGAATTTTTTGAAAGAGTACAGCATCACTAACAATCTCTCCTCCAACCCCTTCATCATCAAGGTCTTTGACATTGTCTTTGAGACTGAAGATTGCTATGTGTTTGGTCAGGAGTATGCTCCAGGTGGAGATTTGTTTGACATCATCCCTCCCCAGGTGAGGGACTAGAAATTTCCAGAATCATTTTTAGAAATAAGTAAAATGTTGGTCCAATCTTGTGGCCATAGAAGCTGCTTCAGGTCAGACACAGGTTAATTACCATTTGAGCATAGTTAAGGGTTCTATTTCATTATGAACATATTACTGGAAACAGCATTGTCAAGGTGAGTAGTAGAGTCTTTCCAGACCCATTCAGTGGGAAAGTGGCAGCTTGTTTTTGGAGGTACGGTGTGTTAGGATTGCTATTGCAGTATAGCTAGCTGTCATTGCTTGTCTGCTGTGTCAACTCTAATGCTGTTGTGTTGGATTTCAATGACAGGCCCTGGCGGGACTTTAGTGCTTCCATAATTCCAATTCATTTCTTTTGATTCTGAACCTTGGCCTTTACTCTGTCTAGAACATGACCCACGATGTAAGGCTTTCATATTTACATCAGTAATGCTTTGTGAAGTGTCAGAGCAGCCAGCAGAGACCATCCTAATAACATAACAAGTAGTCTTTGGTGGTTCACGTAAAGCCAGGTCAATAAAGGCAAAACCACTCCCTGGATGACATGTTCATGCTGGGCCTCCTCCAGTTTTACAATGACGCCATCTGGAAACTGGAGGAGCAGCAACTCATATTTCCACCTTAGGAGCCTACAACCCAATGGGCTAAATGTGGAATTTACCAGTTTAAAAATCTCCCCACCCCTGGCCTCATCCCATGACCAACCCTCCCTCTCATCCCTGCCTCCTTGACCTGACACAACCTGTCCATCTTCTCTCCCACCTTTCCGCTCCTCCCACCTCACTGACCAATCCCCACCACTGCCGACCTGCACTCACCTATCACCATCCCAGCTACCATCCCCAGCCCTACTCCTCCTCTCTCTATTTATTTCGGAGCTCCCTTCCCCTTACCCCATTTCTGAAGAAGGGTCCTGACCTGAAACGCCAACTTTCCTGCTACTTTGATGCTGCCTGGCCTGCTGTCTTCTTCCAACTCCACACTGTGTTATCTCTGACTCCAGCATCAACAGTCCCTACTATCTCTGAAAGAGTAACTTGCACTTCAGCCATCCTGGTGTGTATGTTCACCTTAAACCTATGCCCTCTGGTTTTGGATTCCCCTATCCTGGGAAAAAGCCCATGTCTATTCACACTATCTGTGCCCCTCACGATTTTATAGAACTCTACAAGGTCACGCCTCAGCCTCCAACACTCCAGGGAAAGCAGCCCCAGCCTATTCAGCCGCTCCCTATAGCTTAAACCCTCCAACCCCAGCAACGTCCTTGTAAATCTTTTTGGCACCCTTTCAAGTTTCACAACATCTTTCCTATTGTAGGGAGACCAGAATTGAACACAGTATTCCAAAAGTGGCCGAATCAATGTCCTGTACAGCCATAGCATAACATCCAAACTCCTATGCTCAATCCATGAACTAATAAGGGCAAGCATACCAAATGCTGCCTTCACTATCCTGTCTAACTGCGACTCCACTTTCAAGGAACTATGAACCTGCACCCCAAGGTCTCTTTGTTCAGCAATATTCCCCAATATACCAATAAGTATATAGGTTTTGCCATGATTTGCCTTATCAATGTGCAACACCTCACCTTTATCTAAATTAAACTCTATTTGCCAATCCTCGGCCCATTGGCCGATCTGATCAAGGTCCCGTTGTACTCTGAGAAGTGAGGGAAAATGCAACTGTAGATGAACAACTGGAAATCAGTCTGTTAAGAATGAAACATTTAATTTCTTTCTATGTGGAAACTCTGTAGAGAATGGAAAATTCCCTCATCTTAATAATAACTGTCAGCTGTAGCATGAAAATGTCCACAAGTTAGATGAGTACAGTTAAACTACTAATTGTCACTGGCCAAGCTCCATCAAAATTAGTTGTTAAAGTAAACTGAAAATCAAACTCTGATGAGGTTCTTTGCACTGCACCTCTTTGACATGTTCTGAGTAATGATTAAGGCACTGGTTTTAAAACAATTTGACTTCTAAGAGGGAGAATAATTTCTAAAATGCCAGCTAAAAAGTCGCTGAGGTAGTGAATGCATTGGTTTTAATTTTACAAAATATCCTAGATTTTGGAAAGGTCCCATCAAGTCAGAAAGTAGTAAATGTGACTCTTTTATTCAAGACAGGAAAGTACAGGCCAGTTAACTTAATACTTGTTAAAAGGAAAATGCTACAATTTATTTTTACAGGAGGCTATAGTAAGGCACTTTGAAAATCTCAATGTAATTTGGCAGAGCCTACATAGTTTTATGAAAAGGAAATCATGATTGACTGATTTATTGAAGTTCCTTGAAGAAGTAACAGACAGTGGGAACCTTTGGATGTGCTGTAGTTAGATTTCCAGGAGGCATTTAACAAGGTGTCATGTCAGAAGTTACTTCATAAAATAAGAGCTCATGGTGTTGGAGTAACATTTTAGCATGGACAGTGGCCTGGTTATCTAACAGGAAGCAAAGTGGATAATTTTCTGGTTGGCAAATGGATTACCACATGATTCAGTGCTGGGACCTCAACTGTTTATACCTAAATGTTGGATAAAGAGACTGAATGTATGGTTGCTAAATGTGCGAATAACGCAAAGATAGATAGCTTAAATAACTTATGCAGAAGACATGTGAAGCCTGTAAATTGATCTGGGTAGGTTAATGAGTTAAGTGAAAATTTGGGCAAACAGAGTAGAATATAGGATAATGCGAACTTACTTACTTTGGCGTACTATTTGAATAGAGAGAAAATGTAAAACTCTGAGGTCCAGAGTGATCTGGGTGTCTTGGTACGTAAATCACAAGAGACTGGTGATTTGAACGGCAAACAGAATGATGTAATTTACTTAGTGGAAAATAAAATATAAACATAAGGATGTTTTGCTCCAATAGAGAGTCTTTGACATTCTCTTCCTCAGTGGTGGAGTTTGGCTCATTGAATATTTTTAAGGCAGAGGTTAATAGATTCTTGACTAGCAAGACAGCCAAATAACCCAGGGTGTAGGCAGGGAAGTAGAGTTGAGAACACTGTCATAGAGTCATACAACATGAAAACAATCCCTTCAGTCCAACCAGTCCGTGCCGACCGTAATCCCAAGCTAGACTAGTCCCACGTGCCTGCCATTATCCCTCCAAACATTTTATCCACGTACCTATTTAAATGTCTTTTAAATGTTATAACTTCATCTACATTCATCATTTGATCTGGCAGTTCATTCCACACACGAACCACTCTGTGTAAAAAAAGTGCCCCCCATGTCTTTTTTAAATCTTTCTCCTCTCACCTTAAAAATATTCCCCCAGTCTTGAAATCCCCCACACTAAGGAAAAGACACTCACCATTCACCTTGTCTGTAGCCCTCATTATTTTATAAATGTCTATAAGGACACCCCTCAATCTCCCATGCTCCAGTGAAAAAAGTCCCAGCCTATCCAGTCTCTCTTTATAACTCAAACCCTTCATTCCTGGCAACATCCTGGTAAATCTCTTCTGAACCCTCTCCATCTTAATAATATGCACGTTATAACAGGGAGACCAGAACTGGGCACAATACTTCAGCAGAGGCCTCATCAATGTCCTGTACAACCTCAACATAATGACCCAACTCAAAGGTCTGAGCAATCAAAACAAGCATGCTAACACCTTCTTAACCACCTGATCTACATGTGTTGCAAACTTCCAAGAATTATGTACCTGAACCCCTAAGTCTCTAGTCAGATTAGTCAGATCTTATTAAATGGCAGAAAACATTCAAAGGGGCCAAGTGACTTACTCTTGCTCCTAATTCATATATTCATAAGATATGTAACCTTGGCTGCACAATCATTACTTGAAAGGGTTAAAAACTGGGAGAGGTGAAACCTGGGGCTGGCCACACTTAATTAACTCTTGTTTCTGTACAGGTGGGTCTACCTGAGGACAACGTGAAACGCTGTGTACAGCAGTTGGGTTTAGCTATTGACTACATGCACAGTAAGAGTCTGGTTCACAGGGATATAAAGCCAGAAAATGTCCTCCTTTTTGACAAAGAGTGCAGACGGGTGAAGCTGTCTGATTTCGGGATGACACGCAAAGTTGGCTGCAGAGTGAAGCGCATCAGTGGGACCATCCCTTACACAGCTCCAGAGATCTGTCAAGCCAACAGGACTGAAGGCTTTTTAGTTGACTGCAGCATTGATGTCTGGGCTTTTGGTGTTCTAATCTTCTGCATGCTGACTGGGAACTTTCCTTGGGAGGCTGCCATGCCATCTGACACATTCTATGAGGAATTTGTGCGGTGGCAGAGGGGCCGGCTGAATGGGTTTCCCTCACAGTGGAAAAGGTTCACAGATGGAGCCCTACGAATGTTTCAGAGGCTGCTGGCTGTTGATCCAGAGAAAAGGTGTTCTGTCAAGGAAGTGTTTTATTTTCTGAAATGTGACTTGATGGTAGAATTGAGGAGGAGGCCTTCTTATCGATGTAGAACGCATTCGTCAGATAAGCCGGCACACAAACATGAGGGATCCAGCCCCAGCATGCCCACTCCGCTGAGAAGAAGCCTCCTGTCAGAAACAGCAAGTTCCAGATTCACGTCCACATCCACAGAGTCAAGTTCACACCCATCCGGAAGCAGGATGGAGGGAAGACAGGACAAGGGCAAAGGTCGAATGATTGTTGCCACGGCGATTGAAATTTGTGTTTAATTTTCCAATCCTCTTGTAGGTGTACACTGTTATGGGGAGAGGAGGGGAGACGAGCGTGGTGTGCTATGATTTTCAATTTTTAGACCCTTCAGCTCTGGCAATGAAATCTTACCCCATGCTCCATAATAGATATTAGATGGCTTCATTGTGCAGAAAGTCCCTCCTCCCATGCTCAGTGATAAGGTTTATAAACTGTTTCAAAGGTGCAAACTACTTTTGGGAGAGGGGAGAACTCAGTTAGGTACAGGTCCTTGATCTCTGGAAACAGTGTTTATGTTCAGCCCAGAGTAACAGTATAAAAATGTCCTGTCTTTTGGCTTCAAAGGTCCTAAATGAAATAAGTTCATTGAGACTCAATTTAACTCTGAGTTGTCACAGACTTACAGAACAAAATTGTCCATAATTTAGCACTATATGTCATAAAACCAATTACCTGGTTACTACATCTGAGGCCATTGTCCAAGTGAGTTGTGAGGTGAATTGATTATGAAGGATTTTCACAGCCAAGCTTGATTCTGTTCATTCTTGATATGTGTGTGCATGGGCTTGCTGATTGAGCATAATGATGCACCTCCAGCACAGGTGGAACTTGAACCCACACCTGCTCAGAAGCAGGGATACCACAATGGTATCAAAAGAGCCCAACGCTAGTGTTAATGCTTCTCAAGAAGACTCCTCACTCATCTTTTCATCTCATCCAATCAACATATCTTCTATTTCCTTCTCCCTCATGTACTTATAAAAAGTTGACAATAATTCCATCTTCTGTTGTAATAGGCAACTGTTACACTTATTATTACATGAAGAAACCACTGGTTCCAATATTAAGAATTAATTTTTTTTGGGACTTTACAAATCGTTGAAGATTTGTTAAACATATGGAGATGCTCTGATTATAGCATCTCTGGAATTTCCAAAAGATATTATTTTGCAGATGATTGCAGATTCGATTTTAATCTCTTGGCAAGACCAAGGCATCACCTTTGTTACTTGAATATAGGATTTCAGTGTTGACCGTGAGGTATCATAACTCCACAACTACCTTTTTATTTGATTTTCTAATTCTGTAAGTGTGTTTCAGGAGACTGATCATGATTAAATGGGAGCAGTTCTTTGGGATTATGTGTGTTTTTAGATGGTTTCAGCTCCTGCCTCCTTAAGAGTCAACATGTAACAACACAGCTTTGCTGATTCATTAGTCTTCAGCAACTTCTGCTCATTGGTCTATTTATGCACCCAAATATTTTTCTTTCGCCCCTGCAGTATGTAGGGAGTGAGGCTACTTTTATCCTTGGGTTCACCCTTTGATTGTAAAGACTTCATTTTGCTTATAAAATGGAGTATTATATTCATAGAATCCCTACAGTGTGGAAATAGGCCCTTTGGCCCAACAAGTCCACATTGACCCTTGAAGCATTCCACCCAGACCCATTCCCCTATAACCCACACACCCCTGAACACTACAGGCAATTTAGCATGGCCAATCCACCTAGTCTGCACATCTTTTGACTTAGGGAGGAAACCAGAGCACACCCATGCAGACACAGGGAGAATATGCAAACTCCACACAGACAGTCACCCGAGGCTGGAATTGAACCTGGGTCCCTGGTGCTGCGAGGCTGCAGTGCTAACCACTGAGCCACCATGCTGCCCCTGTTGACAATGATCTGAAGCCCCATGTCTTTACTAGAATATCTGCAAACTTTTAAGAATTTCAATCATACTTGCATATGGTTTGCTGAGGATCACTATATCATCCATAAAAATATTAATGATTAGTAAACAAATAATATTGTTCAGTTTCATCTTCATTCTTCTAATTTCCTGTCCAGTGAGCACGTCAAATGGTCCAACTACATTTGATAAATAATAGCTATAGTGGATTGTGTTGCTTGACATTCTTCTTTGTATGAATGGAGTCACTTTTGATTTTTTTCCTGTCTATAACTGTAGTTTTGTCCAGTTTTCAACTAGTTGATTTAATCCTTTTTGCACTCTCTTGAAATCAGTACTGTTTCATTTAAAATCATGGTGACTGATTTGGGCTAGAGAGTGTGGTTTTGTCTTCTCTGTTTAAGTTTTCAGCTAATTAACCTTTATATACCATCTGGTCAAACAGAACTCATCAACTTTATGCCTTGCAGTACTGTTTCAGTTCCTTTCTACTTGTGCCCATCAGTTTGATATATGAGCTTTGTAAACAATGGATCTCTTGATTATAATCCTGTCATTTGACGTACTTAGCTTTGTTGATAAACAGGAATTGAAAAATTGCTTGATAATAGGAAATTTTGAAGTGGTTAGAATCCCTATGTTTTTGATGGGCTAATCTTCTTATGACATTTTGGTATAATGTCATTATAATTTTTAAGTGTCCCTTTCAGCTACCCATCCCTTTCTTGCACTGGATTTGAGTGCTGTACCAATTATAACACTTTTTCTTGTGACCAGTCTTCTCCTGTGGTACTTGCAAGGTTTTGTTTTGTCATTCCCTAGCACCATCACTGTAATGCTCTTGATTAAGTCTATCATGGGGGCTGCAGACTCCTCTTTTTACTGAGCAATTCATCCACTTGTGTCAGATGGTCATCAAGATCCATCTTGGTCGGTTTATTACTTCAACATAATGTATAATGTGAGTGCGATCGGTGTCAGCATGGAAGAAGGCATTCATCCAAAATCTACTTACTAGTTTTAGATTTCTGTATGTAGAATTTTTCTTATTTGTGTCACAGCTCCCTTGGAACTGCTATTCTAATTAAATCAGAAGAGCTATTTCCTCTTCTAACAATTGAATTATTACTGGATTTTTTGTTTCTAAGGCAATTGTTTCTTGTTCCTCAGTGCAGCGTGTTGATCTCTTGCATGCTGTCTGAATCCTGAATGGAAATTTTTGTTCATGTTTTCACAGGGGAGAACCACCTTTGTGTGTGGACAGCCCTCTGCCTTTATCTTTGGTGTAATGGTAGGCTACCGAATGATCACTGTTCCTATTGCATTTGGTTCAGCTTTAAATGTTTTAACTTGATGCCTTTTTTTCAAGGTGCAGTGAGAACATACCAATACTTTGCACTTGTGATGGTTTGTGAATCCTAGTATCAACTACATGGTTTAGTTGCACTTGGGGTCTATTTTGTTACCTGCATAATAGGTATTTTTGATTGATGTTCTAGAGTCCATTGTGGTATTGTCTGTCACCATTTCAGGTCTCATGATTTCGTTCATGCTTTCAAGCTTGCATCCTCCACCTCACTCTCATTTGTTATGCCACCTACTGTCTCTCCAATGACTGTGGATCTGACAGCTGGATCAGGTGCCTTTGGGGCAGTTTGTATAATTTTACCGATTTCACATCTTCTTCACATGTCTGGTGGAACAGGAGATTGCTAATCTAGAAGGCTGGATCTAACAATTTGTGTTTTATGCAGTTTGCTGCTTGCTATAACTAGTGCACTTAATGGGATGTTATTGTTTGAGACACACTTCCAGAAGTGGGATTGACATAATAGAACTATCTGTGCATTTTGCTTTAACATAGTTTGCCCCACATTGTGGGGATAGTGATCTATGCAGATCACCATCCATGCTGTATCCTTTGAATTTCATTTTAACTAATAAACAATTGTTGTTATGAGCTGGATTGTAGGGAGGCACCACTCACTGCAGTTGGTGAGAACTTGGAAGATGATTGCAGATTTTGTTACTATCTAGATTGATCCCATTTAAGAGAGCCTGCAGTCCCTCTATCGAGTCTCGTTTGTAAGGACAAACATCTTCTTTTGCATGGTTTAGAGGAATATTCCCTTCATGTACCTATTTTACAATTTATGTGGACATGGTCTTCTTTTGTTATGTCCCCTCTAACCACATCTCCACTGAATGTATTATGAATAATTCCTCTTCTGAAAAATAGTGCACAATCCTGAAATCTTTGTGTGTGAAAGAAATACTTACATTTATGTAGCATCTTTCAAAACCACCAGGCATGACAAATGCTTTATAGACAGTGAAGTACTTCTGAGGTGCAGTCACTTTTGTACTGTAGGAAATGCAATAGCAATTTTTGCACAGCAAGTTCTCTCAACAGCAATGTGATTAAGACCGGAAAATCTGTTTTATCCATTATGTTGATTGAGGCATAAAGTTAGTCAGAAACCGGGGAGAACTGCCCTATTTTTCTTCAAAATAGTACCATAGGATATTTTACATTCATTCAGGTAGATATACTGGGCTCTAGTTCGATGTCTAATCCAAAAGATTAGATCTCTGATGGTGCAGCAGTCCTTCAATGTTGCATTGGAGTATCAGCCTTGAATTTAGTGTTTAAAGCTGGAGCAGGATTTGAGTCTAGAACCTATGATTTAGAGAATGCTGCCTAAAGAGCTATATATATATATGCTGGTGGTTAGTTTATTGGCTCATTTATCAATACCAGACTTTTCCCAATTACATTTTTGGTTTTCAAGTTTGCTATTTTACCTAAAATTAAATGAAGAACTGTGGATACTAAAGATCTGAAACACAAATAGAAATTGCTGCCAAAACACATCAGGTCCAGCAACTTCTGTGGGATGAAAGCAGAATTGATGTTTCGAGTCCGGTGACTCTTCATCAGAACCCAGTCACTGGGCTTAAAATTTTAATTCTGCTTTCTATCCACTGATGCTGCCAGACATGTTGAGTTTCACCAGCAATTTCTGATTCTGTTTGCCATTCTATCTCGACTTCAGTATGAAACAATGAAAAATTAACTGATGAAAGAAAAGAACACATCTATACAATAAACAGGCTTGTGAGCAGCATCCCTACCACTGCCACCCCCAATCTGAGGAGAACCGGTAATGTTCCTGCCAGTCACTACCAGAGTCAAAGAGGTGATAGAACAGACCACTAATGGGCAGTAACCAGATACTGGCAATGTACAAACACACCATCTTCACATTCCCAAAGAAAAGGCACCTAGAAAGTGAATCAAATAAAATGTCCTCACGATGGAAGCATCACTCACATGCTCAAATTCAATATAAACTAAGATTGCCCCCTCCCCCATTCCAAGTAATAATGTGTTGCTACTATTTAACTGGAGAATAGAGTAATTAACTTTTCATTTTCTCTCACCACCTGCTTCTTATTCACCACCATAGCTGCTAACTCTAAGACAGTATCTGGAGGAATGGGATTGCCACTGAGCATCAGGGCCATATTGTCATGTATTGAGAGAATGGAATTAGCATAAAGATAGAAGACTGATCAGACAGGGGACTGGAAGTAGGAAAAATGCCAAGAAACGATAAGCAGAGCCATAAGCTCAGGGCTAGTCCTGTTGTCCAAGAGAAAGGTAAAACTTGAATAATGAAATTGGCTAAATGGATCATAACATTTAATTCTAGTCTGCAAGATATGTTCCAATATCAGTAAGACAGCTCATAAATAACATGCTATTATTAACTCATCATTACTTGTGGTTGATGTTTAATATTTTCAATTAATTACATGGATTGTTAACAATCATCACTGCAATTTCCATAATGTGTCACAGTGGATGTGTGAAGCTTTCCTACTGTGGCCATTTGGGCTGTGAAAACCCCAGCAGTAAATAGACATGCACAAAAGCTACAATGTGGAATCAATCAAATAGGCATTTACCCTTCACATAAACACTGTAGTTTGTGCCATTCCAAAGTCAAGAAAATGTTTTGAGCGACTTAACATTGGGTTTCATGTACCGGTCTGTTACTGGCTGTGGCCCTGATTGAAGTGGTAAATTGAAAAACATGTGAGAAACATATCCAAGATTCAAGTGATTTGGGTGCTTATTTTCCACAAAAGGGTAAATTTAACCAAGTTATTCTCAATTTTTGCACATTTAGAGTATGACAGAACTTTGGATCTGGAGGCCAATAGTTCCTCCAGGATTTTCTGTCCATTAAAAGGAACGTACAGAAAATCTACCCCATCTTACATCCTGATATGTACTCCCTCACCACTAAATCATTAGATTACGAAGAAGATTTGTAAACTTTTTCCCACACTGTAGCAGTACTGATATGTCAACTAGGTCAAGTGACACAATTGATTAACAGTAGTAAGAATTACCAACACTTTGCATCAATAATACATGACATGCAAGATATCAACATCAACATAGGAGCGTTAAACCTTCGGCTTGGGACATGTCTGCCAGAAGACTCATTATTAACAATGGTTGGTATAAGAAAGTACTATCAGCAAGTTCTTTCCTGATACCTTGGAAATTTTCCAATAAAACAGCTGAATCAAATTAAAGGAATGTTTTAAGTTAAATTCCTGATCTGTACTGAGCCAGGTGGTACACTACTGTTCAGCCTCAGTGCCCCAAGATAGAAAGATTGGCAAGAGTCCTTGCCCCCACCTGTTCCAGCATTGCGTGGATAGCTGCCTGACAGTGAACCAATAAATACTGCTGTAGTTCATGCATTAGGAATGACCACTGGATATTGAAAGTTGACACTTTCAAGCATAACAGAATATTGGGCACTTAAAAAATGTACAGGCACTGGCTGACGTCTGAAAACTGGTTTTATTTCTGTACTTAATGTGAATTCTGATTAAGTGGGAGCATTGAGGATCCTTGCAGAGAAAACATCACTGCTGAGGGGCAACTTGTGATTTCTTTGTTTTTCTTCCCAGGATGCTCCCTACAGTACTTAATGCTTGATCCCACTATAATCAAATGATGAAATCAGGTAAAGTGCCAGCCTGACTGTCCAGCTGGTTACGTTTAAGGACATGGCCTCTGTCTAAGTTGGTCTCTTCATAGCACATAAAGCTTAATGAACTTCATTTAATGTGGAAATATTAAAACATGTTTTTAACAAGATTAGTACGTCTTCTAATGGTGTTGTAGAAATTGTAAACTTAAGAGTATATTAATCATTCTTATAAGTACAAGTATGATCTTTGAAGCACATTTTAAAGGAGGTGAAATGTTGCAAAGGTTAACTGTGGTTTGGTTGCCTAGTTACACGTTGTAGAGTTGGAGGTGGAATGACCCATTGGTTTGATTCACCCTAAGGAATCTGGTCACAGCAACCCAGGCAGAATGCATTATGATAGACTATTGTACGCACAGCATTGTGGTTTGCTTGGTCTGCAACACTGGAAAAGAGTGAACAGAGAATAATTTTAAATAGAGCACTGTGTGTAGAAAGGCCTATAACTATTAGTGCTGCTGCTAAGGACAGTGGTCCTTTAAAAGTTACATGTGTATGATATGCAATAATTTTAGGAGTAGAGCTGTTGTAGATCTATATATATGTATGTATATACATAAACGATGCTCTTTTACCTCAGTCTGTGATATGTACATACCTCAATCTCATTGTAGTAGGCAATTAAAATAACGACATAAAAACTGAACTATAAATTTTGTGGGAAATAATTTGATTCTTGGACTGTTCTGCCAAGACTGCTTTGAAATGGATTAGCCCTCCCAAAACTGACTCTTCCATGGGATCCAAGAAATCATAACATCAAAAGTAACCTCCTTTCCTGTGCTGTAATGCCAGTTTCCCTCGTCATTCTATTGTGGGTTATTTGTTTTTACCAGTGACGGTCCCGTACCATCCTCTCTTCATTCACTGACCACATTGTAACCTTTCAAAAATATTACTGTGGATGCTGGAAATTGGCAATCAAAATATAAAGTAGTGGCAACATTCAGCAGTGTGGCAACATCTGTGGAGAAAGAAAGTTAATCTTTTGATTCTGAGGATAGGTCACAGACTTTACATGTTAATTCTGTTTTTCTCTCTCTACCAGACTGCTATGCTGCTAGACCCACTGAATCTATCTATTGTAACCTTAGTCTGGTATAGCAAAGCTTTAAAACAATTATTAACCACCCGCTTTCATCAGTTCCACTCCAAAGGAATTCAACTGTTCTTCACTTGTCCTGAAAGATTGTGATGGAACATTATAGAGGGAGTATTACTCCTCTCTCTGTATTTAACCCATGCTGTGCCTGGCTTGGAGGTTCATCGTGTTGACAATGGTTGTCTGAAGTGGGCAAGTATTTGATTAGCCAATACTCACTTCCCTCATCTTCAGCATAAAATAATCTAGATTTTGATACTGCATTTGATTGGTGTGTGGATTTTAGTTATTCAACCATCTTGTGCTGATCTGCAGGGTTCCAATTAGTTGAAGGAATTTTCAATTTGGTAAAGTGTGTGTAAAATCAATTCTGTCTTTGATGGCAAAACCAATATGAATCTATGTTTCAGGATCCCATTCCTTTTCCTTTCTCTTTCTGTGTCGTCATACCAGGCTAAGACTGGACCCTTGTAAACACTTGAGTCTGTGGGAGTTGCTGAAAGGATGTTCTATTAATCAAATCACAATTCCACCCAGGAGTGACCTCTTGTCAGCCCCTTTCTGGTCGGAATTTCATGTGTCATAACCATCTGCCAAAGTGGGTGGTGATGAGGGCATACATCTACTCATATATTATTCATGCCAATAATTTATAATTGCTAAACAGAGCTAAATATTGCTTTCAAAGACCCTTTGTTGGTGAAAATAGCAACAGATAGAAATGTTGAATCAGGCATATTGAACTAGCTACTGATTAGCACCAGGTTTGTTCCACATGCTATGCACTGCCATTTGAAAAGTATATGCATAATATTGGTTGTTAATCCCCTAAAAATATAACTAAAGGCCCCAACTCCCTGTAACACCTCTAGGTGTGTATGTACTTTGTAGGTAATATGCACACATTGATATCCACCCCAACTGAGGCTGTTGCCTTTGTATAATAGCACATGTCATTGATGTTGATGGAATGCCGGCCCTCTAGCTGAAGATGAAGTTGTGAGCAAGTGCTATTCTGAAGACTGTTGATGCAATATTAAGCATATACAATCATATGTAGAATTTGAATCATTGGTGAGTTATCCTGAGGGTGCTGGAGTGTAATGTGGCCAATGACCTGCTCTCAGTACTGTTGGCAATGGTTCTTCTGCTCTGTAGAATTTCTCCATGTTTCTAACCAAATAGAATAAAACATTTGATTTGAAATAAAGCTTACTCTTTGTCTTTCTGTGTTCTTACTTTTCACTGTTACTCGTGATGATTTGACAAAATGGTGTACAGAGTTTATTGAGAAAAGCCTGACCTTTCACTGTTGAGGGGAAATATTGTATATGATTTAGCAAGTTAACTCTCTGCTCATCTTCATATACCACCATGGGGTCTGGCATATCTACCACGGGGTCTGGCATATCTATCTAATTAGCTGGTTGCTTAGGAAAGACAGTATCGCTGATGATAAAATGAATTAATCCTGAAGTATCATTCAGGGACATAAACATGTCATATGTCTTCAGAGAATATAACGAAATTTGATTCTTCCAAAGATTGTTTTTACCTTTATTGACAATCCTGGATGGTATGTTGTACTTATGGTGCAGAGTACCTCTAAGGTAGTGAGATTAGTTAAGTCAGGAAATAAAGCTTAGGAGCCTGTGAATGAGTGGAACTCTGGATCTATGCAGGGCTTAATCTCCCTGGCTCTCTATTAGGTGAATAAGTTCATAGATCCCAGTTAGCTTCCTGTCTCTGCTTAGTTATTATTCATTACTTTAAGTGGGCTAATGAACATGAGTGTAATTGACCAGTGTGTTAAAAAGGCGCAGAAAGAGAATTAAAATTCCTAGGTTTTAAAATTGTTCTTTATCTAGTTCAAATGTTCACATCTTTATCTAGTTCATTTGGTTTAGATGCAAAAAGCACATAGTTACACCATAAATATAGGCAAAATACTGTAAATTCTGGAAATCTGAAAATGTTGGAGAAACTCAGGTCTGGTAGCATCTGTGGACTTCGAAGAGTCATACCAGATTCTCTCCACAGATGCTGCCGGACTTACTGAGCTTCTCCAGCATTCTCTGTGTTTGTTATGGATACTTTACATTCATTCCCATGAAGAACATTACTGAAGAATAATGCAAACTTAGCCATTTCATTGAAGGTGCAATAGTTAAAACTGTACAGATTGCGCTAGGATAGTGGATAATTAATATAATACTTTAAACAGAACAGCTTGTTATAAACAATTAATCTGACTCAGTCACTCGACAACCAAGGACTGCAATAAAACCCAAGATTGAGTCTGGTGCTTACTGCAATACACAGATCTCAGCCATACATGACCATGCTATTCTGCTTTTGACAGTCAGCATAGTAACTCCTGTTTATAAACTTTGCATTGGCTCCACTTCTCTCCAATAATGTTAAGATTTTGCATTATAAATAGAGGGCTAGTGGCAGTTCTTTTGTATTTCAGGGGTTCTCACAAGCTGCAGACAGAAATTAAAGAACTATTTGGCAATGGAAGGTGTGTCATTTTCCAGCCTTAAGCAAAAAGAGAAGTCTCATGCACATTTAAAGAAGAGTTTCTGTTTGACAGTTTGAGCAATAGTGAAATTATAAGCGCTCCATTTAATGAAGATTATAATAACGATACATTACCTCAGTACATCATGATAGAGAATTGTTATTCCATTATACCTTCAACCATCCACAAATGGAAATGCAATAATAAGGATTCGCTGGACAAAAATTATAACATGGGCATGAAACACATCAATAACTATATTATTGAAAAGCAGAAATGTAATGTATAATTTCCGTATTGTGAAATAGAGATGAAATACCCAAAGTGTCATATCAGGATTCCATATTCTTATATATGGCAGAAGAAATGCATCATCAAATACTATAGGAGAGAAATGAATTATTTTTAATATTTCATAATGGCATTTCAATACTGCGGCATGCCAAAAAGTCATAGACTACATCAGAACATATAATGTGGGTAGATTATTTCAGTATATAAATGTAAGTTTAATTGGCATGTGGAGAATGAATCTTTTTTCTCACTGAATTGCCCAATGTCCGTAACCGAATTAGGAGCTAAGCATCCCGATACACTGTAAAGGAAGGAACTTTACAACGGACTGCCATGGAGTGAGAATTTTCCAGTGTATTCTCCAGAGGAGATTTACTCTTCAGTACAACAGACATATAATTTTTCAAAGGTTGTACAAAAGACTTAACAACAAATTGTAATAAAGCTGTAACTTTCCAATACACTGTAATAAGGAGGGAGGTTTTCAAAATCCTGTTAAAAAGAATAGAACTCAACAACAGACTCTAAATAATGATATCTCATAAATGGACTTTAACAAGAATAGAACTCACCACAGACTCTAATCAGCACAGAACTCAAGATCGACTGTAATGGAATGGACCTTGTCAATGTACTACAACAAGGGTGGAACTCAAAATGGACTTTAATTAGGATGGAACCCATCATAAATGAATGTAATAAGGATGGAAGAACCAATAAGAATGGAGTTCAACAATGGACAGTAATATGGATGGTACCTTCAAAAACTGTAACAGGAACTGATTACTCCAATTGACTGAAATAAAATGGTGCAGTGCAAGAGGGATAGAATTATTCAATCTAGATCAACAAAAATCAAACTTTCCAATGCAGTGTAATTAGTATGGAACTAGCTAATACGCTCAAGTGGCACAAACTTGTAGACGTTCCAGATGGCTGCGGAGTTGCAGGGCTGAGACTGGGGCTCATCCGCTCTCCTCTGCTTTCTACCTTCCTTCTGCTTTTGCTCTTTTTATTTGCTTTAAAGCCTGGAGAATGGCAGGTGAAGGAGGAGGCCTCTGGCAGCAGCGGCAGCAATGCCAGGACAAGCCAGACATGTTTATATCCCAGGCTGCGCTCTCCTGGCAAGGAATAGCAGGTCCCCGACTGACTCCCCTGGCCCAGAGTCACAGGATGAGCCAAGGCTCTAGGTCCGCAGCTAGGCCCTGGTGCCTGAAGGAGCAGTAGCATTGGCAAAGGGGACAGCTATGGACCCCGACAACTGATGACCAGCAGCAGCCTCTAGAGGAGCATCAGATGGGGACATGAGGGATGAAACCCACACATCCCCTGGCTCCTGCCTCCAGCTTGGATGTGGCAGTTGAGGTTGTGGCAGTGGCAGAGGCCTGTAACTGGCATCCCGGGGCTGTCACAGAGACCCTGGAGCCTATTACAGAGACTCCAGCCAATATCAAGCAGTGACTGGAGGTGCAGCGGAGGAGGAACAAGAAGAAGAGAGAAAGACAAACCCTATTGCAGTAAAATCTTGCATTACATTCAGTGTTTCACAACGGCGCCGGAGCATGGCGACACTTTGTGTATAACATGTGAGAAAACACTTTTCATTGTATTTTTTATACATTTATATATATGTGCGCAGGCTAGGAGGTGCAGGATTAGCCATGTTAAATGTGGGATTACGGGGATAGGCCAGGGGCTGGGTCTGAGTAGGATGCTCTTTGGAGGGTCAGTGCAGACTTGATGGGCCAAATCACCTCTTTCTGCACTGTAGGGATTCAATGATTAATTGGAGTGAAATATTGGAAGTTTTCAGCAGTGCAGTATGGTTGTATATTAATAATTGAGAGGAGCTTACTGCTAATCACTTAAAATGACAACTTACCTATCATGTTGCATCATGCTTCAAGTCACAATATTTTAATGATGAGGCAGAATGGGTGCAGAGGAGGAAAAGATTCCACTACCTCATGGGAAATCCTGCCACATTTGCCCAATGATCTATGGGTTGAGAACTGATCTGTTCAGTCAGATGAAGGCCCATAGCAGTAACTCATGATCCTGAGTAGCTACCACCCTCAAATCAAGGGACAGTCAGCAACAGAAGTACTGTGTAACAGCAACTGTAAGACAAGATAAAATTATTTATTTAGTTGCATCAATTTGCATTGAGAACCAAATTATAAACAATATTTCAACTATACTAACAGACTGACTGGTGAAGTGCTATAAATAGGGCAAAAAGGATTCTTCTCAACACGGAGGGGATCATGAGGAAGTTCTGAATGGAAAACATTAATTATTGAATACACCTCACTCCAATTCCAAGCTAGTTTAATTTTCTTAATCTGCATGGAAACTAGAAACCTTTAATCAATGTCAAAGCAGGGAGATATAATTAACCTTAAAATAACAAAGGCAAAAATCCATTCCAAAGTTCATAATGTTCACCTGGCTCTTCTTTCATTCCAGCTGAGAGCAGGTACCACAACACATCCTGGGAATCAAACCTGGAGTTTCCTGAAACTATTAAATTCATTATCACAAAGGTTTTGCAAAATGTAAACCACGAAATCCACAGTTACAGTGGGCCCTTGATACAAGGACATCCCATTTCCTGGTCAGCCAGTCAGAAACTATTCATGTGTTGTTTATATTCTTCATGGATCACAGGATTTGTGACTATTTTGGATAAAAGAAGACAGGCTTTTCAAATACAATGGAACCAAGCAGAAAACACAAGCTGATGTCAAATTGTGTGTGAAAAGTTACATTTCACAAAGAGATGGTTAAGATTGAATATGCAGGAGAAAGCACATTAAAAATCTTCCTTATCAATGACTGGTCATTAAGTACTGATGCCCTATTTGTTCCAGCCATCCCAGCACATGTTTGTGGGTAAGTTTAAACATGCTGTGAACTCACTTTAGATTAAAAGCAGTACAATAGCATTAATCATCTCCAACCATTTTTTCCATAGCGAGGAAGATAAATTAATGCAAAATACAACCCTAGAAAGATAGAGGCAGCAAATGTACAGGAACATCTCTGCTTGTAAGGTTCCCTTTAGGTTGCACACCATTTTGACTTGGAACTTTATTGCTGTTCCTTCACCATTAATTGGTCAAAATCGTGGAAGTCTATCCACTGTAGATGTGTTCACAACACACAGGCTGCAGTGTTTCAAGTAGGTAACTCAAAAAAAACTTCAAGGACAATTAGGAACTATATATACATCTCAATCAAATTTTTAAAAAAAGTTGAATGTCAAGACGGCTGAGGATATTATTGGTGGACTGTTAATCCAGAGACCCAGGTAATGTTTGGGGGACCGAGGTTTGAATCCCATCATGGCAGATGGTAGAATTTGAATTTGATAAAAATCTGGAATTAAGAGTCCAATGATGACCACAAATTCATTGTTGGGAAAAGCCCATCTGATTTACTAGAGCCATACAGTAATACAGCACAGAAACAGACTTTTTGGTCCAACTCGTCCATGCTGACCAAGTTTCCCAATCTAAAATAATTCCTTTGCCTGTATTTGATCTTATCTCTCTAAACATTTTCTATTCATGTACCTGTCAAAATGTCTTGTAAATGTTGTAACTGTACTTGCATCTACCACTTCCTCTGGCAGTTCATTCCACATACGAACCATCCTCTGTATGAAAAAGTTGATCCTCAGGGCCCTTTTAAATCTTTCTCCTCTCTTTAAAACATGCCCCTAATTTTGAACTCCCTCATCCCAGGGAAAAGATCTTTGCTATTCACCTTATCTGTGCCCCTCACAATTTTATAAACTATAAACACCTCTATAAGGTGGCCCCTCAACTTCCTACACTCCAGTGAAAGAAGCCCCAGCCTCCTTAGCCTCTCCATATAACTCAAATCCTCTAGTCCCAGCAACATCCAGGTAAATCTTTTCTGAACCCCCTCCAATTTAATAATATCCATCCTATAGCAGGGCAACCAGAACTGTACATAGCACTCGAAAAGTGGCCTCACTAATGTCCTGTTCAAATTCAACATGATGTCCCAATTCCTATATTCTATGGTCTGAACAATGAAGGCAAATATGCTAAACGCCTCCTTAACCACTCTGTCAATGTGACACAACTGACAGAAAAATATATTCCCAAACCCCTAGGTCTCTCTGCTTGACAACACCACCCATCAATTGTATAAGTGCTGCTCTTGGTCATTTTACTACTGCCCTTTAGGGAAGGAAACTGCCGTTCTTACCTGATCTGGCCTACGTGTGACTCTAGACCCACAGCAATGTGGTTGACTTTTAACTGCCCTCTGGGCACTTAGGTATGGGCAATAAATGCTGGTCCAACTAGTGATGCCATCATTCTGTGAATGAATTAAGAAAAAAACTATTACATTAAAGTGGTACAATCCCAACAATAGTCAATTTTTAAATGTATATAGATCAATGTGCTTCATAATAGAATCTAATTTTTGTTACAGATGGTGCAATGATACTGTATCCAATTATTGATATCCTCTGTGTTAGTTAGTTAGATGGAATACAATGAACTGTACAACATTTTTAATATGATCATGCATCGATTGACGTCAAAGGCATTTGGATGGGTACATGAATTGTAAGGGTTTACAGGGATATAGGCAAAATGCTGGCAAATGGGACTAGATTAACTCAGGATATCTGGTTGGCATGGACAAATTGGACCTAAGCGTCTGTGTCCACGCTGTACAGCTCTATGACTCCATGACTCAATGATAACTTAGGACCATTCCATTGCTACGGGTATTGACCAGCTATCGGTTCACTCTGCACCTTGACAGTGATTTAACATTTTTTTTCAGCAAGGTCCCAGATTGATTTGGTGGAGCTGACTTTGTTTATTTCTGAGTTTTGAGATTAGAGAGGAGTTATTGGTTCAGTTGTAGCTTCTTGAAAGAACATAACGGGGTACAATTTTTTCTCTGTTGGTTTTTTACTATGTATATATTTGAGCTCCAGAGTTTGATGATATAGAATGTATACTCTTCGGCTTGGGATATATATGCTTGCGTTATTAGTCAACACCAAATTTCATGCGCCCCAATAAAGGCAAGGCTTTTGGTGCCAACATCTATAAGAGGATACAGATTCAAAAGTGATCAAAAATATTTAGGGAACACTGAGTTTCATTACAAAAGTTTCAGAATTTAAAACTAAAGAAGCAGTTCTACAGTTATCAACTAAATTACCTTTGGAATGTACTTGATTTACATCCTGATACCTATACAGTTACATATTTAATGGGGAGGACCTTCCCTCACACAATGCCTAAGCTCCTGACATTGGACAGGAAAAGGGCATTTAGCCACTTCTTCTGTTCCATCATTACATGAGATCATGGTTTATCTGTGACCTATTACAACACTTTCAGAGTCAGACAGCACGGAAAGAGGCCCTTAGGACCATTGTATCAGTGCCAATCATTAAACATCCATCTATTCTACTCCTAGGGCCGTAGCCTTGCATGCTGTGGCATTTCAAGTGTTTCACCTAAATTGTTCCTAAATGTCTTGAAGGTTCCTACTTTTGCCACCCTTTTGGGCAGAAATTTCCAGATACTCACAACTCTCAGCGGTCTTCCTCACTTCCCCTCTAAACCTCTTGCTTCTTACCTTAAAACTGTGCCAAGTTATTGATCCTCTACTGATGGCAGAAGTTTCTCCCTATTTACTCTGTCTGTGCCCATCTGAACTTCATACACGTTAGTCAGATGGCCCCCTTCATCCTTCGCTGCTCTAAGGAAAACAACCATAGCCTCTCTAGTCCCTCTTCACTGTGGAATTGCTCCCGTCCATGTCACATCCTGGTGAATCTCTTCCGCATCCTCTCTTGTGCAATCACATCCTTCCTATGGTGTGGCCACTAGAACACTAGTTTGGCCATCAGTATTCCAGCTGTGGCCTACCTAATGTTATATACAGCTTCATCATAGACCCCTGCTCTTGCATTTAATGCCTTGACTAATTAAGACAAGTATCTCACTTAACCACCTTACCTACTTGTTTTGCTGTCTTCAAGGATCTAAGGACATGCGGAACAAAGTTCCTCTGGTTCTTTGAGCCTCCTAAGGTCCTACCATTCAATGTGCACTCTTCTTAGTCCTCCCAAAATACATTACCTCACACTTTTCCGTGCCCATCGTTCAGCCAATCTGACCTGTAGTGTAAGGCTTTCCTCCTTGCTACTTACCACATCACCAATTTTCATGTCATCTGCAAACTTACTGATCATACCTCCTACATTCGTGTCTAGGTCATTGCCTTTGTCCTATCCCCTAATATCCTTGGTTGACAAAAAAAACTTAATTTTACAGTTAAAACCAATCTTGCACCAATTGTTGTTTGCAGAATACGAAGCTTCTACCACCTTTCGGGTGTAGAATGTTTCCTATTTTTATTCCTGAAAAGTGTGGTTTTAATTATTAGACTATGCCCCCCCAGATCCTAGACTTTCAACTTGTAGAAATAATTTTTCTACATCTACACTACATGTTCCCTTAATATCTTGAAAACTTTGATCAGACCACCTTTTAATCATCTCAACCTAAATCATATAAATTCAGGGAATCTCGTCCTAGTTCACATGCTCTTTCCCTATAAATTAATTGGTGGAGTCCAGGTATCACACTGGTAAATTTGTGGCGCACTCACATCAAGACTAACAAATCTTACCTAAAGTGTGGTACCTGCAATTGCCTACAGTACTTCATGCGTCATCGAGCCTGAGCCTGTGTAGCTCTACACCATCGTATTTTAGTCCTCCAGATAGATGTAAACTCCATATTGCATTCACCTTTATGATTATTTTCTGTATCTGTTCATAAAATTTTACTGATATGTGTACTTAAACCCAGCAGATTTTCTTGGGTCAGAGTCACTTGACTATTTTTGGTTGAACTTCTATAAATATTCTTCCCTTTCCCAGAGGAGGGAGAAAAAACACTACAGGCTTTGGGGCCCTAAAGCAGTGGACAACTTTAAAGATGAAAAAAACATATTTAAACAATTCAGACAGAGGAAGTATGATCAATTCCCCATATTTTACTGAATTCTTGTGGAGCCCTTAAATGCGTCTCTCCCATGCCCACTTCCCAACATTGCATGGCAGGGATGCACAACCACTTTCCTAGATCTTCACAGCTCCCTGTATAGCTAGAAACCCTTCATTCAGAACTTTGTCCAAAAGCTTTTTAGAAGTCTTCTTGGAAAATCAGTTCCTCAAAGTCCAGTGAGATGTTACCCTTCTGATTCCATGTTTGCTGTGGTTTGTACCAACTGCTATTCCGATAATTCTCCGGTGCACAGCTGAGGAATGTTCATCATCACTGTCAGCCTCTGCCCTTATCCCTTCGTCTTACAATTGTGGTATGAGTTTTGTTCATTTGAATTTTAATCCATTTCAGTTTTGCTTTCAGATTGCATGCTCTTCTATCTTTATCTAGATAGGTATTGAAGTCTCTTGTCTAAGTATTGAGATTGCAATTGGAATAGAGTCACATTGTTAAATAATCAGACACGGCTAAGATAAAGAGTTGACATTTTCACCAATGGAAGTTGGTTAAACAAATGACCCCTCTTGGAACTTTCAACTATAGCTTGCAGGTGCATTTGTCTGAAGAATTGATTACCAGTATTCCAAAATTTGCAAATAGATTCTGTCTTTCAAGTGGACAGATAATTGCTAGAAAATGAATCCAAAATGACAAACCATTCCTACATGTTTGTTATCTAAGTGAGACAGGTTCACACATTGCCCCTTGTGAGTAGATTCAACTACTGAAGTGAGGCTGTACAGATCCTATGCTTGAGACTTGAAAATATGACATCTTGCCTTTTGGGACATGAAAGTTTGCAGCAGAGAATCAGATTGAAAGAAAGCAAAATGACAGTGAAAGCCTTTTGGGAAGATCATCACAGAAACTTACTAGGATATCAGAGGTCACAAGATGAAAAGGTACTAGTATTTCATCGTAAAGGTTACATATGTCAAATTAAATTTAATACAGAACTAATTCCGATTAGCAATTAAACTAATCTTAGTTTGAGTTATGGCAGGTAGTGTAACTCAACTTGCACTGTGAACTTCATCTGGCGTTCATAGATATAATAGGGAAGGCAAATTAATTGGATGAGTAAACAATAATCTTAATCGGCATGTTGCAAATTGGGCAGGCTGGCAAATTTTCATTAATATGTCACGAAACTGGAACAAAAGGTAACTGCATGCAAAGTAATTTATGTAAAGGTGTTCACTGCACTGCAGCCTAATTCATTATATGGACAGAGTGGATGAAATAAAAATTCCAAGGGAAAGATCCACAAACTGCGAATAACTAAAAATGTTTAAGGACAGTATTAAACATAAGGAAAAAAAACATATTATTGTGCAAAATTGAGAGACAGGTCAAAAGTCTAGATAAAATATTAAAAAAAACAAAGAATAGCTAAAAGATTAAGAAGGATGAAAATGGAATATGGGTGAAAGTTAGCTAGAAATAAAAAAAAACATAATTAGAGTTTCTATTTAAAAAAGACAAGAGTTAACAAAGTGAATTTTGGTATGGTAGAAAGCAAATATGGGAAATTAATGATGAAAAATATGGACATAAATTGAACAGGTGTTTTGCTTCAGTCTTTACTGTACAGGGTACAAATAACATCCTAGGAATAGGTGTTAATAGGTGAATAGGTGTTAATCAGAAAGTTTGGAGTATTAGAGGAACTCAAGAAAATAACAATCCTCAGGGAAGTGATACTGAATAAGTTGTTAGAACTGCAGGATAATAAGTTCCCTGGTTCTGATAGACTTTATCGCATGGAATGAAAGAAGTGGCTAGTGAGATGTTGATGTGATAGTTTGAATGTTCTAAAATTCCCTTAACTTGGAGAAGGTTCCCATAGCTTAGAAAATAGCAAATGTAACTCCTCTATTCAAAAAGGGAGGAGACAGAAAGCAGAAAACTATAGGCCAGCAGTTACAATTACTATTTGTCATGAGAAGACATTAAAAGCTTATATTAGAGACATTACAGCAAGGAACTTAGAAAAGTTCAATATAATCAGGCAGAGTTAATCAGGGTGATGAAAGGGAAATCACATTTGACTAACTGGAGTTCTTTGAAGAAGTTATTTGTGCTATTGATAAAGGGGGACCAGTGGATGTACTAAACTTAGATTTCTAGAAGCTTTTGCTAGGAGGCCACATGAAAGGTAATTGCAGAAAACAAGAGCTCATGGTGTTGGAGATAACATATTGACATGCATAGAAAATTGGCTACCTAACAAGAAACAGAAAGTAGGTATAAGTGAGTCTTTCTGGTTAGCAAGGTGTAACAAGTAATGTACCACAGGCATCAGTGACAGAACCTCAAACTTTTTGCATTTTACACAATTAGCTTGGATGAAGGGACCAAAGATATGTTTGCTAAATTTGCTGACGACACAAAAATAGGTTGGAAAGTAAGTTGAGAAGATGAGCCTATAAGGGGATATACATAGGTTAACTGAATGGGAAGAAATAAAGCAAATGGAATGTAAAATGAAGAAATATGAAATTGTGCATGTTGGTGGAAGAATAAAAAAGAATCTGAACAGTGAGCAATTGGAGAGGTTTGAGATGCAGAAAGATCTGGGTGTCCTAGTGTATGAATCACAGATAGCTAGCATGCAGTACAGCAAGTAATTTGGAAATCTAATAGAATACTATTGTTTACATGTAGGCAGGTTATGCTCCAGCTATACATGATATCAATAAGACTATACCTGGAATATTGTGTACACTATGTAAGGATCAATGTAAATGTGCTGGAAGCAGTTGACAGGATTACTAGAATAATACCTGAGATGGGTGGGTTTTTTTTTAGGAAAGCTAATGATAAGCTAGGCTTGTATTTGATGAAGTTTAGATAAGTGAGAGGCAGCCTGATTTAAACACATGATTCTGAGGCATCTTGACAGGGTGCATTCTGAAAGGATGTTTCCTCTTGTGGGAGATTCTAGAACTAGGGTCACTGTTTTAAATAATAAGTCAAATATTTACAACAGAGGAAAAAAATTATTCTCACAGAAGATGCTGAAAGGTGACAGAAACAAATCCTTGAATATTTTTAAGGCAGAGGTAGCAAGGTTATTGATAAGCACAGTGTTAGCACAATATTCAGCACCATTCATGAATCCTTAGATCTGAAGCAGCCTAGGTCCAAATGCAGCAAGATCTGGACAATATCCAGGCTTGGGCTGAAAAGTGGCAAGTAACATTTGTGTCACACGAACACCAGGCTACAACCATCTCCAATAAGAAACAATCATCCGCCTTTGACATTCAATGGCATAACCATCACTGAATCCTCCACTACCAACATTCTGGGGGTTACCATTATCAGAAACTGAACTGGACTAATGAAATAAACACAATGCCTACAAGAGCAGATCACAGGCTAGAAATGTTACAATGAGTAAGTCACTTCGTGACTGTCCACCATCTCCAAGGCAGAAGTCAGAGGTATGATGGAACAATCCCCATTGCTCTGGATAAGCATAACTCCAACAACACTCAAGAACCATGACACCATCCAGGCCAAAACAGTCTGCTTGATTGGCACCACATCCACAAACATAAACTTCCTTCACTACTGATACTCAGTAGCAGCAGTTTGTGCCATCTATGAGACACAACACAAAAATTCACCAAAGATCATTAGACAGCACCTCCCAAACCCACAGTCAGTAGGGACGGGTTTGTAGATACATGGGACTGCCACCACCTCTCCAAGCCACTCACCATCCTGACTTGAAATATAGCATTGTATGTCTACCTGTAGCACAGGACTGCAGCAGTTTAAGAAGCAGCTCATTACCAACTTCTCAAGGGTATCTGGGGATGGGAAATAAATGCTGGCTGGGCCAGCAATGCCTACGTCCCAAAAGTGAATCAAAAAAAATAGGAATATGGAGTAATTAGATCAACCAGGATCTTACTGAATGGTAGAGCAAGCTCAAGGAACTGAATGACCTACTTTTGCCCCTAATTTATGTGTTCACATGATGATCCATTTTAGCCTCCTTCTGAGGTTCTTAGTATCATGGATGCCAGTCTTCAGCCAATTCAATTCACACAAAGTGAACAGAAGAAGGCATTGAATATGTGAAAGACTATTGGCACTGACAGAAGACTGATGTCTCATGCTCCAAAATTTGCCATGTGACTTGCCAAGGTCTCCTGGTATACTGCTCCAACATGGCACTACCCAGCAATGTAGAAAATTGCCCAGGATGTCCAGTCCACAAAAAAAAAGACAAATCTAATCTGTCTGATTACCATCCAATCAATTTCATCTTGATCATCAGCAAAGTTATAGAAGGGGTCGTAACAGCATTATTAAGCCACACTTGATCAGTAATAATCTGCTCTCTGACACTCAGTTTGCGTTTAGTCAGGGCTTCTCAGCATTGACCTCATTACAGCCTTGGTTCAAACATGGACAAAGAGCTGAATTCCAGAGATGAGGTGAGAGTGGCTGTCCTTAACATCAAGACCACATCTGACTGAGTGTGGCAGCAAAAGGCCCTAGTAAAACTAGATTCAATGGGAATTGGGGAAAGACTCTCCACTGGTTAGAGTCAGACTTAACACAAAGAACTGTGGTTGTAGGAATAAGGTAGTCTCCTAGGCCCAAATATCTTTAGCTACTTCATCAATTGTTTTCCCCCCAACATAAGTTAAGAAGTAGGGATTTTCAATGATGATGCTGCAATGTTCAGTGCCATTCATAGTTCCTCAGATACCAAATTGCACAATATCCAGGCTTGGGTTGGTGTATGGCAAGTAATATAAGTTCGAGGCAATAAGCATCTCCAACAAGAGAAAATTTAACCATCTCCTGTTGACATTCAATAGTATTGCCAGTGATGAACACCCACCCTCCCAAACCACCACCATCACCATCACTACTACCAACAGCCTGGGGGTTACCATTGACCACAAACTGAACTGGACCAGCACTATAAATGCATTGTCTACAGTAGATAGGTAATTTCTCAGGTGAGTAACTCACTTCCTGATCCCCAAAGCCTGTTCACCATCTACAAGGCAAGAATCAGTACTGTGACACAGTACTCTTTACTTACCTGGATGGCTGTAGTTTTAACAATACTCAAGAAGCTTGACATCATCCAGGACAAAGCAACCTGCTTGACTGGCACCCCATCCATCATATTCAATATTCACTCCCTCCACCACCACTGTGCAGTTACAGAAGTGGGTACCATCTACAATATGTCCTATAGCAACTCACCAAGGCACATTTGACAGCACCTTCCAAATCCATGACCTCTATCACCTAAAATTACGAAGACAGCAGATACATGAGAGCATTACCTCTCCAAGTTACACACCGTCCCGACTTGGATCCATTTGCTATTCCATCATGGTCACTGCCTTGCCAGCAATGCCCACATCCATGAATGTATAGAGAACACTTTGGAATGATTCTGAGTGTAATAATAATTTGTCATAGAAATGGAAGTTTTCTTAAGGTGGCATGCTATCCAACACTGCCTCTGGCAAGCCATTCACTTTACAGAAACAAGGTTGATGGAAAATTTGATAGAGTGGCTCTAAATCATGCAGGATCTCAACACAGTAGATGGGAAGAACTGTGGTCATTGGTGTAAAGATTGACTATTTAAGGTGATTGACAAAATCATCAGAGACACACGAGGAAAAATGTTTTTCATGTAATAAATGGTTAAGATTTGAAATGGACTGCCTGGGAGTGTCATTGAGTCATACAGCACTGAAATAGCCCTTCTGTCCAACTTGTCTGGGCCGACCAGACATTCCAATCTGACCTAGTCCCATTTGACAGCATTTGGCTCATATCCATCAAAACCTTTCCTATTCATATACCCATCCAGATGCCTTTTAAAAGTTGTAATTGTACCCACCTCTGCCACTTCCTCTGACAGCTTGTTCCATATAAATACCACTCTCTGCATGAAGAAGTTACCTCTCAGGTCCTTTTAAAATCTTTCTCCTCTCACCTTAAACCTATGTCCTCTAGTTTTGGACTCTCCCACCCTAAGAAAAAGACCTTGGCTATTCTCCCTATCTATGCCCCTCATGACTTTATAAACCTCTATAAGGTCAGCCCTCAGCCTCCAATGCTCCAGGTAAAAATGCCCCAACATAGCTTTTTCATAGAATCCCTATAGTGTGGAAACAGGCCCTTCAGCCCAACAAGTCCACACCGACCCTCAGAGCATCCCACCCTGACCCATCCCTCTATAACCCACCTAATCTACACATCACTGAACACTATGGGCAATTTAGCATGGCCAATCCACGTAGCCAGCACATCTTTAGTTAATTTAGCCTCTGGCTATAACTCAAATCCTCCAGTCCCAGCAATATCCTTAAAACATTTTTCTGCACCCTCTCAAGTTCAACAACATGCTTCCTGTAGACGGATGACCAGAATTGTACACAGTATTCTAAAAGAGGTCTCACCAATGTCCTGTACAGTCGCAACATGACTCCTATACTCAATGTTCTGACAAATGAAAGCCTTCAGACCAGTTCATATTCGATGATAATATTGATCCCCACAGAACTCCACTATGTATAGTTTGCCAATGGAAAATGTGGACCATTTATCTTGACTCTGTTTCTTCTTAATTAACAAATCTTCAATCATGGTTAACAACACTGTCAACACTATGATTCAGCACCTTATCAAATGGTTTTCAGAAATAAAAATAAACAACTTCTACTGGTTTTCCTTTATCCACTTCGATAGTTACTGTCATGGATGCTGAGCTTGTACCTTTGATGTTTAAATTTCATAATTTTTAGGATCAACAGTCAAACTAAAACTGATCATCAAGCCCCATTTTCTAGACTTAAAAACCTGTTTTCCTAGCTGTAAACAAGTTCTATTTTGCATGTTTCGTTATGTTCATGAAAAATTGTGTCTCAGTTCACAGCTTTTGCAATTTTTATGTACTAGTCACACCTCCAGTTGTTTCAACTTACTAGCCAACGAATTTGATACTTCAAGTACCCCATACAAGATCTCTAGAGTTAGGCTTGCATTAATTGTCTCCAAAAACTACTGCCCACATAAAGTGAAAAGGGAACAAAATAATCAGTCTTGCCATTGCAGAGTCATAACTTATCATATTTTATTGATTAGATCCTGAGAGGACATGTGCCCTTCTGCTGAAGTCAGAATTGGTCAGGATCAACCCCAGGAAGGAATTTCGTAATTCAAGCAGAACATTACAGCAGAATGTTCTCATATGCATTTAAAATATTTACCATAAATAGTATTAACCCAAGTTCAAAACCACAGAATGCATACAGCTGAATGACAGGCAGCATTAAGCCACCAGCATGTGGCACAATTGCTTTCAGTAGAATCAGCTGCTGGAACAGTAGTATTGATTTGCTAAAACATATTTGTCCTCCAAATATGTCAAAATACAATATAAATAGAAATTAATAAGGTTCTTTTCAGTGTATTATAGCAGGTGCAAGCAGATTCAACTGTGACTTTCCAAAACTTATAAACAGGTAGAGGCCATGGGGAAAAGGCTGGGATGTAACTCCTACCAAGAGCAAGTACTGACAGTATGGATTGAATGGTCTCCATCTGTGCTGTAATCATTCTAAGATTCAATGCCAGTTGTAACTCTGTCAACATCAATATCTAAATTAACTACGAAAACAAAGATGCTGGAAAGGCTCAGCAGGTCTGGCAGCATCTGTGAAGGAGAAAACAGAGTTAACGTTTCGAGTCCAGTGACTCTTCCTCAGAACTGGACCCAAAACGTTATCTCTGTTTTCTCCTTCACAGATGCTGCCAGACCTGCTGAGCTTTTCCAGCAACTTTGTTTTCATTCTTGATTTACAGCATCTGCAGTTCTTTTGGTTTTTATTTGGTCTAAATTAACTACTTGAGTGCAGTGGAGATTGAAACTAGGCAGCTTGTGGGAACATACAAATGGATTGCAAAATGTTTTACAGGTATTTGAAGAGAAAAAATAAATTAGTGAAGACAAATGTAGGTCCCTTACAACCAGAAACAGGGGGAGTTATAAATGGAACAAAATGATGGCAGATCAATTACATAATACTTTGCAAAAAGACCAAAGAACTATGGATGCTGGAAATCAGAAATTGCTGGAAAAGCTCAGCAGGTCTGGTGGCATCTGTAGAGAGAAACCAGAGTTAATGTTTTGGAACCAGTGACTCTTCTTCAGAACTGACGGTAGCTAGGAAAAGGTTGGTTATTATGCTAGAGAAGGGGTGGAGGGGAGGGGGAAGGAGTCAACAATAGGTGGAGATGGAGAGAGAAAAACAGTTGGTCAGACAAAGGAATAAGTAAAGGTCAGCTGGGAGAACGAGTAGCTGCTAATGGGGACTGTTAGTGACTGACAACGGGTTGTTTGTTTGTGGTAGCAGCCTATGTGATGGCAAAGTCTGGAGTGTGGGGGTTGGGGTAAGGACATGGGAGAAGGTGCTCAAGCCCTAAAATTATTAAACTCGATACTGAGTTCAGAATGTTGCAGGGTTACCAAGTGGAAGATGAGATGTTGTTCTTACAGTTTATGCGGAGCTTTGCTGGAACACTGTGCATCAAGCCCAAGACAGAGATGTTGGCCAGGGAACCTGGTGGGTGTACAAGAGCAGGGATGTCTTGTTGCAATTGTACAGGGCCTTGGTGAGACCACACCTGAAACAATGTGTGCAGTTTTGGTCTGCTTATCTCAGGAGGAATGTTGTGGCTATGGAAGAAGTGTAGAGAAGGCTTACCAGTCAGATTCCTGGGATGGCAGGACTGACGTGAAGAAAGATTGGATTGGTGAGGAGACTATATTCACTAGTGTTTAGAAGAATTAGGGAGGATCTCATAGAAACCTATAAAACCTATAACAGGACTAGACAGGGAATATGCAGGATGCTCCCAATGACTATCAGTGGTGGGGTGGAGGTCCAGAACCAGGGTCACAGTGTAAGCAGAGATAAAAGGTACTGCAGATGCTGGAGAATCCGAGATAACAAGCATGGGGCTGGATGAACACAGCAGGTCAAGCAGCATCATAGGAGCAGGAAAACTTGACGTTTCAGGCCTAAACCCTTCATCAGAAAATTTTCTGATGAAGGGTTTAGGCCCG
>JAHRHZ010000023.1:39250133-39372439 GCA_024137785.1 Ginglymostoma cirratum | reverse complement strand
GACGTTTCGGGCCTAAACCCTTCATCAGAAAATTTTCTGATGAAGGGTTTAGGCCTGAAACGTCAAGTTTTCCTGCTCCTATGATGCTGCTTGACCTGCTGTGTTCATCCAGCCCCATGCTTGTTATCACAGTGTAAGCATATGGGATAGGCCAGCTAGGATTGAGATGAGAATTTTCTTCACTGGTGAGCCTGTGCAATTTTCTGTCACAGAAAGCAGTTGAAGCTAAAAAATTGAATTTTTTTTTATGAGAGATATAGCTCTTAGGGCTAAAGGGACCCAAAAGGTATGAGGAGAAAGCAGGAACAGAGTCCTAAATTGGATGATCAGCCATGATCATATTGAATGGTGGAGCAGGTTTGATACACCAAACAGCCTACTCCTCCTCCTATTTTCTGTGTTATTCAAACAGCGTCTCTTTAGAATCGTTTATTTATATTACCTCTTCTCATTCTTCCTGCAAAAATGTATCACTCATCCCTGAGTTAGACTGGGGAAATCTGGGAAGGAGCCTGCATGTAATCCAGCGACCATCGTGGAATAATGAAGACCGATGAGGACTGAATGAGCACAGATGAACAGCATGCTGACAATGGTGGAATGGCAATACAGAAATGGAGTTGTGATAATTTCAAAGAAAATGAAACTATATTTTAGCTAGTTACCTGTGAATGGTGCTACTGATGAGTGAAGTGTGCTCCAGTGCACAGCTGTGTAATCTGCTCTTACATTAGGTTATGTGGACCTGTTAGACAGTGATCACAAAAGATGAATAATCCTTGCAGCTACGAGTTAGTGACAAACTGAGTTGAATGCCAAAAACATAGGCTTTCAAAGTATATTTTAATCAACTTAGGAAAGAAGGACAAAATGGTCAGCTTTTACTTGCATGCTATTTGCAGAATTTGCCAAGTGTTATTGGTTCATTTTTCTTATGCAGTATCCTGTTTCTGTGCCTCATATAAAGGCTGAGTCTTGAATTGTTGCATTGTAGTTGTTGTTAAATGCAGACTATCCAACAGCAGTATCTGCAGAGGAATCTCAGAAGAAGCAGCTGATAATGGAGATAGTGCACAGTACAGCAGCTGTTAGCGGTGATTGGCCTTTCTGAGCTCCTCTCCAGGAGGTCAGCACTCATTCATCAAACAACATTAAGGAGGAGGGGATAAGAGTAAAATATTGCCAATGCTGGAAATCTGAAACAAATGCAGTAAATGCTGGAGAAACTCAACAGTTCTGGCAGGATCTGCAATGAGAAAAACAGATTAGAGAAGAGGGATATTGGACTCAACGCGTTAACTGTTTTTCTCTCCACAGATACTGCCAGACCCGCTGAGCTCCTCCAGCACTTTCTATGTTTATTAAACAGGATGGGAGTTTGGCAAGGCGGCATGCACTAAATTGCAGTCACAGACTTGGACACACACCAGCACAGAGACACTCAGTCCTATATTGGGACACATAAACACACGCAGACACACATCAGGACACAAATAGACATACAAGCATTGACACATGCTGAGTGACACACCCAAAGGCATTTGCAGAATGATAGACTCAGCTATACATCAGGACACATACTGAGTGACGGGCACAAAGACATACACAACAGAGTACCAGCACACGCTGACACCATGAACAGAGACTGACAAAGATTTTTGACACAACTGTGCTATTATTGAAACTGGTAGTTTCTGATAGACGAATGTTGTGATCAAAGTGTGGCTCTGATGTACTGAATCTGTGTTCTATAAAATCTCCTTTGTTCCATGCCTTTGACCTACTTCAGTCAAAGTGATTCTGTCCCAGAACTTCCATGGCTCAGCTTTGTCCTTTAGTGAAGGACATATAACCAGCCAGCTAGCAGCTTGGTTCTCTCTGAGGACTTGACACTTCTTACCTTTGCTCATGAATATTAAGTACGGAACTCAATGGGGATATCTGACAACTACGGAGGCCCTTACTTCCCAATGTGCATATAGCATAGGTTGGATAGTGAACCGTGAGAAAGGGAACAATGGCAAAAAGTAGATTAATTTCCTCCCCCTGTAGCCCATCAAAATAAAGTAATGTGCAACAGTTCTGTGGAAGGGTCACTGGACCTGTAACGTTAACTCTGATTTCTCCTCACAGATGCTGCCAAACCTGCTGAACTTTTCCAGCAACTTCTGTTTTTGTTTTTGATTTACAGTATCCGCAGTTCTTTCAGTTTTTAATGTGCAACAGAGGTGACTCAAAGAAAGGACAATAATCTAAATAAAACAAAGAACTGTGGATGCTGGAAATCAGGAACAAAAACAAAGTTGCTGGAAAACACAAGGATTAGTTGAGGTGAAAAGCATAAAAGCATTTATGGGTAGCTAGATAAGTACATCAAGGAAAAAGGAATTGAAGGAGGCATAGAGACAATTAGATTCGGTTCTTCCTCATGATCATTATCCAGTTATTCCTGTTAGATGGCATATGAATCAACTTCATGTGAATATAGTACAGGATCAGGCTTCATTGTGAATTTCCTAATGATCAGATTGTTGGGTAGCACATGTTGTCTAAGCCTACAACTAAACAATGACTAAGAATGGGATAGTCAAAAGTGATCAAAGTGGTCAGTGTCCATGAAACTACACCTAGCATCACTAAGCACTGTCATATGAGCAAGGCAGACAGTAAATAGCTTACTTGAAGGATGGGGAGACATATAGGTATGCAGCCTTCTTCAGTACACAACGCTTTTCTCTCTGGGATTCTGGTGTTTTTATACAAGTCTGTGTGAAGGTAAGGAACAACACACCAAGAAACTAAGGAGACAAGTTTCATTCTGTCAATGCCTCTGATGCCCCTGTGTAAATACACTGACGCAATCCTAAAGAAGGTACAATGTAGGTCTGGAAGCACCTGTGATATCAGGCAGCAGTGTCAATCTTAAGACAAAAGCTGTCAGAGCTTATGTCTTGATTAACAGTAGATGGGAACGAGCAGCATTGATGAGCAATGAGCAGCTCTCATGCTAGCTGTTCCACACAGCGACTTACTGTTCACAAAGATTGTATTCTTTCTGTAATAATTCAGTTGGAGTGGAGCTTATTTTTGGATTCTGACAGAGATGAATTTACTCTGCCCTGGATCAGTTGACTATTTGTTCTAGCGACTGGCTCAGGTGCTATTATCAGAATTAGGACATCCGCATCATCCCATAAGGCCTCCTGCTGCCATCCAATTAGGGCAGTGTCCCAGCATCCCTCACTTGCCACCTGTCCCCAGGTAAAAGGACAAAAACAAAAAAAAAGTTATGGGAGTGCATAATAGGGACAACATCTGACAACAAAGAGGTTAATGTTTCAGGTAAAGAGAATTAGATGGAAAGGCAAGGTGACAAAGGGTTGATAAAGGTCTCCACCCCAAATGCTCACCTGTCAACACTGTCTGAACATGTTGATAGGCCTGCTGTTAATTTGCAGTCTTTTTAGCTACCAGCGATATGCACTAAGGAGCAGGATTAGAACTTGCAGCAGCTGGCGTGACTATGTGCAGGCTGGAACTGAGACTTTATCTCAGCAGCCCATGGGTCTTCTTTTGAATTATTTTTCTTAATAGCATAAGAGGTCAGAGAACACCTGAGGTTAGAACTATTTTCTATTTCTGTTGTGTTTCATCAGCTAAATAAATTGTCAATACTGGCCTGGAGTGAAGAAAGGAAGAAACAAGTAATACTGAGCCATAGATTAATACAAGACAGTGAGCTGAAATGAGATAAAAAGAGAGACATGGGCTAGCCACACTAAGCCACCAAGAAAGCAACAAAAAAGACATAACCTTTATTGAGGTGCAGAAATTTTCTAAATTAGTGTTTTAGAATTTATAGGGTTAAGTTTTACTCTGGTAACTTGTGAAAAGCACCAGAAAATTGACAGCTGCCATTTTATCATTAAAATCCAATTGATTCATCAATGTCTTTCAGGAAAATAAACCTTCTATCCCTGCTTAGTTGGTTTACGTGTGATGCCAATGCTACAATCTGTTGATTTTTATTCCCCTCAGGCAGCATTAGATGAGTAAGAATTATTGTTTTCTTGTATCACTTACCTCCTCAAGACAAGAAATATGAACTGCAGCAATTAAGACAGAGATTTGTTATCAATGTAAAGTTTGTAAGATTATTATGTTTCAGTATTATATATTTTAGTGTATAAGATTATTACAGTTTGGAATTTAACTATAGGTTGAATAAAGGGGTCTTGTGACCTATGCTGGAGACTACCTGACAGTAAATGTGGGTATTTTGACTTCTAAAGATTGAATGGAAAACTCATATTGTCTTATTGAAAGGGAGGTGCAAAATATTCATATGTAGCAACAATGGCAGCTATTTGAAGTCCACATTAAGAAGACCCTGTATCTCCTAAGACCTAGAGAAAGGATGTTCTTGATATCAGGTTGTAGACATTTGCACTAGAACCTTTGACTCTTTGTTTTTAAGATGAATAACTTTTACAATTATATATAGTTGAATAACATTTCTACTCGGATACAAAGCTAAGGTGGTTTCTGTTCTATGGAGAAAAAATTAGAGAAAGCCATTTTGAGATTAGGTTACAGGTCTCCCTATAAACCCAGAAATATCACAGAGTAAAGACAGGTGCACTGTCTTGCATGAACTGCACCTAAAGCAGAGAAAATGCTGATTCTCTTGGTCACAGATGAGGGCTCACACTCAGTTTGAAAACTGAGTCTATGACGAATTGAAACAAAGCTGGAAAGTTGCTTATCTGAAGCTGGATGGAGAATCTTTAGGAAGACTTACTGTGTGAGATAGTATTGGGAAAGGATTAGAACAGAAGTAAATTCTTAGGGGTTGTGAATAACTGGATTGGTTCCAGGAAAATTGGATGTTTAATCAAAAGACCAAGTAACATAATAAATTTAAGGGTTTCAGTTGTCATTTAAGCAGAAAGGGGCACGTTCTATTCAGTAATTCAAATTATAAGTTGAGTATGAAAAAAAAGGTATTTATTAACTAGTGTCCCTTTTGTCCAGTCATTTGATCAGGCAAAAGTTTTATAATGTGAAATCTTTTGTGTCCTTCTTTCAACTAATAACTGAAAGTTAGAATTTCCATATAAAAGTTATCAATATTAATGGAGTCATAATAAATGGTTGACAGCGAGGCTTACAACAAGACACAGAAATGACAATGCACCTTTGTTAGTTATACTGATGGAGGCTTCTCTTTGTGACCTCTGTCTTCCTCACAGACCATGAGGAAATTCATTATGCTCTGATCCTGACTTGAGTTTTACAGCACAGGATTTGTTGAATTGGCATCTATCATGAGTGATATATAAAGAATATTGAGTCAGTTTCTTTTGATTAGCTGGGAGCAGGAGTCTCTAATCTACGTGGATTTAAGAGTGAGTGGTCACCCTTAACAGGCTTTGAATGCAGCCCAGATTGAGAGTTTTACACTTGTTCTCCACCAGCTGCAAAGTTTGAAAAAAAAATTACTTCCAGAAACATTTCAACATGCCAAATTTGGACCGAGCAGGTCCAGGCAACACATTCATAAATCAGTCTGCAAACTACATGAATACTGATTGGGCACTATATTAGCATTCCTTAAAAAATCAGCATCTCTTGCCAGTTAAAATTGCCTCTGCGAAGGTGATGGTAATTTGCCTTATTGAACCATTGCAGTTCATCTAGTGAAGATCTATCCATAGTGCTGTCAGAAAGGGATTTCTAGGATTTTGATCCAGTGAGGTAACAGCTACAGAGTTCCAAGTCAGGCTGATGTGTTTAGGTTTGGGTAGTTGAGAAGGGGAGTGTGTGGGAACTTGCAGGTGATGGCGTTCTCATGTGTCTGCCGCCCTTGGCCTTTGAGCTGGTTAAGTTCCTCAGTTTGGAAGGTATTTGGGATGAGTTATTTGCAGCAGAATTCCCATCTTTAGACCTGGATCAATAACCATAGTATTTATATTGCCAGTCCAGTTCAGTTTTTGATCAATGATAAGTCCCAGGGCATTGGCAGTATAGCCACTGTAGCATGGAGAAGCTATCTGGAGCAGTCGTCTTGTTTTTTGGATTCACTCAGAATGAACTGGCTCAAGGACCTGATCTCTGCTCGTGATACAAAACAGAATGCATCTGTTTTTGAATAGATTATGTATCTTCTAGCTGTTCCCAAAAGGTAAACACTTTACTTTTGGGACAAGGAAAGATACAATATACTATGAGTAGGTTTGGCTCGTCAGTCTCTGTACAAACAAGTTTGTGGGGTCTTCAATTTACAGAACAGTGACCAAACTATTCCTGGGATAACACAAAAAAACCCAGTGGGTTCTGGGTCAGGGGACATAAATATGGAGTTTAATAATGAAATGGACCTCACTGATATTCTTCACTGAATGTTTTTCAAACATGAACTCCTGATGCAAGATTTATACATAGGAAATCTACATAAACAACAGCTGAGAGAACTCACAGCATGCAAGTACATATGACAAAATATACAGGCAAGCTTGCTTGCAAATTATGGACACATAAACCTGGTGAGATGGATATCACAGACACAGTAATATATACACTGTTCTAGACAAAAAGACAGAAAAAAATGGATTAATATACACCCAAGAGATACACACATGTGCAAAACACATTTTATACATACATAGTAATATAGAATTAGAATTTATTATCACGTGTACCCAAGCATAGGAATACACGAGTATAGTGAAAAGTGTATAAAGTTGCCATACTCTGGTACCATCTTGGTTACAAAACCAAAATTTAAAAAAGACAGCAGAAATAAAAGAAAGCCAAAAGATAAGAAAAATGTCCAGATCTTTAAGTCTAAGTCTTATCTCCATAAAGGTGGAACTACCAAAGCAAGCACCTGGGCCTAACCACGACCATAAGTTTTGGTCAGCCTGTGAGTCTTGCATCAATCACCGGGAAGAGCCATGTATTTGCTGCCACTGCCGCCACTGCCTCCAATCAGTAGGAGGAGCTGAATCTGTCACTGCCTCTGGCCACTGGGAGGTTGCTGCCAATCTGCTGATGGCCTGCTCTTGCTATCTTGTCATAGTGCCACTGCCTCCGAATGCCGAGAAGTGTCCAGGAGGAAGCATATCCACAACCGCTATCTCTGATCACCAGAAGGAACCACGTCAGCTACTATCACTGTCTCTGACTGCCGCCATTCCATGCATGGCCCACTCCTGCTGCTGTGCTGAAGCTACCAATTAACCCACTGCAAAAGGCTTTAAAGAAAAGAAAACACACTAAAATAGAAAAGAGCAAAAGTAAAAAGAACAAAAAAGAAAGAAAGCAGATGGGAGCAGACGAGTCCTGGGCTCATGAGCCCACACACAGTCCTGCTACATAATATGTACGCCCAGAATATCATATACAACACTTGTAGAAGACTGAAAACAAAAACGTTGGAGATCACAGCAGGTCAGGCAGCATTCATCAAGAGAAAGCACGCTAACATTTCGAGTTTAGATGACTCTTCATCAGAGCTTGTAAAAGATTCTTTTTCTTTGAGATTAGAGACTGAATCTGCTAAGTCTGAGTTATATTGAGCTTTTTTGGAGGGTTTTTAGCTGTAAGGCCTGGCAAGTTCTCTCAATGTACATTACCAAACTCACCTCATTAATTGCCTACCATGCCCCAGTGGCATTTCTCACAATCGATTTCTGCCCCATCTTACCACTCACTAAAAGACAGGCACCCATTGCTCCTGTATATTTTAGAAAGCCTGTGATACAAATAAACAAACACTGTCCATTCAGAGCTGCCCTGTATGATTGCTGACATTTGCCCCAAACATAGCAGAGAGGGGGAATTAGCACACCACTTTGTCAGCAGAGTTCTGGAGGCTCTGCTGGATGGGATGGTGCTGAGTTGGACCTTCTCTGTATTGGCCATGACACCAACCATCCCACTCTGGTCCAAGGTTACTAAGTGGGTTAGACAAGTCTCAGCCATCCGGAGCAATGCACTGTATTAAGGTCGACACCCTTCTCCACTCCACATGGTAAGTGCCATCATTTTTCCTCTGATACCCCACACCCCCTCTAGCTCTGCAACTGTATCCACCTCCCAACAAGGTTCATGCTCCACTACTGTCACTATTGCCTGCACCATCTTCCCCACTTGCCCTCAGTGTTGCCTACTTGGAACATCTCCCCACCTACTCCAACAGTACTAGCGGTGTCACCCACTTTTATCTTCCATGATACCCGCCTCTCCGATAGGAAAACATCCCACAATTTGGCAAAAAAAGTTTGGCTTTTCTCTCCTTGAGGAGAGGATCTTAAATGACCATTCCAAATGGGGTCGGGTATTGGAGGCTGCCCTTGTATTATAATGCCAGGATCCCCCGACTGAAGACTATCCCTGTTGACTTGACTGTTACTCGCTGTTCCACCTTACTGGAGTTGTGTACTACAAAACGAGCTCCACTATTCTAGGCGTGATCACAAAAGTTAAAGATTTCAAAAAGTATGCAGTATTTCCTAATTTACCTGTCTTAAACATGGATTGACAGAAAGCAAGGACAAGGTTTCTCTTCTTAACAAGAATTATTATTTATTACAAATAAGTAGATTTTAATTAGAGATAAACAAGTATGAACTGCCAACACATAACTCTAACACCTTTATAAGCATCCACTCTATATACACAGACAGACAGACAGACGTAAAAACATGGATGTTATTGGTGGAGGGAAAGTCTAGGAAGGCAGTTCAGTTGTCCCTGTCCACAGGTTTGCTGAGATTATTCTTTTCTGATCAGAATGCTGCTCTTCAATCTTAATTCTACAGGTTTTTTCACTAGTTTGCAGGATGTACAGCTGACTTGTTCACACTTCCAAACTTATCCGATTTATTAATTAAAAGTCACAGCATACGGTAACTGGTCAAGGGAAATAAACTGGCTATCTTAAGGCTAGAGATGTTTTTTATTGCAAAGTAAAAACAGTTCCTCCCCTTCCAAAGGTCTAATAGCTTCTGATCTGAATGTTCACACCACCAAGCCATTTGACTACGTGTGAGCCAATCAGACAGTTGTGAACAGACGAGAAGTCTTTGTCATTGACAAATGGTCATGTCTTCACGGACTAATCAGCTTCTTGTTGCTGGGCAAATTTCCATTTGGACACACCCCCTGGCTCCAGCTTGTCTAACCAGGCTTTCCCCACTTCTCAAACCAACTGTGTTCACAGTACTTACAAAGAGTATCAAATATTTTAAAGAGTGCAGTAATCTTTGAAGAATCCTTGGCTTTTAGACTGCCCTTTTCTGCTTTCAGTCCACAATCAAACTACAGAAAATTAAAAAGTATGGTCTTTATAGTGCTGACAATCATGACAAGCCTCCTTGGCAATAAAACATTATATGGTGTTTGTGCCTGACCTCCTGGCTTGTCAGGCACAAACACCATATAATGTTTTATTGCTTTCATTAACTGTAATTCTTTGTTGACACTGAAGCACTTTTCATTCAGAACCCTTTGATACCTAACCTTCCCCATACCACATTCTTCTTATTAGTAATGCCCATGGGTCATGACAGTTCTGGGGATTTGACATTGCTATCTGTATCTATCAATGCAGGCATAGTGCTCGTGTACCCATGCTAATGTTTCATCTTCCTTCTGCAGGAGAAGAACATGCACAATAAGTGCGAACAAGCTCAGACATGATTGGGGGGGGGGGGGTGGAGGCAGGGGAGAGGGGTGATGCCTACTAAATGGCTCCTGATTCTCTTTGAAGAGCAGGACACTGAACTGGTAAGACAGTAAGGGAAATGTGCCTGTGCTGAAGAGCAGATTGGTTACCTCTAGTCAACCAGTGAGAAAACCTTCATGTGCTATTCCCAGTTGCATATCAAGCACCAAGTGTCTTAATGAAACCTTGGATAAGGGTGGCAGCTCATGATACAATAAAATTTTAAATTTTTTCTCCACAAATTTTAGTTCCCACTTCCAAGCCAGATCATAAAAAGAGAAGAGCTCTATCCCCCAGGCCATCACTACCAGCTCCACAAAGCACACCTCTAAAGAGGAATAGATGCACTATCAAGACCTTCCTCCCCATCGACCACCAGTGCAGCAACAGTCATATGAGTGAGTTATCTATCTGGAGTCAAATTATGGCCATATTCTGTTCAGTGAACATTTGAGGAACCTGGGGATTGTGCAGAAAATAAGCATGGTGAGAGCTCCCTGGATAGTCAGCGCGCAGACACACACACATACACACACACACACACCCCAACATGTACAGAAACACACATAAAACATAACATGTATAATAATATACACAGACACAAAGGAACAAATATACAATCACACATAAAAATAAGCACACACATACATGCATGTCCACCAACACAGAGTATACACTCAAATACACATACGTACATCAACACTCCCTTTAACTCAAAGAACTACATCTAACAGTTTTTTAAAAAAATCAATGTTTTGACCTCAACCCTTTTTTGTGGCAGATAATTCCACAGACTCATTACTCTCTGGGTGAAGACATTTCTCCTCACCTTGGTCCTAAATGGTCTACTCTGTATCTTTAGACCTTTGGTTCTGGACTCCCTTGCAATTACCCTGCTTAGTCCTGGCGGAATATTATAGGTACCTATATGATCCCCCAGTTATTCTTCTAAACTCCAATGAATACTGTCCTAACCAACCTAGTCTCTTTTCATACGTCTGTACTTCCATCCTAGAAGTCAGTCTAATCAGTCATTGCACTACTCTCCATCATCAGAACATCCTTCCTCAGAATAGGAGACCAAAACTGTACACAGTACTCTAGGTTAGGTCTCACAAGGACCCTGTATAATTATAGCAAGAAATCCCTGCTCCTGTAATTGAATCTTCTTACCATGAAAGCCAACATACCATTTGCTTTCTTCACTGGCTGCTGCACATGCATGCTTATTTTCAGCTACTGATGTACAAAGTCGCCAGGGCTCATGCACCTCCCCCTTTCCCAAACTATCGCCTTTCAGATAATAATCTGCCTTCTTGTTTTTGCTACCAAAGTGGATAACCTCACATTCATCGACAATATACTTTGCAACCTCCAAATAGCTCACCTTCCCAGCCAGCTTTGTGTTATCTCCAAACATGGAGATACCACAGTTACTTCCCTCACCTGAATGTGTTAGCACTGATCCCCATGGTATACATTCGTAAATCCTTGTTAATGCTGTCCAACCCTACCAACGTTTTCCAAGTGGTCTGCTATTAGATCTTTTATAATGGACTTCCCAGTGCCAATATCAGGCTAATCAGTCTATAATTCCCTGTTTTCTCTCTACCTCCTTTTTTAAATAGTGGGGTTACATTAGATACCATTCGATACAAAGGAACTGTTCTAGAATCTATAGGATCTTAAAAGATGACCATCAATGCATCCAGTGTTTCTGGGGTCACTTCCTTAATTACTCTGGGATGTAGTTTATCGGTTTTGGGATTTGCCAGTCAAGTTCGCCAAGACTATTTCCCTACTATTACAGCTTTTCTTCAGTTCCACTCCCTGTATTCCCTGACATTTTTGAAGCATTATTTGAGTCATTGTGAAGGCAGAACCACGATGTGCACTTGATTTGTCATGGTTCTTTTTCTCTTTGTTCCTCATTGTGAATTCTCCTCTTTCTGACTGTAAGGAATCTATGTTTGTCTTCACTAATCTTTTTCTCTTCACATATCTCTAGAAACTTTTACAATCAATTTGTATGTTCCTTGCAAGCATACTTATATTCCATTTTCCTCTTCTTAATAAATCCCTTGTCCTCCTTTGCTGAAATCTAAACTGCTACCAATCCTCAGCTCTGCTGCATTTTTTCGGCTAATTTGAATGCTTGGATCTAATATTATATCTAACTTCCCTTGTTAGCCATGGTTTGGCTGCCTCACCTATTATATTTCTGTGCCAGACAGGAATGAAGAACTGTTGCAGTTCCTCCATGTGCTCTTTAAATGCTCACCATTGCCTATTGAACTGTCATCCCTTTAAATAATGTTCCTCAATTTATCATAGCCAGCTTGCACCACTGTAGTTTCCTTTATTTAGATTCTTGACCCTAGTCTCAGAATCAACTATGTCACTCTCCATCTTAATGAAGGTTCCAGATCATTCTTCCCAAAGAACCCTACACAGCTAACTTGCCAATTGTTGCTTTCTAATTACACACTACTCTGTTCTCTAGTTGGTTCCTCAAAGTATTGATGCAGAAATCATCATGTACTTCCTCCAGGAATTCCTCTTCCAAGGCAGTGTTACTGATTTGATTTGCCCAATGTATATTAGATTAAGATTTAATAAGATTAAAGTTGCTCACATTACTGCTGAATCTTTGTTGCTTATGTCTCAAATTTCCTGTTTAATGCCTTCCCAATGTTACCATTACAGTTTGGTAGTCTACACTGCAGGATTTGTAGTCTGTGGTCACATGCATGCTGGGCATTGAGGGGATAAAATCCCTTTCTGTGAAGGAATCTGGCTGGATGATACCATGGAGTTCTAAATGCTACACAATACATTCAAGGTCTTTTGTAGCTGAGGAAACCCAGCAATGGCTGCAAAGTTGATGGCTCAGACAACTTGGTTCTCTGGGTCCGTGATAAACTTGACAAACTATTGATTTAATGTAAAGGGCACTGAAGGACTCACAAATATACTTGTGAATTGTTAGCCATGATGTAGAGGTACCAGTGTTGGATTGGGTTGGACAAAGTCAGAAGTTACACGACACAAGGTCCAACAGGTTTATTTGAAATCACAAGCTTTCAGAGCGACGCCCCTTCAGCTGACGAATAAACCTGTTGGATTATAACCTGGTGTTGTGTAACTTCTGACCTTTTGAATTGTTGATTGGGAAATGCTACACTTTCCTTGTTGAGGTTTGGAAAGTGCCTGCAGGAGGTGGTGGATATATATGATGACATTCTGAGTTATGTGAAGACACCTCTGACACTGCCTTTCACTCAGCTTCATGTAGCTGCAACACTTTCAATCCAGCTTCTCTTTGTATACTGAAGGTGCTGAAGGCCCCAGTTCTCCTCTTCTCCAGTTCATCCACAGGTTCTGCTTCCTGATCCTTGTATCTTCTGTTGTTTTAGTGTCAGCATTCCTTCTCCTCTCCTCCTCTTCCTTCTTAATGTTAGCAATACTTGTACAGCTGCTGGGTAATTTGTCAATCAAAGTACTGATCTGTGAAGAAGTGTCAGCAATGAAATATTTGCTTTACAATTGAGATCTTGACATAGTTAAGCTATCCTTTTGCCTTTTATCCTGGATGCTCATATGTCGGGTGAATGCCTGACCTACAGTCACCTCTATATGGTGAGGTGCATCTTCCATGACTCATGACTAGCTTTTGTCTTCTTCATTCTGCCATGTGCAAGTCCTTTGTAGCCTTGAACTTTAAATTGCTTTCCATGCATGCAGTGATTAGCTCAATCTGACTGTTGGTGGTCTTCATTATCCCCTATGATACAGCCCTACAACTTTGAAATCTGCAACCTGCATGGTGGTTTCATTCCCTTGTCCTTGTTTTTCAATGTGAATGTTCCTGCATGGCTGCATGGGGATAACCATTTCTCACGCCGCCACCATCACCATGTGCGTGAGTTATAGGTGCCCTTCTTCTCAGAGTTAAATGAATCACAAAGCATGGTTAGGATGTTAGTGTGAGGAGCTGATAGACCTTATTTACATTATACTGCACTGAGTGCTTCCCTTCGGAGCTAAACCTTACTTGAGTATTCATGCAGTAGTATTTTCAATATGTGTTTCGATTCCCTAAATTGGGTATACTTGTGCTGTGGCGTAACATGTGTCAAGAGTTCTCAGGTCCCTCCTATTTGCACTGCACTTTCTTTGCAAAGCTTTCTTTTGCGAGCAGATTTAGGAGAGAAATGGCGATGTTAATTTTGTATTTGGTCATTCACCCTCTACCTTGTCTTACTGTATTGCACTTCTCCCTGATCACTGCAGGTGACCTCCTCCTTTCCTCTAGCATCTCTTCTGTCAGTCTTCAGTATCTCCCTGTGACTATCAGTACTTTCACTATCTCCTAATAAAAAAAGTCCTCCAGTTCACTCCGCTGCTACCAACTGAACAGTACATTAAAAAAAATGACAATTCCAGATAGGCTTAATTGAAGACATGTAGAAGTACAGTGTGATTCAGAACGAGCAGCTAATGGTTTTTACTGTCCCACTTGTCCTGTGGAATCTCTGTTCACGTTGAGTATGCCTTGTAATTATTTATGAGGAGATTGTTACTGGGAAGCCGTTACCGTTTCTGTGCCAGCTCCCTGCTGTGTCTTTACAGCTGCGTTTCTTTGCATCCTTGTGGCTCGAACGCCTAGTTTATCACTGTCTATCTGTGTGTCTCTGAAACCTGCACTGTCCTCATTTCTGCCCTCCCTGCAGGCACTGGATAGCTGCGTGGCAGCTTTGAATGAGAAGTAGGGCAATGGCAGAAATAAACATGCTCACTAGCATTCTCATCTTTGCTGAATGCTGAACTGGCAACTAGAATTGAGCTCACACTCACAGGATGTAATAGACAAATGGACTTGAGGATGATACGGATTATCACAGAAGCACAGAAATATACAGTTGCAAAAAAATACCCTGTTATCTGAGAGACTACTGAGAACATGCCAGGAAACAAGATAGCTCTGAATTCATTTTATACCACACTCAAATGAAGGATTTGAGAAACAAGTTTCAGTTGGAGCCAGATTATGATCCCTATAGAAAAGGGCATTATAGAACTGCACATAGCAGGAAAAGGGATGAGATAGAGGATGAAACAACAATTGAAATATAGTTCTTGGTAGATGGGTGAAAGCTGAAATTTTGAATTTATTTGTGGAACAATTAGATCCAGCAAAGTGCAACATGCTGGGTTCATCTGGATGAATGAATCAATAATGCTTAAATGGTTCTTTTCATCCATAATTATATTGTAAAGAAAACAGAACAGTGCTAGAACAGTCAGCTGTTATGCTTTTTAACAGACAGCCATTTTATGTTGGAGTTTTTCTTTTCCTCTGACCTTGATACCAAATCATGTTTTCTGCTACCTTAAGTCTATAGGGAAGCTCCTCCTTTATGAGTATAGAAGACAGCTCCAGCAGCTGTGAGATTTCTGAATACATTTGTTATGGGTGCATCCTTTTTATCACATAAGAAAGGCACCACCATGTTACGGTAGGGTTAGGTGATTCCTTTTCAGCAATTGGAATTTCAACTACCCAAACCTTCAAGCTAAATATTTCCTCCAGGATTTGGCCACGTTGCGGAAATATTGCAGAGTCCTTACCACCCTGAGTTGTACTCCATTCCCCAGAAGATCTCCACAAACACACCTTTACTCCATATTTGAGTCCAGTTCAAGGAACAGTAAACCTAAGGGAGAGCTGCAAACCAGACTTTGACGATCAGATGTCAGAAGAGCAATGCAAGCAGGATTGGAAGCAAAGTAACAAATCACTGATGCAGCAGAAGATGAAAGGATCAACTGAAAATGATACTGGACGTGTTACACTGAATAGACTTTCACTATTTGTACCTTAAGAAAATTTCTGTAAAGCATTGACTGTTGAGTAGGCTGTAGATAGAAAAAAGACATGGTTATGCATGTTCTGGTTATTTCCCCACATCCAGCCACTAAAACTGTAACGTAGAAGAGGATAGTCAAAGGAATCTTGAAGTTATGGCCTAGCATCACCATTATAAAATAGAACAGAATGGCGTACTGTTGGGTCAATCAGCCACATACAACGGACATCTTGGCAGATATCACACCTTTTTACAGAAGCAAAACAACCTTTTAAAAAAAGAGAACGCCACTGGTTAATTTTCAAAGAAATGAATTGTCACATAAAACACTATATTGTTACTAGTCAGATGTTTTGATTTCCTAATTAATAATTGCAATTACTGAAATCAAAGAGAAAGAAACCCAGTTTGACTAATAACATTTCTGAAGAAGGGTCCAGACCCAAAACATCAGCTTTCCTGCTCCTCTGATGCTGCCTGGCCTGCTGTGTTCATCCAGCTCCACACCTTGTTATCTCAGACTCCAGCATCGGCAGTTCCTACTATCTCCCAGTCTGACTAATTACTGGCTCCAGTAATGTTTTCTGGAATTCCAAGATTTTTGGGGATTTACACCTATATTTAGACAATAAAATTCAGTGGGGAGCAGTGCAGGCTAACAGAGAGCAGAGAAGCCTAGGTACCTATATATAGTCAAAGCTGAGTTTGGTCAATTTTTGATCAATAGGAAAGCCAAGGGTTACGGGAGGCATTTCCAGAACATGGTGTTGAGGCCATAATCAGAACAGCCATGATTTTATACAGGCTCTAAGGGTGAATAGCCTACTCATGCTTCTAAATCTTGTACTCTATGACCTTTTGAGAGAAGGAATTCCTCTTCATTTGAGTCTTAGGTAGGAGACCATTTGTTTTATGACTCTGTATTGCCAGCCAACAAACTCCATCCCTTTCCATGGTAATTGTCTGAGACTAAGTAGTCTGCTCACAACTTTGGGGTTATATTTGACCCTGAAGTAAAAGAAAAACCACATATTCATACCATCATTAAGACTACCTGTTTTAATCACTGAACTTTGCCCATCCAGTTGCTGCTGCAACTCTCTTTCTGTTTTTGTTGCCTCCAAACTGGACAATTCCAAGTACTCCTGGCTGGTCTTCCATATTCTCCTTTTCATTAATCTCAGATCAACCAAAACTTTCCTGTCCATACTTAACTTTCACCAAGTCCTGTTCACCTATCACTCCTGTGCTTCCTGAAAACACTGTCTCCTGATCAATCAACATCTTATAGTGTAAAAGACGCTGTTGGGCTCATCACATCCATTTAAAACCTCTGTACAGCAATCCATTCAGTCCCATTCTTCCAACCGATCTAATATCCCTATAAGCTTGTTTCCCTCAAGGGTCTATCTCGTTTCCTTTTGAAATCATTAATTGCCTCTCCTTAGATTCACATTGGATCTGAGACAGTTTATCAGACTTAAGACAGCATATAAATATAAGTTACTCAAAGATAGTAAGAACTGCCGATGCTGGAGTCAGAGCTAACACAGTGTGGAGCTGGAGGAGCACAGCAGGCCAGGCAGCATCAGAGGAGCAGGAAAGTTGATGTTTCAGGTCGGGACCCTTCTTCAGAAATCGGCACCAGTAAGTTTAGTGTACTTACGGTTTTTAATGTCAGATAGGGCTGAGTAAAATCGTAGGTTGAGGTTGTTGATCCTGCAAAGAATGAGAAACAAAAGAGGTCCCTTGCAAATCTGAGAAAGGGAGGCTCTGAGCTGGGGTAGACTTGATTGTAGGGCCAGGAGATGTGGGCACATTGCTGAGAATGTGTGCTTGAGGAGCCGCACAGAAAACCGTTTTGGAGGATCTGCATGTTTTGTATGTAGAGTTTGTCATGGTCAGGGCCAAAGTGGAATGGCCTGAACGTAGATTGGAGTCCATTGGGGATGATCTGGTTCCTTAGGCAGGTACTGAGAAAGGCAATGTGGCTGTAGTACCTGGTTTGCTTCAGTATATGGTCAAGCAGTTTCAAGGCCAGAGAGATTACCAGAGGGTTGCAGTGGGAGAGAGATCCACTGATGTCTTTCTGGAGGGAGGAGGATAACTTCTTCAAGGTGGGCATCCCTAGAAGAGGCTTCGCAGTGGGGTTATAACTCACTCAGATATAGTAAGAACTGCCAATGCTGGAGTCAGAGATAACACAGTGTGGAGCTGGAGGAGCACAGCAGGCCAGGCAGCATCAAAGAAGCAGAAAGTTGACGTTTTGGGTCGGGACCCTTCTTCAGAAATCTTGATTTCTAATTTCAGATTTCTGAAGAAGGGTCCCAACCCGAAACGTCAACTTTCCTGCTCCTCTGATGCTGCCTGGCCTGCTGTGCTCCTCCAGCTCAACACCGTGTTATCTATATATAAATATAAGTTGCTGTTAAGCTAACCCTATGGCTTCTGAGCTCCATGATAACTTCTGGTATAGCATTATCTGCAGCCTGTAATCATTCAAATCTAGCTCTTCTGAGGAGGACATATAGTTGGTATGCCTGACACCAGACATGTGAAGCAACTATTCTACTCAAAATTTAGCTGTGGTAGGAAACTCCTTGGGGACGGGGGAACACTTTAGGGATGCCCTCAAAACATCCATGAAGAGGTCAAACATCCCCACTGACACATAAGAGTTGTTGGCTTATGACCGACCATGAAGGAGGAGGTTTGTTTGGGAAGGCATTGAACACATCAAAAGACTTTGTTGGGAGCATTAGAGAGAGTGCATAAATCTCCAAACAACTTGTCTACCATTCTTTCAAGCACGGTCTGTCCCACAAGTGGCAGAGTGTGCAGATCGTACATTGGACTCATTTGCCATTCCAGAACTCACCAAATTGGAGTGGATACGGGTCTGAAAAGAGAAAATCTGCAGTGTCCAGCATGATTATTCCAAGTAGAGAAGGGCAGCTCAGCTATAAATAATCTCGAGGATGGGTTATATGCTGCATGTTGGCTCCCTGTACCCCTGCATAAATGCCGGGCCTGGTTGCTTTGCTTGAAGTTTTAGAGCTCTTTTAATTATTCTGTCTGTCTCCAGATGGAGGTCTTGTCTCATTAAGCTGTCAATCAATAAGAAGTTAGAAACCCTGTGCTATGCCAAAATTAGTGGCCACTGCTGATATTACAAGAGACCTGGGATAAAGACTAGTCATAAATTTTCTCAAACCTAGGTAAGCCCAGGATCTTGGCAGGACTGGGCTTACAGACCCCAGTGAGGGAATGGAGGGCAAGTTAGATAGGGCTGGTATGGACAGTGGAGGCAAACCTGTGAGGTCTTCAATTAACCTGGAGGAGCTACAAATGAGGCATCCACTACCTCTCTGACAGACCAGCAAGGTTAAACCTGCCTGGCTACATGCTGGGTGCAGGTTACTGCTGCTGCCCATTAAATCAGAACAACAGCAGGATAAGGCTATTTAATTGGTTAGTAGTTGCCTACTTAAAGGCCTACTTTTGGCAAGAGGCAAGTGGCCAATCCATGTCTCCACACCACTCTGAAAAATAGTGACAGTTGGAGGGAATGGGTTGGATAGTACGCTGCCCTAGAATCATAGGGACGTACAGCATGGAAACAGACCCTTCAGTCCAACTCATCCATGCTGACCAGATATCCTGAATTAACCTAGTCCCATTTGCCATCATTTGGCCCATATCCCTCTAAACCCTTCCTATTCATATACCCATTCAGATGTCTTTTAAATGCTGTAATTGTGACAGCCTCCATCATTCCTCTGGCAGCTCATTCCATTCACACACCACCCTCTGTGTGAAAACGTTGCCCTTTAGGTCCCTTTTAAAATCTTTCCCCTCTCACCTTAAACTTATGCTGTATAGTTTTGGATTTCCCCATCCCGGAGAAAAGACCTTGTCTATTTACCCTATGAATGCCCCTCATGATTTTATAAACCTCTATAAAGTCACCTCTCAGCCTCCGATGCTCCATGGAAAATAGACCCAGCCTATTCAGCCTCACCCTATAGCTCAAACCCTCCAACCCTCGCAACATCCTTGTAAATATTTTCTGAACCCTTTCAAGTTTCACAGCATCCTTCCTGCAACAGGGAGACCTGAATTGCATGCAGTATTCCAATAGTTGCCTAACAAATGTCCTGTATAGCCGCTACATGACCTCCAAACTCCTATACTCAATGCACCAACGAATAAAGGCAAGCATACCAAATGCCTTCTTCACTATCCTGTCTACCAGTGACTCCACTTTCAAAGAACTATGAACCTGCACTCCAAGGCCTCTTTGTTAGCAGTTTCCTTCCCTAAAGATGGGGCTTTCCTGACAATTGACAATTAGACTCTTAGTTTCAGATTTACATGGAATTTGAATTCCATTGTCTGCCATGGCAGGATTCGAAACCCAGTCCCCAGGACATTACCTGGGTCTCTGGATTAACAGTCCAGTGATATGACCAGGCCATCACCACCCCTTAACGATGGGCTCAATTTCCAGTGCACTACCCTAGTGAGGTATATGTCGACTCTCCCACAAGGGGAAACAAGCTCTCCACATCTCCCTCGTCAAGTCTCCCTCAGAATTGTGCCTGTTTCAATAAGGTCGCCTCTCATTCTTCTAAACTCCAATGAATATGGGCCCAACTGACTCAGCCTCTCCTCATAAGACAGTCCCTCAATCCCTGGAATCAGCCAAGTGAACCTTCTCTGGACTGCCTCCAATGCCGGTCTATCTTCCCCAAAACTGTCCACTGTATTCTTCTGATCAGTATCTTATATAGTTTTAGTAAAACCTCCCTATTGTTATTATCCAGTCTCTTAGAATTAAAGGCCAACATTCCATTTGCCTTCCCTATTACTCACTGACCTTGGACGTTAGCTTTTTTGTGATTATTTGGGATTCCCCGAATCTGTCTACAATTTTCTATAGTCTTTCTCCATTTAAGTAATAGTCAGCTCAACTCTGCTTCCTGCCAAATTGGATAACCTCATGTTTCTCTACATTATATTCCATCTGAAGCTTTTCCCAACTTGCTCAACCTGTTAATATCCCTTTGCAACTTCTCTGTGTCACCCTTACCACTTGCCTTCCAATCTACTTGTGTAACCTGCAAACTTAGCTACAGTACTTTCTCTTTTCTTCAAGTGGGGCACCTGATTGAGGTGTAAAAAGGTCTTAGGGGTGTAGAGAGGGAGAGAGAGAAAAACCTTTCCCCAAGTTAGTGGGGAGTGGAAAACGGTTGAACAGAGCCCTGATGTGGGCTTGGCCAATTGTGGGATCTCACTGTGTGCAAAACGACTCCTAATTTTTGAATTCTGTTTTCTTATCTGAGAATGGCCTATAAAATCCAGATCTTGATGTCTTACACTTGCATGGAGACTGCTAATTGTTGGCAAAATAGTTGTAATCTAATTAGGGAACTTACATCCTTGCATAGGGCAATGCTAATGATTTTTGATGTAAATGTTGACAGAGATGGAAGTTCTATAATAGTGTAGAGGAGCAAGACAATTCATTTAATCATGTTAGCACTGATCACAATCAGTGTAACTATGTATCTGACAATCAATGGGAGTAAACAGCCAGCAGAGTCACTGATAAATCAGGCTTATTTCTGAAAGGATAGGTGGAGAGGTAGGATTAAAGTGGACAGTTATTGCACCAAGTTCTGATTGAAAGTTGAATTATCTTTAATGTAAATTTTGGCCAAGATTCAAGCTCTGCTGTATCGTTGACAAGCAAATGGTAAAAAATGTCAATGAACTACTTATTAAAAAATTCATTCATGGCTATGGGTAGCGCTGGCAAGGTCAGCAATAATTTCCCATACCCTAGTTGCCCTTGAAAGGGCTGGTGACCAGTCTTCTTGCACCACTGCATCTGTGCAGTGTAGAACCCACAATGCTTCAAGGGAGGGAATTCCAGGTTTTTCATCAGTGATATAGAGGGAACAGGGAAACATTTCCAAGTCAGGGGACTATGTGCCTTGGACAGCAAGTTGCAGGTGTTGTTTCTATACATCCACAACTCTTGTTCTTCCTGGTGGTTGAGATCACAGGTCTGGAAAGTGATGTTGAAAGAGTTTGGCAAGTTGCTGCATTGCCTCATCATCATAGAATCCCTACAGTATGGAAACAGGCCCTTCGGCCCAACAAGTCCACACCAACCCTCAGGGAATCCCACCTGGACCCATCCCCCTATAATCCACCTAATCTACACATCACTAAACACTATGGGAAATTTACCATAGCCAATCCACCTAAGCTGCACATCTTTGGACTGTGGGAGGAAAGTGGAGCACCTAGAGGAAACCCGCGCAGACACAGGAGAATGTGCAAACTCCACATGGACAGTCGCCCAAGGGTGGAATCGAACCCAGATTCCTGGTGTTGTGAGGCAGCAGTGCTAGCCACTGAGCCACAGTGCCGCCCTAAATGTTGATGGCTTACAATTTTTAATTACCACCGGAGACTGGTTAGACTGGGTTTCTTCCCCACTTATACCTTACTTTATTTCTACATTGAGGCTGAAGATAAAGGTTTATATTTTGCATAGTGCCTTTCAGGACATCCCAAATTGCATTACAGCCAGTGAAGTACAGTTATGTTTGCAGTGCAGAGGAAACTTTATTATAATGTCCTGCAATGTGAAGTTTCTTTGCATTCTTTCATTAGATATGGGCATCACTGGTAAGAACAGAAATTGTTGCCCAATGTAATTGCTCTTGAACTGAATGGCTTGTGAGGCCATTTCAGAGGGCAACTCTGAAAATAGTCAACCATACTGTTGTCACGTGTACACCTTTGAATATGGCAGTATCAGACATTATCTTCTACACTTTACTAAATAACAAGTTTTCTCTTTCCTACTAAGATATCTATAAGGCACTTTATTATCTTACCTGACTGCCATGAGCATGAAGGCCATGATTCTGGCTGTGGAAGCTGCTGCCTCAACTAATTGCAAAACATTTACTTAGTTATTATAACCTCAGGAAAATAATCGCAGCTTCACAAAGTAACAAGTAGCATCCACTCAGTATGATACCGCTGGCAAATGTCTGTGGAGGGGCATAACGGTCAGTGGGGAGGTGGCAAGTGCTGATATCAGTGTTGCATGTAACCATTGTAATGCAAAATGTATAAATATTCCTGTACTTTACTGGGGAAGGTAGGATGTCCTAGGGACCTCACCCATGCTGCATGGTAAGGAGCTCCAAATAAAGACTGATTTGTGCTACTGGACACAGTACTCAGACTCCCTTTTAAAATTATAGACAGATTTATTCAGGTGCAAGTCAGAAATTTTGTCCATTATTCCATTAACCTTCAAAATTGGTATTTTCTTAATTAAATCTTGCGTTGAAATTTCAAGTTCTGTGGCTCAATGGTTTCTAGATGTTACTAATTAACGTGCTCAGAGATGTTATTACCTATGGAGCAAACAGAACTTGGACCTGGGCCTCCTGACTCAGAGATAGGGCCACTATCACTGTGCCACTCCCAATGGCTTTCGGTTCTATACCGAATTTGATTGGAGTACAATCCAACTGCATTGAAATTGAAATGCCATCGGCTGGGGACTGGATTTATTGTGGTCAATCATGTAGTATCACCCACTATTTGTGAATTTGGTGAGAACACTGGATAACATCCATGACAGATTCCTGACTAAACTAACAGCCTGTAAAGCTGCCAACCAATCAGACACTAGCAACTCTCCTTTTCTCACAGTGTCACTAGTGGCTATCGATGCCACCTGCATCTTGTGGATTCCTGTATTGAGTTTGCTGGATGGCCTTCAGGTGATACAAAATAACAATTGCATTTTAATTTAATCCTTCAGCCCCCAATAAATTCTGCTTGGTTCAAGGATAATTGGTATCAAGTGGCTCATTCATGAGCCTAACATTTTGCCTCAAGTGAGTGAGTTTCCTTTATTGGCCCCTTCCTGGCTCCAACTTAGTTGTGAGAGGTTTACAGTCACCCGAAAACTGATGGCAACATTTTGTGCTATAGATTTGGTTCAGTTGCTGTATTTCCCATAAAATCGGGCTGGATTCAATTCCACCCAAAGTCTTAATATCTCTCTTCCCAACTATACCACCTTTGGAGTAGTACAGTGGTAGTGTCCCTCCAACTGGGCCAGAAGGTTCAGCTTTCAAGTCCCAATACGCCAAAAGTGTCATAATGAGCCTGAATAGATTGTTTATAAACTATGTACAGGGTCTTGTGATGCAGTGGTTGTGTCTCTACCTAGGCTATGAGGTCTGGGTTCAAGTCTTATCTGCTCTAGAGGTGTATAATAATATCTCTGAACAGGATGGTTTAAAAAAATCTAATATTTTTCAAACAGGTTCTTCTTGCTCTCCTCCTTTCACTTCAACAGAAAACTCTTCAATGCCCAATGCAAATCAGCTGCCCCAGCACACAAAACAGGGTCTTTTGCAGAATAAAGACACAGAGAGTGATTTAAAGTCAAGAATACTCAAGAAGCCAAAACTAGATGAGCATGGGATGGTTGTGGGAACAGACAAGAATACAGACAGAGATAGGTGAGGCCACAGAAACATTTGAAAACAAGATTAAGAATTTTAAAACCAGACGTTGCTTGACTTAGTCAGCAGGCACAGGAGTAATGGGTCAACAGAACTTCATTTGAATAACTCTGGGTCAGTACAGTTTTGGACCTCAAGTATACAAAGGGTAGAATGTGGGAATTTAGCCAGTAGTGTGTTGAAACAGTCAAATCTAGAGGTAGCAAAGGAATGAATGAGCAGTTTAGCAGCAGATGAGTTGAGTTGGGCAAAATCAGGCAATGCTGTGGAGGTGGAAATAAGTGGTCTTAATGCTAGTCTTATATGAGATCAAAAACAGCTCTCAAGGTCAAATCTAACACCATGATTGTGAACAGACTAGTTTAATTTCAGATATTTGCCAGGGAGAGGCATACAGTTGGTAACTAGGGAACAGAGTCTCAATGGGTCATATGTTTCTGAACGAAAGCAATTGAATATTCATTTTCCAACAGAGATGCTTATACTTGGAAAAAAAAAGCGGAGTCAGGCTTGATTACTACTGTTGGTTTTCAATGGAATGAATGTGTCAGCTTCAGATCACAGTTCCACTTCCCCAGATCCAACTTAGAAGACATGGTGTTATTACATTAATCAGCTGCTGGTAGGCTTCTGACAGTTTTTCTGAGCTTTCTATTGCATTTTTCTTCAAAATAACCCCTCCATTTCTATGACCCTATAGGCATTGACTCACTTCCTCTACTTTGAAACTGATGAGATGCATTGGAGGAAGCAATGAAGTCAAGGGAACCAGAGGTGGACCTCATGATGGATGAGCTTGAAATAGAAACAGTAGGAGGGAGATAAGACAGAAGCAGAAAGGCTGGGACAGGAAGGAGCCTGTTGGAAGGTTTATCTAGGTAAGCAAGGGAGATGGCAGAATAGTAATGAACAGTTCTGATCAAGGGTCACTGGACCCGAAGTGTTAACTCTTTTTTCCTTCACAGACGCTGCCAGACCTGCTGAACTTTTCTAGAAACTTTCCTTTTGTTCCTAGTAATGAACTGTATGGATCATCTCAAACTTATGACAAAGAAGTCCATCAATTTCTCATGTTACTTGAGGTAAGGTTGGAGAAAGAAGGGCACAAAGGGAGGAGCAGATAGAATAGATTCAAAATGATTTTTAATGTTATCTACATAAAACTAAACATGCGTTAGTTGCATGAACTGCACTCTGAAACTTGGATTCAAAACCATTTTGTGCAAATTGTCTATCCATATATTTGAAGGTAACGAACCTAACCATCCATCAAAAACATAATATAGATGGAGACACGGCACTTTTGAAGTTTCTTTACAGATCTGTACTTTCTAAATAAAATGCAGCCATAGATCAATTAATTGTTGACTATGGCAAAGAAGGATGAGAACTTAAATCAGACAATAGAAACTTTTTGCCTACTGCAAGTGTTTTGTAACCTGAGAAGTTTACTAAACAATGCTGGGGAAGAGCTGGAACAGCAAACTGTCATTTGTACAGCTATGTCAAATAGTTTCAGAACGTATGATAGTTCTGTATGTCCAAAGGAGTGTAACAACTTTTACAAATATTTTGCTGTCTAATGCAATGAGAAAATTGCCTATCTGTGGCGGTATAAGTATGTACGATGACTAGGTCATTATCTCCCTTATAAATGAGTGAGTAGAATGGAACATTCAATTTCAGCTATCATAGTCAGAAGGAGTGCAGCAGGCTCTACTACAACTGAATTTTAAAGTGTGTACAGTTAAGGTATATTCCCATGAAAAGGAAAGGTGGGGTGAACAGATCCAGAGCGCCCTGGATGACAAGGGATAGAGATCAAGCTGAAGGCAGAAAATATGTGTTTATGAGACGTGTTGGGTGGATCATGCATATGATAACACAAGATAACAAGGCGTGGGGCTGGAACACAGCAGGCCAAGCAGCATCATAGGAGCAGGAAAACTTGACGTTTCGGGCCTAGACCCTTCATCAGATAACACAAATGAGTTCTGAAGAAGAGTCATACTGGACTGACAACATTAGCTGTTTTTCTCTCTCCAATCATGCTGCCAGACTTGAGTATCTCTGGAATTCTCTGTTTGTTTAATATGTATGAGAACTAGGTTCAATTAAGACGGTTCAGGGGAGTAAAAAAAAAGCAAACAAGAGAAGCTAAGAGGGAGTGTGAGACGAGACTGACCTTTCATCAGAACAGCCAAAAACATCTTTCAGAACAGCAATCTAGAGAGCCAGTAATCCTAATCTAACAGGATCTCCAGCAACAGGTGACAATGGTGAAGGAGGGCAGTGAGCAGGGGAGTTTGAGCAGATGCTATCTATAGAAGAGGGCAGAAAAGATGCCTCACGGAAAGCAGGACAGACCAGTAAATGATGTCCTCAACTAGATATGAACGGTATGGTTAATTCCCTATAAATACTGTTTTCCTAGTTTACAAACATAAAGGGAAATTAATGTTAAAGACCTAAAGAATCCCTGCTTTATGATCTTCAGGCCATCCATGTGCTTAAATCTCACATTATATTAAAATGATGCAATTACTAGAAATATGGAATATAAACAGAACAGAATGATTCTGTCAATATTGTTATGGACCAGGACAAACCCCCTCAAAATATATTAAGAAGATAGTTTTAGACCGTAACTTTTTCTTATTTTAAAGGCAAATGCCAGGCGTTGTGTTCCAAATGCAATTTGATTGGTCAAACTGCCAGTCTTTAACATAGAACATAGAACAGTACAGCACAGTACAGGCCCTTCACCCACGATGTTGTGCCGAAATTTTACCCTAAACCTAAGGTCCATCTAACTTCCACCCCTACCTTATACTATCATCCATATGCCTACCTAATAGCCGCTTAAATGCCCTTAATGAGGCCGACTCCACTACCCTCTCCGGCAATGCATTCCACGTCCCTACCACTCTCTGAGTAAAGAACCTAACTCTGATGTCTCCCCTATATCTACCTCCACTCACTTTAAAACTATGCCCCCTCGTAATAGCTACCTCCACCCTAGGAAAAAGTCTCTGGCTGTCCACTGTATCTATACCTCTGATCATTTTGTACACCTCTATCAAGTCACCTCTCATCCCTCGTCGTTCTAAAGGGAAAAGCCCTAGCTCTCTCAACCTTTCCTCGTAAGACCTTCCCTCCATTCCAGGCAACATCCTGGTAAATCTCCTCTGCGTCTTTTCCAAAGCTTCCACATCTTTCCTGTAATGAGGCGACCAGAACTGAACTCAATACTCCAGATGTGGCCGAACCAGGCTTTTGTATAGTTGGAGCATAAGTTTACAGCTCTTGAACTCAATCCCTCTATTAATGAAAGCTAACACACCATATGCCTTCTTAACAACTCTATCCACCTGGGTGACAGCTTTCAGGGAACTGTGGACATGATCCCCAAGATCCCTCTGCTCCTCCACACTGCCAAGAATCTTTCCGTTAATCCTGTATTCTGCTTTCAAATTTGTCCTTCCAAAATGAATCACCTCACACTTTTCAGGGTTAAACTCCATCTGCCACTTCTCAGCCCAGCTGTGCATCCTATCAATATCCCTTTGTAACCTAGAACAGCCCTCCGCACTATCCACAACTCAACCCACCTTCGTATCATTCCCGAAATGACTAATCCACCCTTCCACTTTTACATCCAAATCATTTACAAAAATCACAAATAGAAGAGGACCCAGAACAGATCCTTGTGGTACACCTTGTGGTAACCGAGCATCATGTTGAATATTTTCCGTCCACTACCACCCTTTGTCTTCTAAGGGTCAGCCAATTCTGAATCCAATCTGCCACATTTCCCCCTATCCCATGCCTCCTTACTTTCTGCATGAGCCTACCATGGGGAACCTTATCAAATGCCTTACTTAAATCCATGTATACCACATCCACTGCTCTACCTTCATCTATGTGTTTGGTCAAAACCAAGCAAACACACTTTCTTTCATTGTATTTTAACATAATATATAAATAAAGAAGAAATTAAAATAACAACTCTATTGGAAAACGTAACAGAATAATAGATTATTTAACTACTAAACAGCAACTGTTCCAATATATAAATATCCCATAAACACACTCTGGGCAAATTCAGTAAAATAGATTGTCTCACACGCAATTCTAGCAGCAGGAAGAGAATCACAGCTTTTAGCTGTAACAGAGAGAGGAATAAGAGCTTCAACATCCAGCTTCAAGACGCCAACAACTGCTACTGAAAGCTAAAACTAAAACAAATTTCTGGTTTTCTGGGAACTTGATCCCACCCATTCAAGCTACTTCTACAGTTCCACCTTAAAAACAACCACACAAGCTATTTACTTTGTTTCTGTTTACTGGTGTTGCAGCAGACTGCACGACACCTATGTCTCAACCTTTCATCATAAAAAAGGTCAAAATACACCTGTTAAAGTCCATTGTACAGTCACAATATCTGTAGGACAAGCAGAAAGTAGCAGTCTCACTTAGAACGCAAACCTATTGTTTCTCTTTCAGATGGACCTGCTGTGTTATTCTAGAATTTTCTGTTTTTATAATTAATGTAGTCAGCCAGAGTTATAAATTAGAAAGAGAAGCTGCTATTTATTGGAAAGAATAAACATGAAGAATAAAACATTAAGGGTTTTGAGAAAGAAATGTCATATTAGAAGTAATCAAGGAATTCAATAACAAGGCTATCTGCCTTTTGAATCCAATTAACAAACATTTAGCAAGCTAAAGCCATTTGTAATTATCACATCAAATGTGAATTAGCAAAAAGGCTTTAAATAAACCAATTTCAAGTGCATGATCAATGAATTGCACTTCACTGCTTCCTATCCTGTACTTCTGCATCTCACATGCTGAATGTGAAAGATCACTTACTTCTAATAGCAGGAATCACACTCATGTATATTTACACTGATTACTGTGATACTCCATTGAGCAGCTTGTATGTTTCAGGTCTCAGCCTCTGCATTTCTGTATCCCAAAGGGAGATGGTAGATGCTACCATTCCTGCCTGGTATACATGATGATGTTAACGTTGATCTAAAGTCAGAGTCACTATAATGAGGTTTCAACCGTAGAACTGTGGAAGGAATCAAAACAGGGACAGAAAAGTGAGACAGCTAAGCATATTCACAAGCTAGCGTTAACTGCACCTGGTTCCAGCTAAGCGCAGAAAGTTCTAAACCACACCCAACTGATGTTGCAAGAGTTTAAGGCAGATTACTTACTGATGAAATGTTATGTTGCTGAATCAGAATATGATCGGTCTGTTGTGTTGCTAAGGATTGAAATTAAAATATAATTGATCAATACAGGGGATGCCGATTTGTGCATAAAAGTGTGATTGCAACCGCATGTTTCAGACTCGCCGCGCTGGGTTTTCTACAACCTGCTGGTCAACTCTCCTTGCATGCAAGTAATAAAGAAAGCACTGTCCAGCGTACTAATATCTGATTGATCTTTTCAACAGAATACTTAGTAACTTCTTTGCTGCTATTTATATCTTTACTTATGAATAAAGCTACACAGTTAACATCACAAAAACAAATAAGCACCGCCCATCAGATTTTTCATGCGCAACAAAAACGAAGTAGCTGGAGAAGCTCAGCAGGTCTGGCAGCATCTGTGAAGGGAAAAACAGAGTTAACGTTTCAGGTCTGGTGACCCTTCCTCAGAACCCTTCCTCGGGTCACCAGACCTGAAACTTTAACTCTGTTATCTCCTTCACAGATGCTGCCAGACCTGCTGAGCTTCTCCAGCAACTTTGTTTTTGTTTCTGATTTACAGCATCGGCAGTTCTTTCGGTTTTTAGATCTTTCATGCAGCCTGGTCTTCTGTGCATCACCGCACACTGCACCTGAAGCAGCTGTGCTGATGATGAGACTGTCATACATCTCCTTCTGTAATATGCCTGCAAAGAAGGTCTAAAGAGAGATGCAGTTGTTTTGGTTGAGGTTTGTCCCAAGCAGCTCCATGATGTAGGACTCTATGCTTTACGTGCTATTCCCTGGGGAAAACCCAGAGACAAACATCCACTGCACCTGGAGGACCACCAACTCTGTGAAGGATACTCTTTGGTCTGCCTGAAACTTGTTGGCCTTCCAGTATAAACAGTTGACCTAGACCATGTGTTGCAGACTGGCACATTCCAAGGTCCAGGACCAAGTGCTAAGGGACACAGTAAAGCTTGGGGCAGCTGCTGCCAATGCACAGTGGGGAAATATCACCCTCTAAGGTCTTTCAGCTGAAGTATAACAATGGTATGTTCAGTTGTTAGACCATTTTGTTGCCTCAATGAATATAAACTGTGTCCTGCATGAGTAAGAAATGACTTTGAGGTTTTGCAGCTGCAGGAAATATCAATTTCCAAAGTTTGTTTTTCTTGATATATAAAGGCTGTGCAGAACTGCTTTAGTACCTGTGAATGCAGATATTTTGGTCTGTTTTTTGCTTATTGTATGTTTAAACCGTTCCTTCACTGTTGCTGGATCAAAATCCTGGAATTCCCTCCCTAATAGCAATGTGGGTCAACCCACAGCAGGAGGACTGCAGCGGTTCAAGAAGGCAGCTCACTGTCATCTTCTCAAGGGCAATTAGGGATGGGCAAGAAATGCTGACCAGCCAGCAATGCCCACATCCCATAAATGAATAGAAAAAAAAGAAATGGCTTCCTTCCTGGTAGCCCTGACCCTCATTAATGCTGACAGGCCAAATCTTCCACAGGTGGGTTCTTCAATAGTAGAGACTGTGACCTTTTTCTTCCCACATTTCCTGCTGGTAGATTTTCTATGTTCTTTTGTTTTGCATTTCTGTGTTGTTATGACTTCATATTTAATAATCTTTAAGGACTTGAGTTTGAAGGATCGTGGATACCTAGATTTTAATTATAAAGAGTCAAAGGGCAATGGAGCATGATTCCAGACAATTGTGGGTCCTGGTGATTGAATGCACTTCCAGGGAAACAACTGATTTTATGGCTGCTCTGTTGAACAGTATTTTTCAGGAGATGGTATTGGATTTTAGTTGGAGAAGCTTGATAAAAGAAAGAAGTTTCCCAGTTCACCTGTCCTGTTTCCGGATAAATCTCTGCGAAACCAGTGAGAAACCTGATTGTCCTCTTGACTACTTCCAAAAGAATCCACGATTCCATGTTTCTTGAGTAAACAATGTTTGCACATATCCCATTATTGGTGACAGCTTTCTACACGTGAAAGGATACAATGCTGACAATCATTTGAACATTCTGCACCTTATTCTTTTTTTGCCTTCAAGAGCTAAGACTTATTGCCAAAAGTGGTTTCTTCTGAAAATGAGTCACTACAGAGACAAATCTGTGCTTTCTTCTTTTCCTGGTATGAATGGGTGTGAGAGTTTGGATTATTTTGCAGAATAAATGTTTATATTTTCATACTACAAACAGCGTGTTAATCAGTTCTGTGAAGCAATTTTTAATAATTTAATGTTTATTACATAAACATAGTTGATGGATCTTCTTAAGTCTTATATAAAACAAACATAGGTTTGGCCATATCAGGAACCAGGTAGAACAATTACATACATGTTCTGCCATATGGAATAGTCAGACTAGAGAAAGATGATGTGTTCCTCCCATCTCAGTCATAGTAGAGTACAGAATCATCAGTCACATAACAATACTGTTGTTCACTGATTTTCCAGCTTGTTGTGTTCCATATTTAAAAGTATGAGGCATGATTATGAGATAACACAAAAATTAGCTGGGTAGCTGATAGTGGAGGCTGGTGATTGCAGGATGCTATCAATTGCTTGGTTGAATGGGTACAAAAATAGCTCTCTGGAAATGTGCAGAATTATGCTTTTGTGGAAGACAAACAAAACACAGAAAAGCACAGTAAACAGGAAGGTATAAGATGAGTTGAGGAAGTGAGAGACCTTGTAATGCACGGGAACTTGAGGGTGTTAGGATAGATAAAGTGGTAAAGAAGGCAATATGGAATGATTTCCTACTCTACGAATACAACAGCAGGGATTTTATGCTGAAACAATATAAGGGCTTGGTTAGGTCACGGCTGGAGTTTGTGTATAGTTCTAGTCGCCACTTTATTGTTTCCTGTAAAGCGGGAGAAAATAAACTCTGAGGGTAAACTAGCAGGGAATATAAAATGGACAAAAATAGCTTTTTTAATACGTAGAAAGGAAGAGAGAGGCCAAAGTGAACATAAATCCCTCGAGAATGACGCTGGGGAAATTTTTTAAAAAATTCATTTGTGGTACAGAGCCATTGCTGGCTGGCCAGCACTTATTGCTAATCCCAAACTGCCGTTTAGAAGATGGTGACGATCTGCCTTCTTGAACTGCTGCAGTCCACTTGCTGTAGACAGACCCACAATGTCCTTTGGAGTGCGTCAGTGACCAGAGGGCATAATCTCAGAATAAGGGATTGCCCATTTAAGACAGAGATGAGGAATTTCTTCTCTCACCAGGTAGTGAACCTGTGGAATTCTTTGCTACAGGTGGGTGAAGAGGCTTGGTCATTAAGTGTATTCAAGACTGAGATAGACAATTTTTAAATCAGTAAGGCAATCAAGGTTATGGGAATATAGCAGGAAATTAAGCAGAGGATTACTGGATCAGCCATGATCTCATTGAATGGTGGAGCAGACTTGATGGGCCCAATGCACTATTTCTGTTCCCATGTTTTATGGAAGAACATAATTGCTTTAGAGCAAGTACAGGAGAGATTTACAAGAATGTTCCCAGGGCTTGAAAACTGCAGCTATGAGGTACAATTGGAAAGGGTAGGGTCATTTCCATTAGACTTAATTTGAAATGTACAAAATAATAAGAGGATTGGATAGAGTGGATAAGGATGATCTGTTTCCTCTCGTGGAGAGGAATAGGGAAGACCTGTTTTCCCTTAGCAGAGAGTTAACTTACCAGGGACATAGATTTATAATGATTAGCAGAATTAGAGGGGACTTGAGGGACCTTATCACCCAGAAATTAGTGGGTGCTTAAATTTACAGCACAATTTTGTGAATGAGGTGGTAACTCTCAATGAATTTAAGAGGAACCTAGACCTGCACTTGAAAAGCTGTAATCTATAAGAACCAGGTGCTGGGAAGTGGGATTAGAATGGGTAGCTTGTTCATTCAGCTGGGACAGACATGATGGGTTAAATGATCTTTTTCTGTGCTGTAACTTTTGTACAGTTCTATGGCAATACTTTGCTTTCCCCAACTTTTCTGCCCAGAGTGTCTTGTGGATTGCTGCCAGTGCTTGCAACCCTCATGTGGTCCTCTTCCCTCTCTCCTTTAGAACATGATACAAAAGAGAGAGTAGGAGGTGGTATCTTTGGGCATGCTTAACACTTAGGTTCAGGCAGTTAATGGAGTTGCATTTCTACTAGGGAACAGAAGCAGCAGGAGCCTTTCTTTCAATCATCTTTCATTCCACAGGACAGAAGAATGAGCACAGGTCCAGCTATAGCTTTGTGAGGTCCCTCAAGTAGCACCAACAGGAAACATGACATGCAGTTTGGGTGAAACACCTTTGCAAGCTAAGCATTTCTTGAGACCCTTAGGCATTAGCCTATCATGTAAGTCCTTTTCCATTGGCCCAAACAGTACTGATCATTTCTTGCTGGCTAATGGATGAACTCCACTAGTGTCTTTGATGCAATAGCAATGTCTGTGCCGCTGAAAAGATGAGACCAGCTGACAAAGCTGTAAATATCTGCGATTCACCCATTGCACGCTCATGGTGCAGCAGTTGCTGACATTACCCCTTGGTCCACGGGACACTGTCTGGAGAGAAAGATTGTGACTTTAGTACAATCAAGGTTGCATTTGCCGTAACAGAGATTCTCACAGATGACAGTGAGAAATGAACATACATTTACAAATGTGAGAACATACTTAAAATCAATTGTCACCATTCCACCAATATGCCAGAATCTCAGAGATCTAGAGCACAGAAAAAGGCCCTTCGCCCATTGCTTCCACACTGGTCAAAAACACCACCCATCGTAATTCCATTTTCCAGCATTTATCCAATAGCCTTGTAAACCTTGGCATTGCAAATGCACATCTATCTATTTCTTAAATGCTTTCAGGGTTTTTCCCTCTATCACTCTGATACAGTTCCAGGTACCCACCACCTTCTGGGTGAAAAAACTTTTCCTTGCATCTCGTCTAAACCTTCTGCCACTTACCTTAAGTCTATGCCCTCTGGTCATCAATCCCTCCACTGAGGGATTAGGTTTCTTCCAGTCTACCCAATCTATGCCCTTCATAATTTTGTACATCTCAATGGTGCCCCTCTCACTTTTTACCAATTGGCAGCTCCTCTCAACCGCTGCCTCAGGTTTCCACTTATTTCAGTTTTGCCAGGTCTCCTTAAAGCTCTGATAAACGCTGCCTAAATGTCAAGGGTAGTCAGCCCTTAATCCATATAAAGGTAAAATACTGTGGATGCTAGAAATCTAAAACAAACACAGAGAATGCTGAACAAATGTAGCGTGTTTTGAGCCCAGTATGACTGCTTCAGAATTGAAAGGTAGTAGAAAATGGGTTGGTTGGGGCCCGGGGTTGGGGGGGGGGGGGGGGTGGTGCGGGGCGGGGTGGGGAGAGAGGTAATGTAAGAAAAATAGAGAACAGATGTAATGCGGTCAGTTTCTGAAGTTATTGAATGCAATTTTCCAATTTCAAGGCTGTAAAGTGCCTATGTGGAAAATTAGGTGTTGTTCCTCAAGGTTACATTATGCTTTGTCAGAACATTGCAGTTGACCCAGGACAGAAATGTAAGCACTCTTGCTCCATGTCTTTTTAATCTTTCCGTAGAGATGCCTATCATATCACACTTAATTAATTCTATTTGTGGTAACAATTCATCCAGCTTGTTACAAATGCTGCATGCACTCAGATAAAGAGCCTTAAATTATGTCTTTTTACCATTTTTACCTTACTCTGGCCTTAATTGCTGGTACACTGTTATGTTTGTACATTATGCTCTTTCCTGTCACAATCCGGTTATCATTACCAACATTGCTGTCCTACCCAACTACCTCGTCCTTTCTCTTTAACTTTCCAAATCTTTTCTCACGCGAATCCTCCTCTCTGATATTTAGTTATGAAACGGAGTACACTGGACCTAACTTGGTTCAGGTGAAGACTGTCCCAATGGTACAAATTCCTCCTTCCTCCGTATCAGTGCCTCATGAATTGAAATTCATTTCTCCCAAACCAAAGGAGTTATGCATTTAACTCTAATCTTGTCCTACCTTATGTCAATTGGCTCAGGTACTGATCCAACAATTACTACTTCTGTGGTTCTGCTTTCTAATGTAGTCCCTAACTGTTCACAGTCACTCAGTTGGACCTTTTTCTTAGCCTGATCTATGTAGTTGGTACCCATGCAGGCCACAACTGAATTGTACTCCTCCCACTCAAAGTTTCCAAATGGTTGGGATATGCAAGGAGCTGGAATTAGAATTAGGGGATAAGTGGGACTGCAAGAGATCAGGGGTAAAATTTTTTTCCAGATTCTCTAATTCTATGTTCCTTTTCTCCATCCAATGGCCTGCTTGCATTTTCCTACTAGCTAAGAGCTGCAGTAATTTTCTGAACTTCATTGAAATGCTCAAAAGCCAAGACAAAGCTTTCCACCATCTGATTAGGGTGGTCGACTGAGTCTGCAAGTCCCTAGTCAGTGTCAGTACGTTAACAGTGGTCTGTCACGGCTGATGTTTCATGGATTTGGTTGCTCTTCACTTGAATGTAAACATCAGGGTGAATGACTGAGACATCATGGCGTTCATGCTAGACATGGTCTCCTCCAAGGTCGTGAAAATTGTCTGAAAAGCCCGATAAATCTCACATATTTCCTACTGTTGCCCAGCTGAAAATACACATCTTCTCGAATAGTCTTCTTTGTCAATGATTGTGGAGGCTCAGCATCTGCAACCAGCTGTACATATCTTAGAAGGTATTGCGGTTTTTGAAGGGGACTCTTCACTGATTTTTCTGTCTTCAAATCTGTTCCTGCTCATTTGTGATGAGTTTAATCATGAGACAACTGAACAATCTGTCTTGGTCAGCCCACTGAGCTGTGTGCATCTGAAATGTTGTAGGATATGTATGAATGGTATAATAGTGCCTTCTCAAAGAGCAAGCCCTCCCCCGAGTAGTTTTCTTCCTTCTCCGGAGTCTTCTTCCTTCTCCTGAGGAACATCTGCAGGAACTGGGAAATGAAAGATTGAATTAGAATTGATAAGCTCAGAGGGTTTTAAGACATCATTGTGCAGATCATTCTATTCTGTTAGCTTCTGTCATCAAATCAACACGAGTGTAGTTTGCCATGTGGCTGCATTATATTTAGTTGTTATCATGGCACTGGGAAACCCACAACTTTCCACCACCAATCGCTGAGCATTTCAAGACTGGGCTTATATTTAGGTCTTCCTTATTTTCAGATGGCAATGTTTTTGTGACATATTTTCTGTCTCTGCCTGTTTTTTGTGCTCTCTTCTGCAAGGACACGTGTGGATTCCTTCAAGTCTGAAGTGATTTAGTGATCTAACGATAAGATAAGTCTTGATGAGTAAACAATATGAAGTTTATTGAATTACTGCAACTATTTACAGATTACATTCATGCGACCTACATTACCAGATAGACTACCAGGAACACACTAGTCCCATGACTATCTCCTACAAACTCCCTTTTAGTCTTAACCAGTCTCTATATCATCATTACAGTGGATGATGCTTGCTGCCATCAAAAATAAACCCTTTCATATCCATACACAATAGGATAGAAAGAAGAGATGAGTGCATAGTGGATTGGTCTGAGTGGAGAACGAAATGACACCCTTGAGTTCACCGTTAGGGATAGATGTGACATTAGAATACTGACAGTGGTGGTTGATCAGTCGGAGATGCGAGGATCTGCCTTCAGAGAGCAGGAAAGGGATAAGTGCTTCTGCAATTTTTTTTTGGTCTGAGGAAGTATATATAAAGGCAAGAGCAGCAGATGCGTAGGAACACCACCACCTGCAAGTCAGGATCGTGATTGACTTGCAACTATCCTGTCATTCCTTCATCATTGCTGGAATAAAATCCTGGGATGCCCTTCCTAACAGCACTGTGGATGCACCTACATCCTATAGACTCCAGTGGTTCTAGAAGGTGGGCAACCAATATCTTCTCAAGGGTAATTAGGGATGAGCAATAAATGTTGGCCTAGCCAGAGACATTTTCATCCCAAAAGTGAATAAATAAACAGCTGGGAAAGGCAGAATGAGAGGGTTTCTGTTTACCATGTTATTAACCTAATCAGGTCTTTAAACATTTTGCAACACTGTAGCTAGAGACACACAACTGCTACTGACCTCCAATGCAAACTTCAAGGCAAGCCACAAATGAATTAAAAAACAAAGTTGGCACTCTGTTAGTTACTACAAAAACTTACAATGTATCAACTCTAACTATTGCTCACTTACATAATTTGACCATTATTATGACTTTATTTAATACATTCTTTCACTGTGATTCTTTGTAAGCGTTGTAGTATACATCCCCTGTGACTTATGATGTCATAAAATTATTACAGATAAGGATGACTATTCAGTCCATCTTAATTCATCCATCCAGAAAAATCCTAAATCCAGACATGTAACCTACTCCCTCACTCGGGGGCTATATAATGCCCTTCATTCTCTGAATGTAGGTAAGATTTTAACTCACTCAAAATCCATTCAATTTAATAGAATTAAAATCAGGCTCACATGTTTTTCACTGTGAGTGCTATATAATAGAACTCCTCAATGCAATTCTAAAATAAACTACTTGTTCATTGTGACTCTCAATATAATATGTCCCCACCCCCATGTTAGATATTTTATACGACTATCATTTAACAAGGGGTGTTACGTCTATGACAACTTCATCACTTTACAAGTGGAGTTTTACAACAAGTTTAAAAAAATTACATTGAACAGGCAATAGGTACTGTTATCCAGTTAATGTTGTTCATTTCTTCCCCCCAGTTGATTGTGTTAAGTATTGCAGACAGTAATTCTTCTGGACAAATATTCATGACATCATGAAGGTAATAGCATGCAAAGAGCTCCACACATGAATAATGGATAGCAATTGATTCTTAATCGCCTTTTGTTTCTCTGAATTCTAATATGATCCAGCCCAGTGAGCCACTTTGTGCAACAAGGCTACTACTCATTCCTAATTACGTCAACTGATTGGCCAGTTGATCGAGAGGCAAGCTCAGGTTATTTCAAATTCATTTTTGTAATAGACATTGCTGAAAATTCCAGCATCTTGTATATAATATGCACTGCTGATACTGAGCACTGGTGGCGGAGGGAGTAGATGCAGTGCCAATCAAGCGGGCTGCCTTGTCCTGGATGGTGTTAAACTTTGTGAGTGTTATTGGAGCTGCAGCCATCCAGGCAAGTGGAGAGTATTCTATCATACTTCTGACTTGTGCCTTGTGGGCAGGTTTTTGAAGGAATCAGGAGATGAGTTACTTGGTGCGGTATTCCTAGCCTCTGACCTGCTCTTGCACCCACTGTATTCATATGGCGAGTCCAGTGTATTTCTGATCAATGGTAACCCCTAGGATGTGATAGTGGGGTATCAATCATGCTAACACCAATGAACATCAAGATGCAGTGATTAGATAACTTCTTAATTGCGTGGCATTTGTGTGGCACAAATGCTACTTGCCATTTGTCAGCCCAAACCTGGATATTGTCCAGATCTTGTTGCATTTGAGCGTGGATGCTTCAGTATCAAAGGAGATAACAAGATGTGGAGTTGGATGAACACAGCAGGCCAAGCAGCATCAGAGGAGCAGGAAAGCTGACATCAGGGTCCATAGCCTTTGCAGTATCCAGTGTCTCCAACTGTTTCTTGATATCATGTGGAGTGAATCAATTGGCTGAAGACTCATGTATGTGATGCTGGGGACTGCTGGAGGAGGCCAAGATGGATCGTTCATGCAAATGCTTCAGCCATATCTTTTGCACTGATGTGTTGGGCTCTTCCATCATTGAGAATGGGGATAATTGTGGACCCTCCACTTTTTCCAGTGAATTATAGAGTCACTGAGTCAGTCATAGAGTTGTACAGCACAGAAACAGGCTCTTTGGCCTAACTCATCCATGCTGACCAGATATCCTAAATTAATCTAGTCCCATTTGACAGTATTTGGCCTATTGCCTTTAATCATTTTACCAGTAGGCTACAAGAAAAATTTTAGATTTTAATTCAATGGGCTGATTTTAAGCAAACTGATCAGATGGTTGTTCAGTTATCCACCATGATTCATGACTGGATGCGGCAGGTCTGACAGCTTTAATCTGATCTGTTGGTTGTGAGATCGCTTAGCTGTCTTGCTTTTTTTAAAAAAATTCATTCCCTCGATGAGGGCATTACTGGCTAGGTCAGCATTTATTGTCCATCCCTAATTAAACAGAGGGCAGTTAAGAGTCAACCACATTGCTGTAGGTTTGGAGTCACATGTAGGCTGGACCAAATGGCAGTCTCCTTCCCTAAAGGGAACCAGATGGGCTTTTCCCGACAATCAACAATGGATTCTTGGCCATCATTAGACTCTTAAATCCAGATATTTATTGAATTCAAATTCCACCATCTGCCAGTGTGAGATTCAATCCCAGGCCCCCAGACCATTACCTGGGTCTCTGAATTAACAGTCCAGTGAATACCATTAGGCTATTGTCTCCCCCTGCTTTATGCAGTTTGACATGCAATTAGTCTTGTTTGGTAGCTTCATCAGGTTGTTGTTTCATATTTAGGTTTGCATGGTGTTGTTCCTGGCATGACCTACTGCACCTCATGGATGCACAGTCTTGATCTGTTGCTAGATCTATTCAAAGTCTGTCCCATTTAAAATGATGATAGTGCCACACAAGACAATGGAGGGTATTCACAAATATGAGGGAGTACATTTTCTCCACAAGGGCTGTGTGTTAGCCACTCATACTGATACTCAGAGTGATACAGCATAGAACAAGCTGTTCAGCCCACCATGTCAATGCAACCAACAAGCATCAAACTACGTTAATTCCCTTTACCTGCACTTGGTCCATAGCGTACTACGGCCTGGCATTTCGCCTGCTCATCCAGATGCTTCTTAAATGATGCGAGAGTTCCTGCCTTTGTGCCCTCTCAAGCAGCACATTCCATATTTCTACCACCATCTGGGTGAACATTTTTTTCCTCAGATCGCCTCTAAACCAATTATTCCTCACCTTAAACTTATGCTCTCTAGCCTTAGGCACGTCTACCATGGAGGAAAGATTCTCATGATCTACTGTGTCTATACCCCTCATAGTTTTTTATACCTCAACCAGATCTCCCCTCAGCCTCATTTGCCCCAGGAAAATCAAACTCAGACTATTCAGTCTCTCTTCAGAACTGTGACTTTTCATCCCAGGCAACATCCTGGTGAATCTCCTCTGCACCCTCTCTATGCAATCACATTCTTCCAATAATGTGGCAACAAGAACTGGCTAAAGTATTCTTTCTGTGGCCGAATCAATGTTTTATAAAGTTGTAACAAGATCTCCTTGCTACGATTTTCTACAGTCCGGCTAATGAAGGCAAATATTCTGTGTGTCTTCTCCACTACCCTGTTTACTTCTGCCGACACCTACAGGAATCTTACGGACTTGTACACCAAGGTCCCTTTCTCCCTCAGCATTTCCTAGCGACCTATCTTTCCCTATTAGATCTCTCAAAATGCATTCACTCATATTTATCAAGATTAAATTCCATCTGCCATAGCTCTGCCCAATCTATTAGTGAATCAATATCAGGTTGTATGAAGCCTGAGACCCAAGCCTTTTCATCCTCCTCACTAATCAACAATACCACCAATCTTTCTGTCATCTACAAACAGAGGCTGCCATATCCCTAGCCCTGCATTTATCCCTGGAACATCTGGACATCAAAGGCACCTACATCAGACTCCTGCTTGTTGACTACAGTTCCACCTTCAGCACCACTATCCCCTCCAGGCTGATCTCAAAACTCCATTACCTTGGTCTCGGCTCTGCCCTCTGCAACTGGATCCTCAGCTTTCTGACCCACAGGCTGCAATCAGTGTAGATAGGCAAATGCACCTCCTCCAAAATAGCACAGAATACTGGAGCCCCCCTAGGATGCGTCCTCAGCCCCCTACTGTACTCTCTTTACACCTACATCCGTGTGGCCAAATTCTGAACAAATGCCATCTACAAGTTCGCTGACAACACCACTGGAGTTGGACAGATATATAACAAGTCAAACTACAGAAGGGAGATAGAGGACTTGGTGACGTGGTGCAATGAGACCAACTCTCTCTCAATGCCAGTAAAACTAAAGAACTGATCATTGACTTCAGAAAGAAGGGAGGAGAACAAGCCCTCATCTACATCAACAGAACTGAGGTTGAGAGGGCGAAGGGCGTCAAGTTCCTCAGAGTGACGATAACCGACGACCTGTCCTGGACTTCCCATGTAAATGTGACAGTCAAAAAGGCACAACAATGCCTCTTATTCTTCAGGCAGCTCAGGAAATTTGGCTTGTCCATAAGGTCCCTCACCAACTTCTACAGATGCACCGTTGAAAGCTTACTGTCCAGGTGCATAATGACCTGGTATGGCAACTGCTCTGCCCAGGACATAAGAACAACAGAAGGTGGTGTGCACAGCCCAGACCATTACGGAAGCCAACCTTCCATCCATGGACTCCAGTTACATGGCTCGCTGTCATGGAAAGGCTGCCAACATCATCAAAGACCCATCACACCCTGGTAATGATCTTCTATAACTTCTTCTGTCAGGCAGAAAATACAGATGCTTGAACACGAGCAGGTACAGAAACAGATTCTTCCTGGCCGTTATCAGACTGATGAGTAGAGTCTCTAGCCTCATCTAACGCTGACCTTGCTAATGTTGATCTCACCTAGTGCGCACCCTGTGCAATGTAACCTGTATGCCTCTGTCTAGGTCTTTTTGATCTGTACATCCTTTGCTTACTATGATCTGCCCGTAACACTCGTAAACAAAGCTTTTCACTGTATTTCGGTACATGCGACAATAAATAAATAAATCAATCAAAACTTACTAATTATACCTTCTATGGACAGATGTGTTGGCAACTCACAGATTTGTCAAGGATAAGATCAACTATGTGCTTTTCTCTTGCTGATTCTCTCATCACCTGCTGCTCAACCAGACTAGCATTAGTTGTTTAAGACCCGACCAGCTCAAATCAGTAGTGCTGCTGCTGAGCTACTCTTGGTGGTGGACATTGAAATCTCCCACCCAGAATACATTTTGCTTCCTTGTCACCCTCAGTGCTTCTTCCAAGTGTTATTCAATTGTAAATTCAGCATGCAGTCAGTGCTTCCCATGCTTTTTACTGGCTGCCATACATCAGCGAGGACTCAATATTGTTACCAATATGTGCCACTTAATGTTAGCCCCCTATACCTCTTAAAAGTTGACGTACACTGTGACAAGACCAGATAAGGTGTTGGGAATCATTTTATGATGGAATCTGACCTAAGAAGAAGTGAGGAGTAGCTCACCATGGGGTAAGTGCATGGATAACCAGGCTTCAGATATGGCATGAGGTGTTTTGAAGGAGGTAAAAGGGAGCAGAAAACGCCACATCCTGCAAATGAACATTTATCTCATATATTCCTTAATTTATTACATTTCCACCACTACCTTCCAACAATCTCTATCAATCAGAATCATATTTAACATCCATATAGCTCACTTTACCCTCACAGATTTTGCACTATTGCAAGTTTCAGACCCACATCTTGCACACAATGGCAGCTCTTCTATTATGACAGACATAGAATATATTATATAACACTTGCTGACACACTTTCCTTCCTCTTGCAGGAGAAAGTGGTGCATAACCAGAAGCAATAAGAATTAACTGGCTGCAACTGCATGCTGAAGGCATTATGGAAATGCATTAAAGATGACAAAATCTTCAAACCAAATCCTTCTTCACTGATCCCATGTCTCCCTTATCTCCCTCTAACTTAAAAGTTACAAATGGTGTAAACATATAGTGCTTATTTGCTCCTCTTTCCTCACTACAGCAAACCCTTGTCCTTTTTGTTTTAAAATTTCAGATAGCGATGAACGGCAAAATGCTCAGCATTGGACCAGAGGTAAACTACAACTGAGTCTGTCTTAACAAAAAGAGCTCTTGTCTTAAATAAATTCAGTTTATGACATGATAACAACTAAGTACAATTTCCATTAGTTGATGTTATTAAGATCACGAAGAGACCTAGGAGAGAGGTCTTCACTTTACAAGATCTTCAGCTGTTCTGCCTTTTCCCCACCCATCCATATGGCATCATCAGATTTGGTGCAGCTTAATGTACTGTCCTACACTAACTTCTTACACAACAACTCTTTTCTGTAGCATTGTGAAAATCCTACATTCTCTAACAGTTAACACTTAGACCTAGAGGGTCCACTGTATACTATTAGCAAAAAGTGTTAACTGGTTTTGTCTGTAATTCTGTCTATTAGTTTATTTTATAATGATAATACATACCAAGCTATGAATTTCATCTAAACAAAGCCAATTCACAAACAGCTCATAAAGGATTTACTAGGCTATTGCACATTGCATATTCATTCTGTGAAGGTTGGCCTGTAAACACACTCAGCTACTGCTGCTAAGTGTGTCCTTCACTCTATTGAAATCACCCTGAACTCCAGAACTGAATTCCGCGTATTAAAAAGTCAACCTATAAAACAACAATGTTATGTTAGAATAATGGATGTAAAAAGTGCAAGAGAATTACGAGTCAATATGCTTTAGAGCAGTGGGAAAGTATGCTTCAGTTGGAGAATTAGAATATGGGAGGGTTTGATATTGATGAGTGAATATAAGGTACTGAAGGAATGGACTTTAATGGAAGGTTATCTATCAGAAGGTCAAACTCTGATGAGCATTAATGTACTGTAATGCAGGAGCCAAAATAACTACATATGTTCACGCAATTTTCAAGAAGTGCAGCTGGTTCACATTTTTTGGCTGATTACAGGTTTTGTCTGCTCCAGAGTTAAATCTATTGCCTCATTTATAACTGTCATACTGCTTTTCTTTGCTACTAGTGCCACAGAGGGTAATACTTGACAGTTTCATAATTGCTATGATTCGCAGGTATGGAGTCTTCTTGTTCTGTTTCAAGGGATTATCAGGCTGATGCCTTTACAGCAGGGATTCAGTTTAAAAGTAATTTGGAAAAGTTAGATGAATAACAAAGGACCACCCAATTCCTACCTGCCAGCAGATAATGCAGTGAAAGTTGCTGAGCTGCTCCCCATCATATCCAGCTGGATGGATGGAAAAGGCAGCTAACTCTGCATCTAACGGCTTCAGTAAGATGAGTAGGCAATCTGACATCATATCTGTCCCTTGTGATATGTGGGAATGAGGCAGAACTGAGTGGCTACAGAGCGATCTGGCCACCGCCAATTTTTTACATGCCATACCTTGCCTTTAACAATTCCAGTGGTCGGGGAGGGGGGTGGGGGGGTGGGGGGTTTGGAGGAGGTCCATAAAATTCACCCCACTGTTTCATTCACTGTGTATGACAAAAGGGCACAAAAGGGCACTGTTGCTTGGTGCCCTTGTAATGCAAAATACCTATTGCAGCTTTTGTTAGTCAGTCTATCTTAATGTTATCTCTGTTGTTCCGAGGAGCATTTTCTCTCGAAATATATTTCAGTTTTAGTTAAATGGTTCGCTTGCAACTGCCTGTTTTCCTTCCTTGCCATGCATCAATCTCACAGCAGCAAAATCCTACAGCCATTTTGGCCTGAATCAATAATTCTAAATGTGTTTACAATTTGCCCTGTAGCACTTGGATTGAAAATGACTCTGAATAGATCCATTAGGAACCTTTAAGATTCTTTAATCACTTTGGAATCATGGAACAGTAATGGGAAAAAGCAAACAATTGGGTTACAGATTCCATTACACTGGAATAATGAGCTAATCAGTGTCTCTGGCTTCAATGTCTGTCTGTAACAATTACATCAGTCTCCCATTAAGCCTGTTCTCTCCTGGATCTCGTGCTGTGATTTGAAGGTGTGTAGGCAGCCAGAAATGGCTTGGATGCTAAAAGGATGGGTCAGTTTTTGTGAAAAACTAGAATTATGGAACATCATTTGAAAATATGGTGTCTTCCATTAAGACGAAGATGAAGAAGAATTTTTCTCTCTCAAAGGATCACATATCTTTGGAACTTTCTTCCCCAAAGAACATTAGAGGCAAGGTTATGAAATACCTCTAAGGCAGGCTTAGATACTGTCATTACTAACAAGAGAAGCAATGCTTGTTGGGGATAGGTTGGAATGTGGAGTTCAGACCACAATCAGATCACCCAAGAACGTACTGAATAGTGGAGCAGAGTTAGAAAAACTGAATGGCCTTACCCTGTTCCTAACGTGAACATTCGTATCTGAATGTTCATGGGCAAGCTTTATTTCCTTCTCAAACCATTACACTCTATTCTCATTTATCAACATCCAATTCTAATATACTTCTCTGCAGATTTCTAAAGTTTCGAACTCCATTACCTTTCAGTTTTCACTCCCTCCAGATTAAAAATCAGAAATGGCTTTCTCGTCCCCGCTGCCAGACCTACAGATTTTTTTTTGATCTTGGCATCATCCAGCACTGTGTAAATTATCCATGTATTTCTCAATAAATGTATAATGTTAATATTAATATACTAAATATGTTATTCTGAGAGAGTCAGGATTCAACTTTGACTGTGAAAGTGAATGGGTTGGAATTATTGGTTGATTGATTTATTGTCACGTGTACCGAAGTACAGTGAAAAGCTTTGTTTACAAGCAGTACAGGCAGACTATAGTAAGTAAGGATGTACAGATCAAAAAGACTTAGACAGAGGCATACGAATTACATTGCACAGGGCGTGTGCTAGGCAAGATCAGCTTTATTTGAGGCTAGACAGTCCATTCATCAGTTTAATAACGGCCAGAAAGAAGCTGTTCCTGAACCTGCTGGTGCCTGTGTTCAGGCTTCTGCATCTTCTGCCCGATGGAAGAGGTTGTAGGAGATCATTACCAGGTTGTGGTGGGTCTTTGATGACGTTGGCAGCCTTTCTGCAGCAGTAAGGTGTGTAAGTAGAGTCCACAGATGGAAGGTTGGCCTCTATGATGGTTTGGGCTGTGCACCCCACCTTCTGTAGTTTCTTAGTGCTGCAGAGCAGTTGCCATACCAAGCCATTATGCACTCGGACGGTATGCGATTGTGTATCTGTAGAAGTTGATGAGGGTCCTTATGGACATGCCAAATTTCCTGAGTCACCTGAGGAAGAAGAGACATTGTTGCACCTCCTTGATTGTCGCAACTATGAGTTAAGTCCAGGTCAGGTTGTCAATTGTCGTCACTCCGAGGAACGTGATGCTGTCCACCCTCTCAACCTCAGTTCCGCTGATGTAAATAGGGGCGTGTTCTCCTCCTTGCTTTCTGAAGTTAATGATCAGTTCTTTAGTTTTACTGGCACTGAGAGAGAGGTTGGTCTCATTGCACTATGTCATCAAGCCCTCTATCTCGCTTCTTTATTTTGACTCGGCATTGTTAGATATACGTCCTACGACGGTGGCGTCATCAGCAAATGTGTCGGTGGCATTCGTTTGAAATTTGGCAACACAATTGTACAATTGGGCCATTTGGGAGGGTAAGTGAGGGGAGATTAACATTGAAGTGTAACTATGTATCTGATTATGGAGTGCAGTAGTACAGTGGAAGTGTTGCTGTCTCTGAGTCGTAAGCTACAGGTTCATTCCCACCTTAGGAGCTGATGGCCGAGGACCTGATGGCCAAGAATGATGCTTTCACACCAGGGCTAAACATAGAATCATTGAATCCCTGCAGTGTTGGAAGATTTTTGAGAAGAATTGTAGCTCGGGTTGTGGATGAGAGTGTAGACTTGCTCGCCAAGCTAGTGTGTTCGATTGCAGACGTTTCATCACCCTGCTTGGTAACATCCTAAGTGCACCTCCAGGGAAGCGTTGGTGTTCTGTCCCGCTTGTTATTTACATGCCTCGGTTTGCTGGGGTGGTTGGCATCACTTCCGGTTCTGTTTTTCAGTGGCTTCTCTATATCGGTTCCAATTCAACATGTTTGTTGATGGATTTCCCCTTGGAACGCCAGGCCTCCAGGAATTCTGTGGCATGTTTCTGTTTGGCTTGTGCTATTATGGATGTGTTGTTCCAGTCAAAATTGCATCCTTCTTTGTCCGTATGTATTGAGACCAGTGGGAATTGGTCCTGATGCAGAACTTCAGGACGTTATTCAAACAAGCCACAACACACTGCAGCAACCCGGAATTGTGCAAAGCAGAATGGGAGCGCTTATATGGAGTTTTTAAGAGGAATGGATACCCAAAAAGCACAATCCGCCGTTACCTCCGCTACAGACCAAAACAAGAAGACACAACATGACCAGACACATAAGACACCCTTCTGTACGTCAGAGATGACCACAGGGCCACTCAGGCCCCTATGTATTAGGGTAGCCCACAAACCAACAACCACCCTGCGACAGCTACTGACGAACGTAAAGAATCAAGATGACACCAATATCACCAATAACAGGAACCTTCTAATGAAAAATTACTAAGAAAATGAATGGAACAAAAAGGTAACATGTTTCCTGGACCAAAAACAGAAGTTGCTGGAAAAGCTCAGCAGGTTTGGCAGCATCCGTGAAGAAAAAAAATCAGGGTTAATGTTTCAGGTCTGGTGACCTTTCCTCAGAACCTGTTTCCTGGACCTACTGGTTTGTATACTACTGTCTTAAAAGAAATGGCTGCAGAGATAGTGAATGCATTGGTCGTGATCTTTCAAAATTCCCTAGATTCTGCCAGCAAAACAGAAAACTGCAAATTTAACACCTGTACTCAAGGAAGGAAACAGGTTAACTGGTCTACAGTTTCCTATTTTCTAACATCTGTTGTGGACAAAATGTTGAAGTCCATTATTATGGAAGTAGAATTGGGCATTTAGAATGTCAGAATCCAATCAACCAGAGTCAAAGTTGTTCAGAGAAAGGAAAATGGTGTTTGATAAAGTTATTAAAGTTCTTTGAGGATGGGAAAAACAGGATAAATAACGGAGAACTAGTACATGCAGTGTATTTCAATGTCTAAAAGGCATTCAAGAAGGTGCAACAGAAAAGGTAACGCAGCTCATGATAATAGGGAAAATGTGTTAGTTTAGAAAGGAAATGGACTAACTAACAAGAAATAGAGACAGAATAAATGAGTCATTTTCAACTTTGCAACCTGTAGGCAGAAGAGTACCACAGGGTCAATGCTGGGCCCTCAATTATTTATGATCTACAGTAATGCTTGTATGAAGAGTTTGAATGTATTGTAGCCAAATTTTATGTTGCTACAAAAATATGTAGGGAATCAAGCTGTGAGGTCGACACAACAAGTTGCAAAAAGATACATACAGGATGTTAGTGGGCAAATATTACTGGATTGAGTACTTTGTGGGAAAATGTGAGATAATTTTGATTTTGATAGGAAGAATTGTAAAGTACGATAATATTTAAATGGAGAGAGCCTGCAGAATGCTGCAGTACAGAAATTCCCTCATACATGAATCACAAAAAGGTAGCATGCAGGGTCACTATTAAGGAAAGCAAATGAGAAATTGTCCTTTTTCTTGTTGAAATTTGTCCTTTGCTGTCTGCAGAATGGGCCAGTTTTTTTTTTCTTTCCCTATCTTCATTTACATCCATTTTACAGCTGTACTGCTCCTTTACCACCAATGTCTTTTGCTCTGGACATCCACACAACCTGTCCTATTCATTCCTTGCCCCCTCTCCATCAAGGGCATAAAAACACTATTTTCCAGCCCCTTCCACTTCTGAAGTCATTTCAGACTTGAAATTTTAACTTTGTTTCTCTCCACAGATGCTGCCATGCCTTCTGATTTTCTCTAGCACTTCCTGTTTTTATGTCAGATTTCCAGCTTTCACACTATTTTGGTTTTATTTTGAAAGGAGGATTTTGTTTTGTAGGAAAGAGTTCAGAGAAGTTTCATTGTACTGATTCCTGGAATGAAGGAACTGTTTTATGAGGTAAGCAGGATGGGCCTATACTCATTGAAGTTTAGAAGAATGAAAGGCTATCTTAGTGAAATGTACAAGATTCTGATGGGATTGACAGGACAGACATTTGCCCTGAGGGATGCCTAGAAATAGGAGGCATGTTTAAAAATAGGGAATACTCACAGAAAACTGGAATAAGGAGAAATCTCTTCTCTTAAAGGGCTGCTAGTCTTCCAAAGACTCCAGAGAGCAGTGGAGGTTGGCTTATTGAATATACTCAAACTTTTAGGCAAATTTTTAACCATAAAAGTAGTCAAGTATATAGGGTACAGTCAGGAAAGTGGAATTGAGACCACAATCAATCAGGCACAGTCTTATTGAATAGATGGCAGGGTTGATGGGTCTGACTTCTGATGGTCTTATGACCAGGAGCTTATAGCTATGAGCTGGCAGGTGCAGAGTTTTCGGGAGTTTCTGGACTTTTGATTCAGACACCATGTGCCAGCTCTGTTCCTGTTCTCAATTTGTAGCAAAGGATGCACTATTTTGAGACTGACACAAGCTCTTTCAATCTGACACTTGATGTGACTTTGGACTGGGACTTAATTATCTGCCTGACAGCCAGACTGAGCTGGGGTGAAATGGAAATAAAGTCTGTTCCTCCTGCTTGTTTCACATGAATTGGAAAGCATACATAACAAGATCTAAAACATAAAAGCCAATTCGTAACGCTGGGCTATACAAAACCTTAAAACATCGGAAGGTTTTGTGTTATATTAGGATTCGCACAAAAGGAAAGCTATTGTGTTTTTTCAAGGATACATTGCAAGTTGACTAGAATGACTGGTACATGGAAGTATAAACATTTAAAAAACGGAAAAATTTGGTCCTCTTTTATTAGAATAATGTAGGAGTAATTATGGAGTAATTTGATAGAAATATTAGGAATGGGTGGAACAAAATTGACAAAAGGAGACATTCATTGTTTTAGACAAAGGACCATAGGGGGTACATTTAAAAATATGTGGAATAGAGGGTAGAGGACATTGTGGTTATATGGTTGAAGTAGTAATTCAGAGGTCTAGACCTCTGCAGACATGAATCCAAATCCCATCATAAGTGGGAAATTTGAAATAAAAAGTTAGCATCAGTAGTGGTTACCACAAAACTACTCAATTATCGTTAAAAAACAAATCTGATTTATCAGTGTCCTTTAGGGGACACGAATTCTGCCTTCCTTATCCATCTGGCCAATCTCCAGACATGCCAATTATGTGTAGAAATAGGCTCTTTGGCACTTCAAGCCTGTCCCACCATTCAATAAAATCGTGGCTAATCTCATTACTCCACAGTTCTGCCAAGCCCACCCCGTCTCCCCATAACTTATCACCCCTTTGTGCAAATACCTCTACTTTAAAAATATTCAAAGACTCTGCTCCCACTGCCTTTTAAGAAAGAGTTCCAAAGATTCACAAGCCTCAGCAAGAAAAAATATCTATATGTCTGCATTAAATGGTAACTCCTTAAATTTAAAATAGTGATAGCAACTTCCGGATTCTCTGTCAAGCAAAAACATCCTCATCCACATCAATTTTTTTTCTGAAGAAGGGACTAGGCCTAAAACGTCAGCTTTTCTGCTCCTCTGATGCTGCTTGACCTGCTGCGTTCATCTCGCTCTACACCTTGTTATCTCAGATTCTCCAGCATCTGCAGTTCCTACTATCTCTCTTGACATCAACCCTGTAAAGATCCCTCAGGACCTTACATTTTTCAGTCAAGTTGCTTCTTAATCAGAGGTGAGGTATGAGTGTCTGCCCTTTTGAAAATTAATTTATAGGATGTGGGCATTTGTGACTGCGCCAGCATTTTTTTTTGCTCATCCTTAGTTTCCCTTGAGGGGTGGTGAGCTGCTTTCTTGAATAGTAGATTTGTTGTATGTCTAAGACTTTGACCCAGTGACACTGAAAGTTTGCCAATATATTTCCAGGTTAGAATGGTAGGTGGCTTGAAGGGAACCATATTACTGATGGTGCTCCCAAATGTCTGCTGCCCTTATCCTTCCAGATGGAAGTAGTTGTAGGCGTGTAAGGTGCTGTCCAAGAAGCCTTGGTGAATTTCCACAGCACACAGATGGTACACACTGCTGCTACTGTTGCTGGTGGTGGAAGGAGTTAACATTTGTGGATGTAGTGCCATTCAGTGGGCTGCTTTGTCCAGGGTGGTGTCAAGCCTCTTGAATATTGTTGGAGTTGTAATCATGCAGGGATCCTTGACTTCAATGCCACATTTGACCGAGGGTGGCAGCAAGGACCCCTAGAAAAATTGGAGTCAATGGAAGTTAGGGAAATCTCTTTACTAGTTGGAGTCATACATAACAACAAAAGAGAATGTGGTTGTTGAAGATCAGTCATCTCAGTTCCACGACATTATTGCAGGAATTCCTCAAGCTGGTGTTCAAGACCCAGCCACTTTCAGCTACTTCATCAATGACCCTTCCTCCATTGTAAGGTTTGAAGTCAGGTGATTAATGATGATTATACAACGTTCAGCACAATTTGTAACTCCTCAAATTGTTGTAGTGATTTAAAGACTATTTGATTTTGGGTTCAGCAATTACAGACTTTATTTTCAAGCATATGCTGAAGAGAGATTTGGTAGAAGTCCGTCAAAGTCTCTCTTTGAAACATAGTGAACGTGGGAATTTATAGACTTATGTCTCATGTATCATTATGTTTTTACAGTTCACTTGTCATTAAGTATCTCAGAACTTACATTACATATCCTTATACAGGCTCAGCAGATGTCCCTTTTGTTATGTCTCCTGCCTATCCTCAGACTGTTAATTCAAGTTGCAAAGGCTTTTCAATACTTTCACTACAAGTTACTTTCTTACCTAGGTTCTCACAGAATTGGTTTCATATCCCACCACACCTCAATATTGGCTATATTTTCCTTCATGCTTAGAGAACATAGGAACAGGAATAGGCCATTCACCCCCTCCAGCTATTTCCACTATTCAATGAGATCATGGCTGATGTGAGGCCCAGCTAATTTGCCTGCCTTTGCCCATGTCACTTAATAACTTTGCTTAACAAAAAAAAGTTATCTTACTTTTATAATTAACAACTGATCCAGCATCCACTACTGTTTATGGAAGAGAGTTCCAAACATCTACCACTCTTCATATATAAAAGTGCTTCTAGCGTTTCTCCTGAATGGTCTGGCCCCTAGTTGTAGATTTGTCTATTCCAAGGCAAAAGCGTGCATTAAAATTTTATTTTGATCAATTGTCTCACCTCAGGATAATGAAGCAGTCCATGTTCAAATGGAGCAAGATCTGGACAATTTCCAGGGTTAGATAACAAGTAACATTGCATCATGCAAGTGCCAAACAATGACCATCTCCAACAAGAGACAATCTAGCCATCACTATCTGCCATTCATTGATACTATCAATGTTCTGGGGGTTACCACTGACCAGAAACTAGACTAGTCATATAAATGTAGTGACAAGAGCAGGTCAGCAATTTGTACCAATCTATAAGATGCACTGCAGAAACTCAACAAGGTTGCTTCGACAACAAATTGTTGCTGTTCTGATTCTTCATTACTGTTGATCATGTAGTCGCATCCTGGTCCTTAATTAACATACTCAGGTGTTAAAAGCAGTAACACAGCATTCTCAATGTACTGGCATTTTTCTCAGTTTTCACCCCACACCCACAAATGCAAATTTCTCCCTTCAAGTCTGTATAATTAGACTTAAATTCAAGGTTTACTGATATAAAATGTTAGTACATTAATGCAAGATGATGAACAATAATACCAATTTCAGCTTGGTGCAGTTCTTTGGTGCTGCTCTTTATTGACGTGAAAGCTTTTAGTCTATGTAATTAACAGACTCTTGACTTCTGTCAAGGTTTCCAGCACTTAACACGATTTTAATCAGACAGTAGAATGTAAACAAACTCCCTACCGCATAATTATACAGACTCTTGAATCATATTGGAGACTCCTCAAGGAGATGTATTGAGTTCTAGAATTCACAGGAAGATTAATTTATTCCGATTCTGTACCAGTATAGGACGCTCAGAATATTGCATTTAAAGCTGGGTGGCCTTCTGTCAGCTGTATCATTCTATAATGATGAATGATATTTGCAATTTATTCAAACATTAACATTATTCGGAACATAATCTCTATCTTATGACCTGATGTCCAGTAACTTTCAGTTTCTGTAACTTCAAGGTTCAACTCCTGTCACTTTTGATTTCTGCTACTCCTCTGCTCCTGTCGCTTACATCCGCGGACAACACCTGAAAGCCTTTAACAGGCACATTTAAGTAATCTGGAGCTTCTTTTCTGATTAGTCAGCAGAATTGAATTTCGTGCTGACAATACGGATAGTGACTGATGACTTGTGAGGTGAATCCTAGTGTTTGATGAGAAGACAAAATAGATGGAAATGTGTTTTTAACTCATACAATCAACATGCTGCACAGATAGGAACAGGTAATAAAAATATACGATGTTATATTGGTTTCTTCAATCGTAGGGAAAGGAGTTCGAAGAGGACGTAGGAAGCCAGGCAAAAAGTGGAACATAAGAGAAAAGGAGATGAATGCAGCTAAGAGGAAGGATCAATCCCATCCAGTACCTTGGGATGCGTTCACATTATTGGGTCACTATGGTGTACAATATCTTGCTTCGTGTCAGGCATGCATTGTGAGAGATGACTAGGTTAGGGATTGTTTTTGCTGGAGTTCAGATGAATGAGGGGGTACCTCATAGAGATTTATAAAATTCTAACAGGACTAGACAGGGTAGATGCAGGGAGGGTATTCCCAACAGTGGGTACGTCCAGAACCAGAGGTCACAGTCTGAGGATTTGGGGTAGACCATTTAGGACAGAGATGGGAGACATTTCTTCACCCAAAGAGTGGTGAGTTTGTGGAATTCATTAGCACCGGAAGTTGTTGATGCTAAAACATTGAATGTATTCAAGAGGCACCTAGATATAGCACTTGGGGCGAATGGGATCAAAGAATTTGGGGAGAAAGCAGGATTAGGCTATTGAGTTGGACAATCAGCCATGATCATGGTGGATGGTGCAGTAGGCTCAAAGGGCCGAATGGCCTCCTCCTGCTCCTATCTTCTAAGTTTCTATGCATTCAATTTCCTGACTTGATCAACGGGTGTCTGGCAACATTATTTCTCAGCAAGACAGTCAGACATAACATTAAAGGTTATATAGGGAGTGAAGAACTCTTTTAAAAAAAAGTTCTTTATCAAGTGGGTGAACATCATTTTCAGGTCAATACATTGTAATTCTCAATCTCGTCTCTTCCTATCTAATTATCCCAAACTCATATACACCGGCTGCTTCAACGATCTTCTCCGATATTGTTTTCCAGAGCATTACTATTCTTTAAAACACAAAGTTCTGCCTGACTAAGTTCTTGATTGTAGTGTGAATTCCAAGAGGAGAGAACTGGTCTTGTTACAAAAGGCTATGACGAGTGGAAGGGACTCTCTAATGTTAGCCAGGACTTTTCCCCTAAATGGCAGGGAAAGTATAGGCATTGTCACTGGGAAGATAGTCAGTCCCTTCCTGCAATCTTGGAGATTAAGTTTTGGGCAGGAAGGCCCAGGGTCAAATTTCTCAACATGCAATCAATTAAAACTCTTACGTGGTCAATCAATGACCACTTAAGAGCATCATCCCAAACGGACTGCAACTATTTCAGTTTGAGGCAATTCGGGAAATTGCCAACCTATCAGACTGGTAAATCAGAATGGGTAAACTGTGAAATTGGGAGGGGGTCTTTTGATCTACACTAATTTTTGCGAGATTGAAGGAATGGGTGGGGTTGGGGGGGCGGTGTTGGCCTCAGAGTTACTCATTTGGTATTGCTTCCAAGTCGCTTCCCACCTCCACCTACAAACCCCACCACACCCCAAAAACAGTACTTGCCTTTCCTTGTAGCCATTTTTAATTTGAGGTCCTAGTGATGCTGTCTTGACAACAACCTCCACCTCGGCCATGGCACTGCTAAACTTTGGAAATGCCTGCCTCTGATTGGTTAGTTGCCTCAAGCAGGCAGATATTCCCAGGGAAGGTTTGTAATTCTGACAAAATCAGATTGACATTCCATCCAGCGAGCTTTCACACAAAGATAGGCTGCAGTTTCTCCGCAAGAAACGTTTTCCCTTGGCCAAAAAAATGGTAAGATCTAAGTTCAAAGACAACTGCAGCACAGAACCAAAAACTGATGAGTTAAGGCCAAGTTCTTGTAAAACATTTTGATAAGATCGCAGAGACCAGTAATTTTTAAAAGGAAATTCAAACTTCCAGCTATTTTAGAGTTAGATCAGAAGATTTTGCATTTAAAACAAAAACTTTTATGACAGAAAAGTTAAACAAACGAAGTTTTACGATATTTTGCAATACTTTGATTTTTGACAGGAAGTCTCAGCAGCAAGCTTTGTTCTACTTTTATTTCCACCCAAGTGTTCCACAATGCGGTACAGGATTACGAAGTGTCCTTCACTTCTGCCAAGACCAAACCAATGTGTCATAACTTTAAAGAATTCACTTTGATTCTCTTTAGTGTTCTAGCTTTTATCTGAGGTATGAAATTTCTTGGGGTCCTTCCACTAAAATCCAGCTTGGTAAAACCACCTACTGTCCTTCAACACATGTCAATTGTGGACTCCCCAGCTCAAATATTGGCTTCAATGCATTCTTGTGTAGTGATTTCAAATCAGGAAACATCCTTGGTTTCTTATAACCCTCTTCCACCGGTTCCATTGCTGTTTTAGACTTCCTGGCAGATTCCCTCTTTGTTTTGAAGCAGCTCCCAAGTTGACTGCCTGTTTTTGTGAGAAATCACATAGAAAAATACCCAATAAAAAAACCTTGTAAGCTATTGCTACAGCAACATGGCACACCTAGAACATCCCAGATGGAGATTTAAAATAATTACCCGAAGGTTGCAGGAACAGCAAATCATATTCAGCCTGGGAACCCTGCAGCCCAATGGCATCAATGTGGATTTCACAAGCTTCAAAATCTCCCCTCCCCCAACCGCATCCCAAAACCAGCCCAGGTCATCTCCACCTCCCTAACCTGTTTTTCCTCTCACCCCAAGCCACACCCCCATCTCCTATCTACTAACATAATCCCGCACCCTTGACCTGTCCGTCCTCCCTGGACTGACCTATCTCCTCCCTACCCCCCTACCTACACTCACCTTTACTGGCTCCATCCCCGCCTCTTCGACTTGTCTGCCTCCTCTCCACCTATCCTCTCCTCTATCCATCCTCTATCCGCCTCCCCCTCTCTCCCTATTTATTTCAGAACCCTCTTCCCCTCCCCCATTTCTGATGAAGGATTTAGGCCCGAAACGTCAAGTTTTCCTGCTCCTATGATGCTGCTTGACCTGCTGTGTTCATCCAGCCCCATGCTTGTTATCTCGGATTCTCCAGCATCTGCAGTACCTTTTATCTCTTTAAAATAATTATCCCTACTTTCCAAACTTTCCCTTTGTTCTGAGAACTATGTTAATAATAGACTAATGTGTGGCGCTGCATTTTGGAAAGGCAAATCAGGGTAGGACTTATACACTTAACGGTAAGATCCTGGGAAGTGTTGCTGAACAAAGAGACCTTGGAGTGCAGGTTCATAGTTCCTTGAAATAGAGTCACAGGTGGACAGGGTAGTGAAGAAGGCGTTTGGTACACTTGCCTTAATTGATCAGTGCACTCAGTATAGAGTTGGGAAGTCATATTGTGACTGTTCAGGACACTGCTTAGGCTGCTCTTGGAATACTGTGTGCAGTTCTGGTCTCCCTGCTATAGGAAGGATGTTGTGAAACTTGAAAGGGTTCAGAAAAGATTTGCAAGGATGTTGCCACAGTTGGAACTATAGGGAGAGGCTGAATACACTGGGGCTATTTTCGCTGGAGTGTCACAGGCTGAGGGGTGACGTTATAGAGGTTTATAAAATCATGAAAGGCATGGATAGGGTAAACAGTCAAGGTATTTCCCCAGGATAAGGGAGTCTAAACCTAGAGGGCATAAGGGTTTAAGGTGAGAGAGGAAAGACTTAAAGAGGGACCTGAGAGGCAACTTTTTCACACAGAAGATGGTGCATGTATGGAATGAACTGCCACAGGAAGTGGTGGAGGCTGGTACAATTACAACATTTAAAAGTCATCTGGATGGGTATAAGAATATGAAGGGTTTAGAGGAATATGGGCCAAATGCTGGCAAATGGGTCTAGATTTATCCAGGATATCTGGTTGAACCAAAAGGTCTGTTTCCATGCTATACATCTCCAGGACTCTAACTTAAACCCCTTACCGGGACAATATGTCCACCAGAGGCCAGACAGGCAGACCATTGTTTAAAGACTTCTCACTTTCAACTCTGATCTTATAAACTAGACATATAAGCCATATTTGATTTTCAACGACTTTAGCCTATTTAACACATTTCATATTAAAGGCTTTAATTTATCTCAACTTTTAAAAATGTCTGTTCCCAAACTAAAAGTATTACTCCTAAAATATGAGGCATAAAATTAGATATACATAACTGCTTTCCATTCAACTAATCCAATGTGATCCCATTTTAATACTTAAAAATTAACATGACACTGGATGCGAGCAAAATAAAAGTTGATTCTGGAAATAAACAATAAAGTTTGTTTAAACATCAATATATTTATACATAATGTAAATATGGAATTCTATGATCTAAAATAAAAGTGTTATTTCACATATTTATGTAGGTTGGGGCAAGCTCACTGTATTCCCTTGTGGCAGAACACTCAGTGAAGCCCCTCCACCCATCCATGCATACAATAATCAGCTTCTCATCTTACCCTAAAACACGATGATCAACCCAGTTCCCTTCACTACTGTGATTAACCCCACTCCCCTGATACTGTACAATCCACACCTCTCTTGCTCCCCACTCACAGCAAACAGCTCCCTCTTCCCATCCCAACATAAAGCAATCAGAAACTTTGTGAACTCCACCACCAGCTCTCAACACACACACACAAACACACACACACACACACAAATACCCAGCTGAAAGTCACACTGAGGCCGCATAGGATCGCAGTAGATATATAGCGCATAAAAAGGTCATTCAGCCCTGCCAGTCCATGCCACCATCTATCCTACACTTGTGCTTCTTCCCATCTTTGCTCTTTTAAAAACATAATTGTGACCCTGTATTTCCTTCTCCCTCATTTGCTTATCTAGCATCCATTAAATCAATCTTTGCTATTTGCTTCAAGTACTCCATGACAGTGAATTTCCATTCTCATCTATGTGGGTATAAAGTTTCTACTGAATTCCCATTTGATTTCTTGGTGACTCTCTTATATTAATAGTTTCTAATTTGCTCTTCTCTATTTGAGGAAGCATTGGGCTGGATTGTTCAGTGTGCTGGTGTAATAAGTTGGGTAGGGAGCCATCTTGAGGGAGAATAGTGATCTGCAACCGTATAAACAGCAACTGGCAATTAATAAACTGGTGCCAGAATTTCACTCCTCAGGTATAGGAAGACTTGCCTTAAAGTTGCTGGTCAATCAGAAGCCAGGAGCTCAGCAGTACATAGAACATCGAACAGTACAGCACAGTACAGGCCCTTTGGCCTATGATGTTGTGCTGACCTATTATCCTACTCTAAGATCAAACTACCCTGCATACCCTACTTTTTCTATCATCCATGTGCCTATCCAAGAGTCGCTTGAATGTCCCTAATGTATCTGACTCCACTACCACTGTTGGCAGTGCATTTCACACACCCACCACTCTCTGTGTAAAGAACCTACCTCTGACATCTCCCTTCCTCCAATCACCTTAAAATTATGCCCCCTCATAATAGTCATTTCCGCCCTGGGAAAAATTCTCTGGCTATCCACTCTATCTATGCCTCTCATCATCCTGGACCCCTCTATTAAGTCACCTCTCATCCTTCTTCACTCCAATGAAAAAAGCCCTAGCTCCCTCAACTTTTCCTCATAAGACCTGCCCTCCAGTCCAGGCAGCGTCCTGGTAAATCTCCTCTGCACCCTCTCTAAAGCTTCCACATCCCTCTTATAATGAGGCAACCAGAAATGAATACAATATTCCAAGCGTAGTCTAACCAGGGTTTTATAGAGCTGCAGCATAAACTCGCGGCTCTGAAACTCAATTCCCCTGCCAATGTAAGCTAACACATCATACGCCTTCTTAACAACGTTATCAACTTGGGTAGTAACTTTGAAGGATCTATGGATGTGAACCCCAAGATCCCTCTGTTCCTCCACACTGCCAGGAATCCTGCCATTAACACTGTATTCTGCATTCAAGTTCAACCTTCCAAAATGAATCACTTCACACTTTTCCGGGTTGAATTCCATCTGCCACTTCTTTGCCCAACTGTGCATCCTGTCAATGTCCCGTTGCAACCTACAACAGCCCTCCACACTATCCACAACTCCACCAAACTTCATGTCATCAGCAAACGTATTAATGCACCCTTCCACTTCCTTATCCAAATCATTTATAAAGATCACAAAGAGGAGAGGTCCCAAAACAGAACACCACTGGTCACCGAAGTCCAAGCTGAATACTTTTCATCTACTACCAACCTCTGTCTTCTACTGGACAGCCAATTCTGTATCCAGACAGCCAAATTTCCCTGAATCCCATGCCTTCTTACTTTCTGAATGAGCCTACCATGGGGAACCTTATCAAATGCCTTGTTAAAATCCATATTCACCACATTCACTGCTCGATATTCATCAATGTGTTTTGTCACATCCTCAAAGAATTCAATAAGGCTTGTGAGGCATGACCTGCCCCTCACAAAGCCATGCTAACTACTTCTAATCAAGCTGTGCTTTTCCAAATAATCATAAAATACTATATCTCAGAATCCTCTCCTTAATTTGCCCACCACAGAATTAAGACTGACTGGTCTGTAATTTCCAGGATTATCCCTATTCCCCTTCTTCAACAACGGAATAACATTTGCCACCCTCCAATCATCTGGTACCACTCCAGTGGACCATGAGGAAGCAAAGGTCATCGCCAAAGGCGCAGCAATCTCTTCCCTTGCTTACCGTTGTGACCTTGAGTATATCCTGTCAGGCCCAGGAGACTTATCTATCCTCATGTTTTTCAAAATTTCTAGCACATCCTCCTTCCTAACATCACCTGTTTGAGCATATCAGCCTGTTTCACACTGTCCTCACAAACGTCAAGGTCCCCTTCACTGGTGAATACTGAAGCAAAGTATTCATTCAGGACCTCCCTACCTCCTCCGACTCCAGGCACAAGTTCCGTCCACTATCCCTGATAGGTCCTACCCTCTCTCTGGCCATCCTCTTGTTCCTCACATAAGCATAGAATGCCTTGGGGTTTTCCTTAATCCTACCCACCAAGGTTTTTTCATACCCTATTCTAGCTCTCCTAAGTCCATTCTTCAGTTCCTTCCTGGCTGCCTTGTAGCCCTCCAGAGCCCTGTCCGATCTTTGCTTCCTCAACCTTAAGTAAGCTTCCTTCTTGCTTTTGACTAGATGTTCCACATGTCTTGTCATCCACTTTACCATCCCTGCCTTGCCTCAGTGGGACAAACCTATCCAGAACTCGTAGCAAGTGCTCCCTAAACAACCTCCACATTTCTGTTGTGCATTTCCCTGAGAACATCTGTCCCAATTTATGCTCTGCAGGTCTTGCCTAACAGCATGATAATTCCTCCTCCCCCAATTAAGTCCTTTCCCATACTGTCTGCTCCTATCCCTCTCCATGGCTATAGTAAAGGTCAGGGGGTGGGATCACTCTCCCACCAAGAGATCAGACATTTGGCCTGGTTTGCTGCCAAGCACTAAATCCAATATGGCCTCCCCTCTAGTCGGCCTATCTACATATTGAGTCAGAAATCGTTCCTGGACACACCTGACAAAATCTGCTCCATCCAAACTATTTGCACTTAGGAGGTTCCTGTCAATATTAGGGAAGTTGAAGTCACCCATGGCAACAACCCTATTACTTCCGCACCTTTCCGAAATCTGCCTCCCAATCTGTTCCTCACTGTCTCTGTTCCTATTGGGGGGCCATAGAAAACTCCCAGTAAAGTGATTGCTCCTTTCCTGTTGTTTCTGACTTCTACCCATACTGACTCAGTAGACAAACTCTCCTCGACGACCTCCCTTTCTGCAGTGATACTATCCCTGATTAGCAATGCCACTCCCCAGCCTCTTTTACCTCCTTCCCTATTTCTTTTGAAACATCTAAACCCCAGAACATCCAACAACCATTCCTGCCGCTGTGTTATCCAAGTCTCTGTAATGGCCACAACATCTTAGCTCCAAGTACTGACGCATGCTCTTAGTTTCTCACCCATATTCCTGACACCTCTTGCGTTAAAATAGACACACTTCAACCCGTCACACTGATTGCAACTTTGCTTTATCAACTGTCTATCCTTCCTCACAGACTCTCTGCATACTGTATCTGCCTGTGCACCAGCTGCCCCATCCTCTGATTCGTAGGTCTAGTTCCCATCCCCCTGCCAAATCAATTTAAACTCTCTCGAACAGCTCTAGCAAACCTCCCACCCAGGTTATTGGTGCTTCTCCAGTTCAGGTGCTACCCATCCTTCTTGTACAGGTCCCACCTTCCCCAGAAGGTATCCTAATGATCCACATACCTGAAGCCCTCCCTCCTACACCAGCTCTGTGGCCATGTGTTTAGCTGCACTCGCTCTCTATTCCTAGCCTCACTAGCCCGTGGCAACGGTAGTAATCCTGAGATTACTACTCTGCTCGTCCTGCCTTTTAGCTTCCAACCTAAGTCCCTGTATTCACTTTTCAGGACCTCATCCCTTTTCCTAGTTACGTCATTGGTACCGATGTGTACCACGACTTCTGGCTGCTCACCCTCCCCCTTAAGAATCCTGTAGACCCAAGACATCCCTGACGCTGGCACCCGGGAGGGCAACATACCATCCGGGAGCTTTGCTCAGGACCACAGAATCTCCTGTCTGCTCCTCTAACCATTGAATCTCCTATCACTATCGCTCTCCTATTCTCCCCCATTCCCTTCTGAGCCACAGAGCCAGACTCAGTGCCAGAGACCTGGCTGCTATGCCTTTCCCCTGGTAGGCTGCTCCCCACCAACAGTATCCGAAGCAGTATACTTATTATTGAGGGGAATGGCCACAGGGAATCCCTGCATTGTCCACCTATTCCCTTTCCCTCTCCTGACGGTCACCCTGCTACCTTTATCCTGTAACTTGGGTGTGACAACCTCCCTATAACACCTATCTATCACCCCCTCTGCCTCCTGAATGATCCAGAGTTCATCCAGCTCCAGCTCCAGTTCCCTAACACAGTCTGTGAGGAGCCGGAGTTGGGTGCACTTCTCGCAGGTAAAGTCAGAGGGGACACTAGTCGTGACCCTTACCTCCCACATCCTACAACAGGAGCATGCAACTCCCCTAGCTTACATCCCCTCTACTCTAGATTGCCAAAGAGATAAAAAGAAAAAAATGAAGCTTACTTTACCGACTCTCCATACAGTCTTCTTTTTCGGTTAGAGGCAGAGGACGGGTGGGAGATACTACACGTGTAGTGTTTCAGGTTTAGCCACTGCCCAAATATATTAGTTCACTTACCCTGCTGCCCCTGGCTCACGCTTTCACCACTCCTGCCGCTGAATTCAGTCGTGATCGTCACAGCCTGCATTGCCCTTGAGCTTGTGAAGCCATTCAATGCTGACTCTGCGCTTTGTAAGTGTTTGCATGTTTCGTCGAGGTCATTATGACAAGGAGTGAGGATCACGATTTTATAATATGGCAACTAGAACTGCATACAATACTTGTAAGTATTGTCTAAGTAAACCATGATACAGTTTGAGTGTAACTCAATTATTACATTGGCTCCTTTAAAACAGAAGTCATTTGGTTTTATTCCTCGTGTTATAGAATTCAAAATTGTATTGTATACTGTATAACCTCAATAATCTTGAATCCTAAGGTTACGGAGGTTATACAACACTATGTTGAATTCTATATTGCCACGTACAGCTGGAGGTCCCAGCACAACTGTTTGTGCCTTCTGCTAAGGGTCCTCCCTCATCATTGCCACTTACAGCAGAAGGTTCTGTCACATTAACGTAGAAATATTAAATAATGCTCCTTCCATAGCCTTAGGAGGTAGAAAGTTCCAAAGGTGCAAAGCCCTGAAAGAAAAAAATGTCCCCACATTTCTGTCCTAAAAGGTGATCCCTAATTTTAAAACCGTTCCCTTGTTCCGGACTCCGTCATGAGAGGAAATATCCTTTCCACATTTAACTTGTCAAGATCAGGATTTTATAAACTTCAAATAAAATCACCCCTCACTCTTCTAAACCCTACTGAAACCAAGCCTGGCCCACAGTCCAGTTCTTCTACGTAAGACACATTGCTCATTCCTGGTATCAAATTAGTGAACCTCTTCTGAACCACGTTCAAAACCCTAAATTTATTAACACATCCTGCAAATTTATTGATGTCCTGCTATAATTTATTACAGTCGCCCTCCGTATTGGCCATCATCAAAATTTGGTGTCATCTGAAAATTTAGAAACAGTGGACTGAATCTTACTTTTTTTTTGGCTAAGTCTAAGATGCGTCAGGTTTTCTGGAGGGTCTGTCACTGCAAGTTCTTTCACCATATATTACCAAACTTATCTCATTTATCACCTACCCAGGCCATGATGTTTCTCAAATTTCATTCCACTTCCACCTTACTATGCACTGTTCCCACAACAACTCACTGCTCAGGAGATTCCTCAGAATTTACAGACAGATATTACACAGATGTCATCTTTAAAATGTGTGTACCCAGAGAAGCACCATCAGTCCAGAGCTGCTCTGCATGCATGGACAGAGGGAAATCAGTGTCCCAAATATTTAGAGTGACACCAGATATTTAGAGTCACAGAATTATACAGCATGGAAACAGACCCTTTGGTCCATCTCATCCACGTCAACCAGATATCCTAAACTCATCTAATCCCCTTTGCCAGCATTTGGCCCATTTCCTTCTAAACCCTTCCTATTCACGTACCCACCCAAATGCCTTTTAAATGTTGTAATTGTACCCACCTTAACAACCTCCTCTGGCAGCTCATTCCATACAGAAACCACACTCTGCGGAAAAAAGTTGCCCCTTAGGTCCCTTTTAAATCTTTCCCCTCTCACCTTAAACCCCTACGCCTTCTAGTTTTGGCCTCCCCTATCTTGGGGAAAATACCTTGACTATTTATCCTATCCATGCCCCTCATGATTTTACAAACCTCTAATGGGCCATCTCTCATATCTGACACTTCAAGGAAAAAAGCCCCAGCCTATTCAGCCTCTCCCTACAGCTCAAACTCTCCCAAATCCCAGCAACATCCTTGGAAATTTTCTTCTGAACCTTATCAAGTTTAACAGTATTTTTCCTATAGCAGGGAAACCAGAATTGAAAGCAGTACTCTAAAAGTGGCCTCACCAATGTCCCATATAGCTGCTGCATGATGTCCCAACTCGTATACTCAATGCACTGACCAATGAAGGCAAGAGTGCCAAATGCCTTCCTTGCTACCATCTACCTGTGACTCCAATTTCAAGTAACTATGCACCTGCCCTCCTAGGTCTCTTGGTTCGGTGACACTCCCCAGGGCCCTATCATTAACTGAATATGTCCTGCCCTGGTTTGCCTTACCAAAATGCAACACCTCACATTTATCTAAATTAAACTCCATCTAAATGTACTCGAAACTGCCACCTGGGTTAAAGCAGTTTCAAATCCAAGCACTGTAGGAAGAAGATTGATGTCCTTCCCCAGGCCATCAAGCTAAGTTCCACCATTTTCTCTCCAACATATCTCATACTCACCTTAGCTCAGTTATTGTACATACCTCCTACCAAGGCTCTCAGGATTATTTGCAATGTCTTCCCCACTTGCTATAATCCATCCCAACCCTCGTCAACAGTAAATTAAAATCCACCATAAACCCACTAATTCCCAGTTACCTGGATAATACATCCTCACACGCTGCTTCTCCTCACACGCTGCTTCCTGTAAAGACTCCATTCCATTCTCCCAGTTTTTCTGTCTCCATCACATCTGTTCCGATGATGCCAGCTTCTACAAGTGGGCATCCAAAATGTTCCCCTTCTTTTCAACTGAGGACTGCTCCTACCATGGTTGACAGAGCTCTCAGACATGTCTGAACATCTCCCGTACTTTGCCCCTCAGCCCTTCTCTTCCCTCCCAACACTTACCACCATACCAGCATCCACATCCAAAGGATTATTATGTACCATTTCCGCCATCTCCAATAGGATGTCACCACTAGACATGTATGCCTCCCTTTGCCCTTGTCAGCCTTCCACAAAAGCTGTTCCCTCAGGAACTCTGTGGTCCACTCCCAACACCTCCCCACATCACCTTCCCATGCAATTGCGGAAAATGTAACACCTGCCTATTTACTTCCTCCCTCCTGACTATCCAAGGCCCCAGACACATCTTTCATGTGAAGCAGTGATTTACCTGCACTTAACTCAATGTAGTCTTCTGTATTCACTGCTCACAATGTGGTCTCCTCTACAACGGGGAGATGAAATGTAGTTATCATACCCTCCTGGTTCCTCAAATGCATGTAAATGTAGTCTGGTTCAAGTAAGAGATGCCTTTGGTTTGTTTGAATAAAGTCAAACTCCAATGCTCCTTTATTTACTTGATATGCTGCTGTACAGAACCAAACTACGTCTGTGCCATTGTATTTATATATATAAGTTTTTTATGATTAAAGTACATTTTTGAAATTTGAAAAGAAATTCTACAGTTGATTGTATGTTGCATAGAGTTTTTGCCGAATCCATCAGGAAAGATGCAAACCTGAAAGGGGTGACTTCTCCAGTCAGCGAAGGTCTGCAGGTCAAAGCCTCCGATGGCTGACGCCATTGTTTTCTGCCCAAATCTGTTATCATTGTGCAAACGCATGAGCACCTGCGATCAGTTCGAACTGGCCTTTAGAGCCAGGACTCAGGACAAATTACCTGAAGGTGCTGGGCATATGGTTTGGAGGACCAGGGCATGGGAAAAACTTGGGAGGAGCATATTGTAAAGGTGAGGCAGAAAATGGGCTTTTGGGAGCATCTCTCTCTCTCCATTGCGGGTAAAAACCTGGTCATCAGGTGTGAGATATTCTCTCTTTATTATACATGGCATGGGTCTGGTCCATTCCCAGAACCTAAGCCACTGCAGTCACCTGAGCCATCTTCCACTTCAACTGGAGGTCTAAAATAGACTAGTCTGCAGGGACGCCATGTACAAAGCTCTGGATAAGGGGGGAGAAGAATGTACCCAACGCCACCTTCATACTGATGGTCACCTTTCTGCATGGCTGCATCAAGCTGTACATAGACCTCCAGTACACAAACAGTAGATGTTGCGACATACTGAGGTTCTACCTGTCACTGGTGTTGCGAAGATCCTTCTTGTATGACTGGTCAGTCTGTGCCACCGCATGCTGCCCTCACCATCCATCCCCCCCCACCCACCCACCGCTGCTTTGAGACTGTCACACATCTCCTTCTGGAATTTGCCTTTGCAAAGGTAGTCTGGAGAAAGATGCAGTGGGTTTGTTGTGGTTCATCCTGGGCAGCCCCATCACGCAGGATTCCGTGCTGGTCTTCCCAAACAACATACAACCAACAGTTTTTTTAAAAATTTCAAAATGATACTTTATTCATAAACAAATCTCTGTATATATACATTGTCACAATACAAGTTCAGTTCTGTAAAGTTGCGTGTTAAATAAATAAACAAAACATTGGACTTTGACTCTATCCAAAAAAAACCAAAGACTTCTCATATTAATATTTACATATATTTGAAGCATTAGGAGGGTCCAATAACTGAACAGACCCCCATTTATCTTCAGCAGGAAGACTTCAAACAGTGGTCTTTCCCCACTGCGCCTTAGCAGCAGCTGCCTCAAACTTTAGTGCAGGCCTCAAACTTTAGTGCAGACCTCAACACGTAGCAATGGACCTTGGAATATGCCAGTTTTCAAACCAGCAGCAGACAATGATACTCTCTGATACTCAAGGTGATTCTAGTTGCATTGCACCACAGGGAATTTTAAGTCAGGAATCATAATCAGTTTCTCAGTCATGTTAACTGAAAGAAAAACCAAACATAATTTGAGGATTGCTGAAAAGGACACATTTTGTCAAAGCTTTTCATCTTGCGTTCATCAGAACAGTTCTCAAGATAGGCAATACAAGGTGAAAACCACGTTTATAATGCATGAGAGGAGAATACCGATTGGTTGGCAAACGGACTCTGATTGTTCAGGGACATTGCCTGAGAAACGAACCAACTCAAAATAGGTGACAGCCATTTGTTGAAACAGGCACAATGCATATATGTTTGTTTTGTTGAATCTTGAGGTTCTGCAAAAAACTGAATTTTCATAGTATTTGCTAGGTAGCATGAGATTTCATTTAATGGTTATTACAGCAGTAGTTAATTTTCCAAATTTCTAGCATATGAAAACAATGGGAAAAATTACGCAAAAAGAGAGGTCATGATGCCCAAATTTAACATCACAATTCGTCTGGCGCCACATCCCATTATTAATATGTTATTTTTGAAATAAGCTTAGAAGGAATGAAAACTAACTCCAGATGTGGGCAGGTAAGGGGATGACAATCATCCAACATCATGACTGGCGGTGCTATGACCGCTGGTCAAAAGGGTTGAGACAACTGACACAGGGAAAGTACGCTTCCCTGAGAAATTGTGAGGATAAGAGGTAAGGGGGGGGGGTGTGTGGTTGGAAGCCCACGGGGGCTAGGCCAATTCCACACGGCAGCCAAGCAAGTTAGAGAAGCCAAATCTGTGCTAGAAAAGCCATGCAGTGACCAAGAGAGTCAAGGAGCCAGACTCTGCGCTGGAATAACCATGCCAGAGCTCGGTCAAATCTGCACGAGAAGATCCGTGCAGAGAGCCAGAACAGAGTAGACTCAGGGCAGAGGGGAGTTTCTCTCACGGAGCAGTACTCATCAAGCAAACATTGTGGACAGCAGTTTTCACTACGGACAGGGAAGACGTCCAGAAAGACAGGAAGATGACTGGAGGGAATAGTTCCCTAACACTTCAGCTAGAGAGGTGGATGTTGCCCCACAACTTTAACAAGACCAACACATTCTACCCTGACAGCTTGTCTGCCCTCTGATATCAGTAACCATCCCCAAATGTATATTCTCTTTATCTAATTAACCAATGTATCATATGTAAACTGCTGTTTCTTAAAAAACTCAATAAACTATTAGAAAATGGCTTACAAATTGTCAACTGTGATCATGAACCCCTAAAACAACAATTTTGTCTGCAAAGAACAGGGCCCTATATATTAACATATGTGGCTTCCAGTATGCTATGAGCCAAACTTACAATCCTAAATTGGTTATCAACATAATTATTTGCACCTAAGATTATTCAGCAAATACAGTCCAATTACAAAATCATATTTAATGTTGGACACTTATGCAAGCTTTGAAACCAGGGTCTGGTTCAAGACGGTCAGTACTTTGTTTGTTGTGAGTAGGCAGGTGGTGAGGGAGTCAACAAGAGGGAATGCCGATGCATCTGTCCATCGCAGTTTTGGTAAGAGGGAACACCGCATTGTCCTTGTGGAGACAAAGTCCCACCTTCACATTGAGAATACTCTACATTATATTCTGTGTCATTATCATTGTGCTAAATGGGACTGACTTCAAACAAATCTAGCAACTCAAGACTGGATATTCATGAAGTGCTGTGGGCCATCAACAACTGCAAAATTGTACTCCAACGTAATCTGCAACTTCATGGCCCGGCATATTCCCCACTCAACCAATATCATCAAACCTGACTCAAGGGAGAGGGCAGGAGAGCTGTCAGCAGCAGCACCAGACACACTATAAAATGTCAACCTGGATTACCCAACTGGACTACCTACGTGCCAAACATTATAAGCAGCAAGTGACAGACAGAGCTAAGTCTTCCCACAACCAATGGATCCGATCGAAGCTCTGCAGTCCTGCCACATGTAGTCCCAGAAGTGTCAAGTGGATGATCCATCTCAGCCTCCTCCAGTGGTCCCCACCATCACAGGTGCCAGTCTTCAGCTAACTGATTCATTTCACATGGTATCAAGAAATGGTTGGAGGCACTGGATACTGCAAAGCCAATGAGCCCTGATGACATTCTCATATTAGAAGTGAAGATTTGCGCTCCAGAACCTGCCGCTCCCCTAGCCAAGCTGTTCCAGTACAGTTACAACACTGGTATCTACCCAGCAATGTGGAAAATTACCCAGTTACGTCTTGTACACAAAAAGGAAGAGAAATCCAACATGATCAATTATCGCCCCAGCAGTCGACTCTCTTATCGGTAAAGTGATGAGCGGTGTCATTGACAGTGCAAATGACACCTGTTCAGCAATGATTTGCTCACTGACCCCCAGTTTGGGATCCACCTGGGCCACTCAGCTCCTGACCTCATAACAGCCTTGGTTAAAACGTGTACAAAAGTACTGAATTCCAGAGGTGAGGTGGGAGTGACAGCTCTTGACATCATGGCCACATCCAAATGTGGCATCAAGGAGCCCTAGCAGACCTGGAATTAAAGAGAGTCGGGGGCAAAGTCTTTGACAGGTGAAGTCATAGTTAGCACATAGTAAAATGGTTGTGATTGTTAGAGATCAGTCATCTTAGCTCCAGAACATCTCTAGAGTTCCTCAGGGTCGTTTCCTAGGCCCAACCATCTTCAGTCATCTTCAACATCATAATCGCTAGCAGACTAATCTCAAAACTCTGAGATCTAGGTTTTGGCTCTGCCCTCTGCAACTGGATCCTCAACTTCCTGAACCACAGATTGCAATTAGTGATGATTGACAACAGCACCTCATCCACAATAATCCCCAACACTCGCATCCCGTAAGAATGCGTTCTCAGCCCATTACTGTACTCCCTGTACACCCACAACTGCATAGCCAAATTCTGTATAAATGCTCTCTACAAGTTTGCTGACAATACCACCATCGTAGGCTGGATATCAAACAATGATGAGTCAGAATAAAGGATGGAGATAGAGTGCTTGGCATCATAGTGCAATGATCATAATCTCTCTCTCAATGTCGGTAAAACAAAAGAACTGATTATTGATATAAAGAAAGGAGGACACACCCCAATCTACATCAACAGGGTTGGGGTGGAGAAGGTTGAGAACATCAAGTTTTTTGGAGTGACAATAACCAACAATATATCCTGGACCTCCCACATAAATGCAATGGTCAAAAAGGCACAACAATGCCTTTCTTCCTCAGGCGGCTTAGGAATTTTGACCTGCCCACAAGGACCCTTACCAACTTTCACTGATGCACCACAGAAAGCATTCTCTCTGGGTGCATCATGGCCTTGTATGGCAACTGCTCTGTCCAGGACCGTAAGAAACTACTGAAAATTGGGTGCACAGCCTAGGCCGTCACGGAAGGCAAGATACCATCCTTGGACTCCATTTACACTTCTTGTTCCTGGGGAAAGGCTGCCAACATCAAAGACCCTCCCACCCCAGTAAAGCTCTCTTCCAGCCTCTTCTGTCAGGCAGAAGATACAGAAGTTTGAACACATGCACCATTTAGGTTCAAGAACAGCTTCTTCCCTGCTGTTATTAGGCTGCTGAATGGATCTCTCTAATTTCAAATAATGTTGATTTGCTAATGTTCATCTTGATTTATGCACCTCCTGTGCAGCCATAATATTGTATGCCTCGCTCTGTCTAAGTGCCCTGTGATCTGTACGTCCTTGTTTGCTATGATCTGCCTGTACGGCTCACAAAACAAAGCTTTTCACTGTACTTAGGTACATGTGACTACAATCAAATCAAGTCAATAACTTTCCCTCCATTCTGAAGTCAGAGGTGGGGATATTTGTCGATGATTGCACAATGTTTGGCACCATTTGCGACTCCTCAGATACTGAAGCAGCCCATGTTCAAATGCAACAAGATCTGGACAATATTGAGGCCTGGCCTAATATTCACATCACGCTTATGCCAGGCAATGACCATCTCAAATAAGATGCAAGCTAACTACTGCTCCTTGACATTCAGTGGTGTTACCATCACTGAATCACCCCACTATCAACATTCTGGGGGAAACTATTTAACAGGAACTCAACCGGACTTGCCTTATAAACAGTGGCTACAACGGCAGGTCAAAGGTTAAGAATACTGCGAGTAACGCACCTCCTGACTCCCTAAAGCCTGTTACCATCCACAAGGCACCAATCAGGAGTGTGATCGAATACTCCCCATTTGCCTGGATGGGTGCAGCTGCAACAACATTTAAGAGACCTATCAGGACAAAGCAGCCCCCTTGATTGGCACCAAATCCACAATGATCCACACCCTCCACCACGATGCTCTAGTAGCAGTAGTGTGTACCATCCACAAGTTGCATTGCAGAAATTCACCAGAGATCCTTAAACAGAACCTTCCAAACCCATGACCACTTCCACCTAGAAGGACAAGAGCAGCAGATACTGGGAACACCATCACCTGGAAATTCTGCTCCAAGCCACTCACATAATCGCTGTTCCTTCACTGTTGCTAGGTCAAAAGGTCCTGGATTTCCCTCCATGAAGACATTGTGGGTCTACCTACAGGACAAGGACTGCAGCAGTTTAAGAAAGGAGCTTCTCCACGGCAACAAGGGACAGACAATAAAATGCTAGCCAACTAGCGATGTCTTTATCCCATGAGTGAATAAAAAGAAATTCTGAATCGGGCACAGACAGCAAACAGGTAGAGACAGTGTGCAGGAAAGAGAGGCTGTGAGTGTGTGCAAAGCTGTATAGAGCATGTGAAGCTGCATAGAGCAAGGAAAAGAGCGAGACAGAAAAACAGCAAGAGGAGGGGAAGAGCGAGAGAAAGACAGAGAGAGGCAGAAGTAATGTTGGAATTCATTGAGGGACTGCCAACAGAGGAAATGCAAAACTCAGTTCAGATGCCAGCTGCAGGTTTAAAAAAATTATAAAATCCTCATGCTACTATACATACTGAAAGTTACATTTGGGAGCAGATTTTAACTTTGCTGCCTAGGCATAAACTGGAGACATGGATCAATTGCCATCATAAAAAGCATTCATCGCCATTTTAATTAATTGTACTTAATCCCTGGGCTGCTGTTGTGCCAATGGCTAATTCCCTTCCTTATTAGGAGTGCATCCTTGTCCAGGACTTTTGTAACAAAACCTCTTTGTTAGGCAGAGCTCTGCCAGAGTCCGAGAGCACCTATCTGGGCTCCATTGGACAGCAGACATGAGTTCAATCCAGACACTTGTGATGCATACCAGAATTGCAAGAAGAGACTAAGTTATAGCAGTTCACAGCTGGTGTCCTGTGTACTAGCAGTGATGTCATTATAAAAAGCTGTAGATAGGAGCTTTGATTTCCCAAATACTTCCCTTTGTGGTTCAACATGCAAGCTTGATGGACTGTCTTCAAATTACTACTGGAATTGTGGTTTTCGTCACAAATAAGCGGGACATTGAGTGAATTTATTATCTGTTGAAAGGGATGGGATTAATTTGGCATGCATGTAAAGTTCAATCTCAATTCTTTAGATCTTGGATAAATTAAGAACTTTAGAAATTGCAGTGCTGTGTTATGCTGCTGGTTGTTCCTGGGAATATTATGAACTAGCTCACTCTGGCAAATAATGATTTGTCACTTCTTTTAAGCATTGGTGAGCAGTTGATGGGTTAATGTTGCTGTTGAAATGGGAAGGTAGGGAAGATCAGTGTGTGGCTTGGAGCATGATGCAGGAGCAAGATTTCAGACTTCTGGGGTATTATAACCAGTTCTGCGGCAGAAAGCACTGATTCAGAAAGGATGGTCTTCACCTTATTATGATCCCAGGTGACAGCAGAGGTTATTGAAGTTTCCAGAAAAGTAAAAAGACAGATCGTATGGAAAGGGTCAGGAATCTAACTTCAGGTGAGAGGACAACTATGAGAAGGGGGGCAGTTAATTGAGGTCTAAACGTGTTGTACTTAACAGCTCAGTATAAGAAACAAGGTAAATGAGCTTGCAGCACAGATTGAAATTGGCAGGTTTCATATCGTCAGTGCCACAGAGATGTGGCTGCAGGGGGATCAGGGCTAGGAATTAAATATCTAAAGGATACATGTCCTATCGAAAGACAGGCAGATGAGCAGAGGGGCAGAATTGCCTTCTTAGTAAGAAATGAAATGAAATTGATAGCAAGAAATGATATAGAGTTAGAAGGCATAGAATCTGTATGGGTACAGCTGAGGAACTGCAAAGGAGAAACGACTCTGAGTGGGAGCTGTGTAAGGTCTCCTGGTCAGAATGGAGAGGAAGAAAATAAATCAGGAGATGTAAGAAAGACACTATTATAATAATCATGGGGGACTTCAATATGCAGGTGGATTGGGAAAATCGAGTTGGTAATGGATCTCAAGAAAAGGAATTCACGGAATGTCTACAAGATGGTTCTTTTGGAACATATTGTGGTAGAACCCAACAGGGAACAGGCAATTCTGGATTTGGTAATGTGTAATGAAGCAGACTTGATTAAGATGAAGGAACTTCTAAGGAGCAGTGACCATAATATGATAGAATTCATCCAACAGTTAAAGGAGACAATGTTGGACTCACATATAACAGTATTACAATTGAGTAAAAACATGAGCCAGGAACTGGCCAGAATCGATTGGAAGTGAACCTAGCAGTGAAGACGATGGAGCAGTAATGGCAAGAATTTCTGGGGGAAGACGAAACATATTAAGGGAAGAAAATGTATTAAGGAGAGTAGGAGGCAGCCATGGCTGACAAGTAAAGTCAGGACAGCATAGAAGCAAAAGAAAAAGCATACAATGTAGTGAAGATTAGTGGGAAGCCAGAGGATTGGTAAGCCTTTAAAAACTAGCAAAGGATAACTTAAAAAAAAGGAATAAAAGGGAGAAGATGAAAAATGAGAGTAAACCATAAAAGAAGATTGCAAGTTTTTTAAAAAGATATTTAAAAGTAAGAGAGAGAGGCAAGAGTGGACATTTTCCAACAGTACAATGTGGCTGGAGAAGTAGTAATCGGGAACAAAAAAAATGGCGGAGGAACTGAATAAGAACTTTGTATCAGCTTTCACAGCAGAAGACAGAACTTCAAGACAGTCATGAGGCAAAGGTAAGTTTTGTGGCCATCATTAAGAAGGAGGTTATTGGGGAAACTGAAAGGTCTGAAGATGGGTAAATCACCATGACCAGATGGGCTACACCCCAGAATTCTTAAGGAGATTGCTGAGGATACTGTAGAGACATTGGTGGCGATCTTTCAGGAATCACTAGAGTCAGGGAGGGTCCCAGAGGACTGGAAGATGGCTAATGTAACATCCCTGTTTAAGAAGGAAGGCAGAAGACAGGAAATTACAGACCAGTTAGCCTGACCTCAGATGCTGGTAAGACTCTAGAGTCGATTAAGGATGAGATTGCAAGCTACTTGGAAATGCATGGCAAAACAGGACAGGGTTAGTGCAGCTTTATCAAAGGGAGGTCATGCCTGACAAATGTGTTAAAATCCTTTCAAGAGGTAATGAGCAAGTTTGACAAAGGAGAATCAGTAGATGTGATCTATTTGGATTTCCGAAAGGGCTTTGACTAGGTGCCACACAGGAGGCTGCAAATAAGATAAGAGCCCAAGGTGTTAGGGGCAAGGTACTGACATGGATAGAGGATTAGATGAATAGCAGAAGGCAGAGAGTGGGGTTAAAGGCGTCTTTTCCAGTGGTAGCCAGTAATTAGTGGAGTTCTGCAGGGGTCCTTGTTGGGACCACAAATATTCATGTTATACTTTAATAATCTGGACAAAGCAACTGAGGACATTGTTGCTAAGTTTGCTGATGACATAGAGATCAGTGGAGGGACAGGTAGTGTTGCGAAAGTGGGGAGGTTGCAGAAGAACTTGGACAGATAGGAGAGTGGGCAAAGAAGTGGCAGATGAAATACAATGTGGGAAAGTTGAGGTAATGGGCTTTGGTAGGAAGAATAACAGTCATTTTCTAAACGGGGAAAGGACAGAAATCTGAAGCACAAATAGACTTGGGAGTCATAGTTCAGGATCCTCTTAGGGTTAACATACAGGTTCATTGGCAATTAGGAAGGCACATATTCACAAGAAGAAAAGTACTGCTGAGGATGTACAAGGCTCTGATCAGACCACATTTGGAATATTTAGAGTAGTTCTGGGCCCAGAATCTAAGGAAGGGTCGTGCTGGCATTGAAGGGGGCCTAGAAGAGGTTTACAAGATCAATCCCAGGGATGAAGGGCCTGTCATTTGAGGAGCAAATTAAGAATGTGTCCACACTGAGAGTTTAGAAGGATTAGGGAGGGATCTCATTGAAACTTAGAGAATGCTGAGAGATCAGGGTAGAGTGGACGTGGAAAAGATGTTTCCACTAGTAGTAGAAACTAGAACTTGAGGCACAGCCTCAGAGTGAAGGGGCAACCTTCAAGATGAGAAGGAATTTCTTCAGCTGGAGGGTGATGAATCTGTGGTTGCTGTAGAGGGCTGAGGAGGGCAAGTCATTGAGCGTATTTAAGACAAAGATAGATAAGTTCTTGTTTGGTAAAGAGATCAAGAGTTACAGGGAAAAGACAGGAGAATGGGGTTGAGAAATACATCAGCCACGATCAAGTGACATTGCATACTCAATGGGCCAAATGGTCTGATCCTGCTCTTAAGTCTTATGGTCAGAATGAAACCAGACTTGATAGATATATTTATTTTCTTCTTTAGTTGCTTAACAGAGTGGTTAGTCACTAAAATAGATTAGTGGAAGATTTAACTAGAGGTTTATTCTACAAAAGAAAACTAAACCATACAAACCAACTTATCTAAATATAGAAGACAGTTAGCAAGATCTGAAATATACATCAAAGTTTCAATTAGTTTTCTGACAGTATCCATCACAGAGACTCAAGTCCAGAGGACTTTACATATCTCAACTCTTTAACTTACTCCTACAGTTTCTTTGCTGCGGGTCTGTGGAGACAATTTTCCAAATCTGCCACTGGAGACAGACATTCAATAATAGCGCAGCAGGAAGCCATTTTTCTCAAGGTCCATGTCTTTTCCAAATCTGCTAACACGATTCTTTTTCCCAAATCTGAGAGCCTAAATTTTCTCAGATCTAAAAACCCACAGATTTCAAATTAAATTCCAAAAATGGTATGTATTACACACCTTTCATCACAATCTCAATAAGATTGGAACCAATACACTTGTGGAGTGCTTGACTAGGTCAGTTGGCAAGTGTTCAAACTAAATTGACAGTGATTGGTACCCATCGTATAGAAGTAGAAAGGAAGGAAAATGTGCATTAAGAGAATGTTGGACAGTACTACAGGAGGAAGTAGTACCATATGTAGTAGATGGAGGAGGAATCCAATGTCCATACATAACCATAAGGTAACGTAAATCAGGTTGGTGAGCTGCAAGTGCTAATAGCAATATGGGAATATCGTTTAATTACACGAATGAAAAATTTGGCCTAAAAGTGTTGAGAACTAGACATTGTCAAGAAAATGTCAAAATGGAAAAAAAGATATACGATGGCACCAATGATTAAAGAAGAAATCCTAGTATCAGAAAGAGGATTTTTCATTTGGGAACTCTGCAGCCTTCTGGACTTAATAGAGTTCAGCAATTTAAGGACTTGTGGCCATGTCCTTACTCCTAGGGACTAAGCAGAGGAATGGAACACTGGAGTATTGATAGGGGAGCTGGCATGGACACAAAGAGCAAACTGGCCTCCTGCTGTGCTGTCACTGAACGTATGCCTCCAGTGGCAGCCTTGAAGCAAAAGAATTCATGCAGTTGTGATCATCAAAGCTGCAGATATAGTGAAGGCTATGCTGGAGTAAGGCTGCAATTTGCTTTTTTGTAGGATGGGTAATACTGGCCTTATAGAACATAGAACATAGAACAATACAGCGCAGAACAGGCCCTTCGGCCCTCGATGTTGTGCCGACCTGTGAACTAATCTAAGCCCATCCCCCTACACTATCCCATCATCATCCATATGCTTATCCAAGGACTGTTTAAATGCCCCTAATGTGACTGAGTTAACTACATTGGCAGGCAGGGCATTCCACGCCCTTACCACTCTCTGAGTAAAGAACCTGCCTCTGACATCTGTCTTAAATCTATCACCCCTCAATTTGCAGCTATGCCCCCTCGTACTAGCCGACGTCATCATCCTAGGAAAAAGACTCTCACCGTCCACCCTATCTAATCCTCTGATCATTTTGTATGTCTCTATTAAATTCCCTCTTAGCCTTCTTCTCTCCAATGAGAACAGACCCAAGTCCCTCAGCCTTTCCTCATAAGACCTTCGCTCCAGACCAGGCAACATCCTGGTAAATCTCCTCTGCACCTTTTCCAATGCTTCCATATCCTTCCTGTAATGGGGCGATCAGAACTGTACGCAATATTCCAAGTGAGGCCGCACTAGCATTTTGTACAGTTGCAGCATGACATCACGGCTCCGGAACTCAATCCCTCTACCAATGAAACCTAACACACCGTATGCCTTCTTAACAGCACTATCAACCTGGGTGGCAACTTGCAGGGATCTATGTACCTGGACACCAAGATCCCTCTGCACATCCACACTACCAAGAATCTTTCCATTGACCCAGTATTCTGCCTTCCTATTATTCTTCCCAAAGTGCATCACCTCACATTTATCTGCATTGAACTCCATTTGCCACCTTTCAGCCCAATTCTGCAGTTTATCCAAGTCTCCCTGCAACCTGCAACATTCTTCCACACTGTCCACCACTCCACCGACTTTAGTGTCATCTGCAAACTTACTAACCCACCCACCTATGTCTGCGTCCAAGTCATTTATAAAAATGACAAACAGCAGTGGTCCCAAAACAGATCCTTGTGGCACACCACTAGTAACCGGACTCCAGGCTGAATACCTTCCACCAACCACCACTCTTTGCTTTCTTTCAGAAAGCCAGTTTCTAATCCAAACTGCTAAATCTCCCTCAATCCCATGCCTCTGCATTTTCTCCAATAGCCTACCATGTGGAACCTTATCAAAGGCTTTACTGAAGTCCAGGTACACCACGTCAACTGCCCTACCCTCATCCACGTGCTTGGTCACCTTCTCAAAAAACTCAATGAGGTTTGTGAGACACGACCTGCCCTTGACGAATCCATGTTGACTATCTCCAATCAAATTGTTGCTTGCTAGATGATTATAAATCCTATCTCTTATAATCCTTTCCAAAACTTTTCCTACAACAGATGTAAGGCTCACTAGTCTATAATTACCTGGGTCATCTCTACTGCCCTTCTTGAACAAGGGCACAACATTTGCAATCCTCCAGTCCTCTGGTACTAAACCTGTAGCCAATGACAACTCAAAGATCAAGGCCAAAGGCTCCGCCATCTCCTCTCTAGCTTCCCAGAGACTCCTCGGAAAAATCCCATCCGGCCCAGGGGATTTATCTACCTTCACACCTTCTAGGATTGATAACACCTCCTCTTTACTAACCTCAATCCTTTCAAGTCTAATAGCCCGTATCTCAGTCTTCTCCTCTACAATATTCTCCTTTTCGTGAGTGAAAACAGATGAGAAATATTTGTTTAGCACCGCTCCGATCTCCACAGGGTCCACACACAACTTCCCACTTCTGTCTTTGACTGGCCCTATTCTTACCCTAGTCATCATTAGAATGGCAATTGAAACAAAAATAGTAAATCACTACTTCCAGCCTCCTGAAATTCTGCCTAAAATGGTCTGGACACATCAACAGCCTGGTAGTTACCATTGGCCAAGAACTGGTCTGAATCAACCATATAAATATTGTGTCTAAATGATAGCCAGGCCATCTAAGGCTATGATTCCCTCTGAGGTTGGTAGATCTTTGGAATTCTCTACCCTGAGGACTGTGGAGGTTCAATCATTGAGTATGTCAAGACAGAAATGTAATCAAAGGACATGTGGACCAAAGGTAGGGGGGAGGAGGAGTGGCGGGAGAAGGTGTGGAATGGCGTAGAGGTTGATCAACAGTCATGATGTTTGAATGGTGGAGCAGACACAACAGGCTGCACCTGCTCCTATTTCCTACGTTCGTAGGAGTGGGACAGAGGCTAGAAGTTCTATGACAATTAACTCATTCCTGACTCTCAAATTATGCCCACCTCAACAAGGCACAAGTCAGGAATGTGATGGAATACTCACAACTTTCCGGCAAAGAGTGGCTCTGACAACACTCAAGAAGCTTAACATTCTCTGGTACAGAGCATCCTCTTTGATTGGGATCCCATCTGCAACCTAAAGCATTCATTAACTCCACACCAACACACCGTGATAGAAGTGTATATAAAACAAACTGCAGCAACTCACCATTGTTCCATCCGAACCCAGCCTCCACCACCAAGAAAAACACGGCAGTATGTTCATAAGAACAGCACCAACTGCAAGTTTTACTCAAAGTCACAAGATATCCTGACTTGGAATTATAACACCAATCCCTCCCCGTCAGTGGATTAAAATTCTGGAACTCTTTTCCTAACAGCACTATGCATGCACCTGCAACATATGGGCTGCAGTAGTTTAAGGTAGCTCACCACCACTTTCTCAAGGTCAAAAAGGAATGGACAACAAATGTTAGTCTTGTCAACAGCACCTATAATCAATGAAAGAATATACATAAAACATGTTGGCTGGGATGAGCCGAATGGTCTTCTTAATCTCTTGCAAGTTCTTGTTGCTGCAAGAAGCGATGGTCACTAACCTGGAGAGGCTATGAGTCTGCTAGCAGCCCCTGCCTCTTTACAACCGGTATGCAGGTATCATTAGTCATGATTCGATCCATCAACTCGTGACCAGCTTGCATGGCATAGGTTTCAAATGTGTGTCTCCTTATATGGTGTGCATGTATTTATTGAGGTCATCTCCTTGGCACTGGGACAGCTCAAATATCATGCCTTCACAGGCTAGTGCAGATACAGACAGAAACCTGCTAGTTAACCAGGTGGTGATTTCCTCACATAATGTCATATTGCCCTATGGTTCAGTACATTGGTGTTACCCAGGACTTGCAGCCTTGGCTTCATCTTTTGAGAAAATGTTCCAGTCTTAAGTACCATCAGAAGGTAAATGCAGCCAAAGTCTGGAAACTACTATTATTGAGTTGTTTTTCTAATAATATTCTGTTAAATTGCAAATTTACCTACTGATTAATTGCAGTATTGACTGTAATGGGACATTATCAAACAACTCCCATAAAAGGTCCAGACCTATAACTTTGAACATCCTGAACGTGGGTATCAGAAGGTGATGCAGTCAGGTGCTGAAATCACAGTTGTTGTTAAAGCTCATATTTGAAGACTGGTTGCTAGTTGCTTAAACATGTGGGGTAGGTGGGCTTATCAAGAAGATTTTGTGTGCCCTGATTGACGGCAGTAATTGATGACATTGATGGTAGAATTATATAGGAACGTAGGAGAAGAAGTTGTCAACCCTTTGAGTCTGCTCCACTATTTTAGATCATGGCTGATCATCTACCTCAATGCCATATTTCCACACTATTCTTATATTCCTTAATGCCATTAGCAACTAGAAATATATCAATCTTTGTCCTGAGGTCACTTAATGACTGAATTTCCACAGCCCTCCAGGGTAGAACGTACCAAAGATTCATGTCATCTCAGTCTTAAATGGCTTGCCTTTCAGTCTGAGACTGTGTCTTCTGGTCCTAGGTCCCACAGGCAGGGTAAACATCCTTTCTACATCTACTCAGAATATCCCTTTAAGAACAAAAACAGAAGTTGCTGGTAAAGCTCAGCAGGTCGGGTAGCGTCTGTAAAGAAAAAAAGAGTTAACGTTTCAGGTCCGGTGACCCTTCCTCAGAACTCTGAACAGTTTGGAGGAAGAGTCGCTGGACCCGAAACGTTAACTCTGATTTTTTTGTTCACAGACGCTGCCAGACCTGCTGAGCTTTTCCAGCAATTTCTGGTTTTGTTCCTAATTTACTGTATCCGCAGTTCTTTTGGTTTTTATAATTCCCTTAAGGATTATGTAAGTTTCTGAGATCTTACTCTTCTAAACTCCAGAGAATACAGACCCTGTCCAATTTCGCCTCATAAGACTGTCCCGACAATCCTTTGGTGGTGTATATCCTTGAGTAAGAGAATAACTGCGCACAATATTCCAGGTACAGTCTCACTAATGTTCTACACAATTGAAGCAATAATTCTTTGCTCTGTACCCAAAACCGCTTGGGATAACGGCTAACATTTTGGTTGCTAGTTGAATTGTCTGATGTATCTGTCTGCTGCTTTCAGTGACATATGAATGTGTACATCTAGATCCCTTTGGAGATCAACAGTTTCCATCTTTCACAATTTAAGAAATACTCTGCACCTCTATTATTACATGGATTTCAACTCCGACAACATACCTTTGATGCGGCACTGTATAAAATGTCGTTTGACAGCCTATTTACAGCACATCGACTACGCTACCTACCCTCATTAGATTCCCTTGTTATAAAACATATAATGGCAGCATGTGGCGAGAAAACTCAGTTACGTACCGAGTCGAGTATGTCGCTCTCCAGAGATTCAGCCAGTCGAGCTAGTTTCTCCAGCATTTGTTTTTCTATCAGGTTTCCAGCATCCGAAGTATTTTGCTTTTAACCACATCTGTTTGTGTTACTTCATTGACAAACTCAACTAAATTAGTTAGAAAAAAATTCCCCAGACTAATCCACAGTTGTCCAATGTCTGCTAATTTTGTCTCGATGATCGTTTCTGAAAGTTTTCCCAACTCCGAGAGTAAATTGGTTGATCTAGAGACACCTCAGTGAAGAATATACCAATAGTAAGGGAGGGTGATACTAAACCTTTAAGAAAAATGTATAATATCCACGTGACATCTCTATTATTACCTGATGCAACGATCAAACTAGCACAAACTTCTGGCGGGAAAAGAAGGATCGAGACAACACAGCGCCTGCGTAATATTTGAATGAGCAGTTTCCCAGCAAATCGCGAGACCTTCTGTCGGGTGTGGAGGCGGTGTACGATTCCCATTGGCTAGCAAACCTTTAACTGACGTGGTTTTGTCGCAATTCAGTTGGTTGCATCCTTTGAGTTAGCTGCTGTACTATTGGTGGAGGGCATATTTAGTATGTAATTGGCTAAGAGGTGGAACAGTCTTTGTTTCCTTCGTGCGTGATTGGATGCCAACCAGAGTAGAAGGGCGGGGCTAACGGAAGGCAGAGCGTGTGTCATCTCGAGCTACCTTGGTGGTGGGAGGTCGATGTGTCCAGGCTTAGTGAGTGCATCTGGTGGCCACTCGACGCAGACATGGATGAGGTGTGGATGTTATCTTTGTGTCTGACTCTCTTCGCCTTCGTGGTCGCCCTCCTGTCCCTGAGGAAGTCCGATGATACCTCCGCAAGCTCGACTAAAGACAATGAGCCGAAAAGCCCCGATCCTATCCCCTCTTCGCCCCAGCCGGCTGCCCGTTACATGGAGCTCACTCTGGAAGACATCGAGAAGTCGCTCGAGCGACTGGGAGCGGTGCTGGGCATAGAGTCGGCAGGCGTCAAGGAACCAGCCTCCCGACGACAGACACCGGCTTCTGATTCCGACACATATCCTTCGCTGTCTGACCGCGAGGAGCAGCCGTATCGGCGTGGGGGGAGAGGAGCAGTATCCCGGCGATGGGCAGAACATGACCGCGCTGAAGTCTGGAGTCACCCCGAGAGACAGGTGCTGAGTCTGGGAAAGGAGAACATATCGGGAAGGTTTCCGTAGGATGGTATTCTCAGTCTTGCTTCTTAGGAATGGGAAAGGAATTTCCGGTGCCACCTTTCTGTGGGGGCATGGGATAACATTCCTCATGTTTTTTCCCCGATTTGGGGTGAAATAGCCTATTTTATTCCGTTGAGCTTGGAATGCACCTGCTTGTTTGCTCAGGGCTTTGGAGTTAGAAATTCTGTCGGGTTTTATGTAAAATTTGTAAACTTTTGGCCTACTTTGTATGGTCCAGTGATCAAGTGAAATCGACAAGTTGGAGCATTTCTGATCTCCGGAGTTCCCTGCAGTGATATTTGACCTATTATTTGCAGCTTTATTCCTTTAAGTTAAAAATAGAATTGAGATCAGCGTCCATTGGTAATGGAACACCGATACTGGTATTTCGTATAAAACACAAGAATGGCGCATGAAATGTGCTGCCCATTACAAAGTGATACAAACTGGCGTTCTAGTTTTCTCTGAAATTGTTGAGTTGTGGGGACCCGGTCACTGGGGAGTGATGCTGACAAAATTATTTACTTAGTTAACCGATTGCGCACGATTGTAATTCGATGTTAAACCTTGTGTTTCTGCATTTATAGAGTATTTGATATTAACTGAACTTGAATATGTATAATAATCCTGGCCTGGTATGCTGAACATGCCATGTTGATTCATTTTGGGTTGTTTTCCGTACCTGATTGTGGGCATGCCCGGTTTCAAATTAAAGTAAATGAGAATCAAAGTACACTGAACATTTGTGAAATATAATGGGAGAAAATCACATGCATTTCTCCACAATTTTTAGCCACTAAAATAGCTAGTCAATTATGAAATTATTTTGTTAATTTTTATCTCCTGTGTTTCCACTCTGCCCTTTTCTATTAAGCCACTCTTGACATTTAAAAAAAATCACTGACTCATGCAGTAAGCATATCCTATAAGTAATCACTCCAGAATGCTTCAGTCCATGCAAAGACATCCAGCCTGTTCTATTTGGAGTGCTTTGAAGGGAGTGTCAAGGAGAATGAAGATTGGAAGATCATTGCTACGTGTTGCTTTGTGTTTTAATTCATGTCTTCTCTTTGAGGCTTTAATATTCCAACTCTCTTATTTGTATGAAAGTAGGACAAATCCTGCCAGCTATAGATCAGTCAGCTTAATGTCAGTGTTGATGGTTAGCAGAATCTATACAAAAATAGTCAGACATTCATCACGAGACAATATGTAATAAGACAACATGGATTCAAAAGCCTAAGTCATGCTTTAACTATCTTGGAGAATAGATGAGGCTTTTGTATTAAATGTATTATACAGGTACTTGGATTTCAAAAAGGCTTATGACCTACCACAGTAGAGTCGCAACAAAGGGCAGATAAAAAGCAGAATATATAATAAATAATAGGTTCACAGTAGTTCATTGTTTACATTGATTATGTGGATTTTGAATTATTTAATTTTGAACTATTTATTGTAAAATTTCCCTATGAAAGTAAACTAGGAGTATAATTAATTACAATCATCTTTGCAAACGATAAATTGAATGGAATAGATGAGCAAAGGGATAAAATTGAGCAAATCATTAATATTATCATTATGGATCAGAAATGAATGCTAAACTAAATATAACAATGAAAAATACTACCATGAACATTGGGATTTGTTTTTTGTGGTACAGAATTCAAAATTAGTTCAAGTAAACACTCAAACTTGAAAGCCTCTGGATATGGGTTTTGCAGGATTTCAAGTCAAGCACTTTAGGTGGTAGGTTGTTTTGGGCCAGGTTTGGTCAGTTGAGACTTAAAGCACAGGCACAAAACAAAGATTAGATTTACTGCCAGAATATTTTAATAGGATGTTTCTTGGGCTAAGAAATTATACCTATTAGGGAAGATTGAACATGTTGAGAACTTCCTTTAGAAAAATCTTTGGGGAGTTCTGATAGAGATCCTTAAAACTATAAAATTGTTGAATACAGTAGATGTGGAGAATATGTTTCCATTTGTGGGAGAATGTCAGTAAATGTCATTGCGTCACTCTTCGCTTTTGAACCATGGTGGATGATTTTGTAATAGGTCTTGAGGGAACAACATCTTAAAAATTTGACTGGCTGACCAGTGGGACACAGTGGTCCCTACATCGAACGAGAAAGCGCAAAGCACCATTCTCTACATGAATCGAGTTTGTGCATATCACTCAACTATTTTCTCCTGTATGGTTTTAACCCATAGCTGTAAAACTGGAGTACAAGTTTCAAGCCTGAGTAAGTGGCTTCTAAAAACATTTATCTGTTTCTCTGTCAACTTCTGTGCTTTGGAATAAAGCAATGTTGAGTACTTCATTTGACACTTGCCTAATTGCAGGAGTTGTGGGAAAGGTGACCTGCGGTAAAGTCCCTGTTTAACACTGACTCGCTTAGCATTATCTCCTTTTAAAATTAATAGTAGGAATATAGTAATTAACATTGTAAGTTTCACTTTAATATTGTTTATCGCAGAGTTCAAGTTCAGTGACCTCTGTGCATATGACCTTTCCTCCCAACACTGGTGTCCTGTCAACATTGCCCCTCTTCCTCCATGATGCTGTTTCCTCCTCTCTGTTCTTACTTTTAAAGTCCCAGTGTCTGTGCCCACACTAGAGATTTTAAAATCTGCTCCTCTCTCCCCCTGCTGTGTCCACACCACCACTGCCATCCCACCATTTGTGTTGAAACCCTCACCCTGACCCATGCTCATCCCCTTGGACTTGTGTCACTCTTAGTCTTGCTGTCATTCTCTGTCTCTGTTCTTCCTTTTAATGCCCCCAGCATCTACTGCTACCACTGCAGACGTTTTCAGTCAATCCTTCTCCTCTTGCTCCTGTTCCCACTCTTGAACATATGCTGAAGTCCTGGGATTTCAGTTGCTACCAACGTTAACCAGCTTCTGTAGCTTGTTGAAGCCTGGCCAATCCAAAAATGAAGTGTGTAAGTTTTTGTTTTGTGTTTATGATGTATTTTATGTTTAAAATTTACATTAAAAGTTATTTCACTTTACTGTAGACATTTAATGGATAGCATTTCTGCTTGTGGTGTTCTAATATTTTTTGCTGAGGAAAATGCTGAACTACCTATCTAGAGAGTATTACTATTTTATTCAACGATTCATGTTTTTTTTGAGTTATTTCATTTAAGAATGCACAGTACTGCACACTTTTTTTTATATATAGCTATACATTGGTTTCTCCAAGCGAGATATGTCCAAAGCAACTCAACTCCAATTTTAATGCTGATTCTTTGAAAACCTAAAATTCATTTTGACTCATTAGGAATAAATACAGCAAGAAATAAAAGGCAAATTAGTACTTGATGGTTAGAACTAGGAATTTGATTCCACAAGAACTGGTTGAGGCAAATAGGTAACAAGAATAGAAACAGAATTCTGGATTGTAAACAACAGAACAGACGACCTGATCTGATTTGTGATGTATAATCTTTTATTTAATATAATTAATTTGAAGTCTTTGCTAGCCAAATTCTTGGAGTCCAGTGCACTTGAGGAGGATGGCCTACGTCATGCTTGAGGTAAACTTGTAGGACATTCGACTTATTTTCTCTTTTATCTTTTCTTAAATTACTTGTCAGTTAAATGTGTTTCAGAAGCTGCTCAAGCTTAATTCGGACATTGTTGCATTCTATAAGGTAGACACAATCTCTGCTGCACTTCCACGTTCTGCTTCAGCCAAAAGATTCATATACATTTTATCATGTGACAGCTATTGCCTGCAGTTTCTGTATCATTTCTTGTCCCCAGCTATCACTCGTGGAAGATTTGCTTTTTACAAACTTCTGATCATTTTGTAGTTCAAAGAACCCCCATTTAAAGGGTTTACTACCTGTTATCTAATAAGGGAAAGAAAGGTTATAGAGCCAAGCCACTCCAGGCTTTGCATTTACACTGGTTATATGGTAGATAAAAACTCAGTCTCCTGCAGATTTCAAATCCTGTCTAAAATCTGCCAGCCTTTCTGTTGCATCATTTTGCATCCCTATCAATACAATATCATTGATTTAAACTGTATTTGCTGTCATAAGTTATGCAACACCAAGGTATAGTCCAACAGGTTTATTTGAAATCATAATCTTTCAGAGTGCTGCTCCTTTGTCAGGTAAAGTTTTAACGAAGGACCAGTGCTTTGAAAGCTTGTGATTTCAGATAAACCTGTTGGACGAGAGCATGTTAACGTGTAACTTCTGACTTTGTCCACCCGTGTCCAACACTGGCATCTTCACATCATGTATTCGCTGTGCCACATACAGACCTAATATGCCGTTCTTGAAGCTCCTAAACCTTATTGTGTTGAAACTAACTTTGTATTGTTACGGAGGGGGTGGTCGAACCCCTCTGATAATCAAAATTGAAACACAAGCCCCTAATCTGTTACAGCGAGAGTAGAGGTCCCCTTCTAATAATTAAACGCAAAACACCCAGAGAAGCTCCCTTTACCTCGCCTAATATGTTAAACTGTTATGGAGAAGGTGTGGTTAAATGAAAGAAAATCCTTGATATTCACTTTATAAGTGACAAATAACAAATTATTTATTTAATCCTAACACTGAACAAATTAACAGAAGTACTAATAAACTGAACAATTCCCCCTTAACTACTAACTATTCCCTAACTGAACTAAATTCTACTGGTATGCTGTTCCAATAAACGCAAGTCCCACTTGCATAAACTGAAGTAAAAAGAAAGTAAATTGAAACTTAGTCTGTCAAAGTCTACACGCCTTTCCTCTGCTGTTCTCATCTGATCCAGCTGTCAGGGATGTTTTCTCTGTGAAGACTCTTAGATAGGAGTGCCGAGGTACCTTTTCATGGATAGATGGTGCTTTCTCAGAGAGCTTAGTGATTTCTTGTGAGAGTAAAATGCTTATTTCTCAAATGGCAGTTTGCTCTCATACTGATTTTCAAAAACCCTCTCCTTATATACCTTGGATGACATATCAATTTTCTTACAATAGCATTGTTCCAAGGTTGTCAAAACCATCAGATTTATGTTCACTTGCCTTTCAGTCACTAAGTGCTTGGTTTAAATTAATTGGTTGATTCCAGCTAGTTGCCAAAACATCAAAACAAGCCTAAGGTTTCCAATCACACAGCTAATTGATACATGTTTCAATTTTAGAACGAGCTGTACATCTTCAGCTATATACAGACACATTTTGTCCTGTAAAGCACTTTACCTCTTAAAGGAGCTGTGCACTCTTTTCTCCTTATTCTGACACAAACAAATTCTAGCTTCCTGCCTTCTAATTCACAATTAATCTACACAATTTTGTAACAGTATCATTCATTCACTATTTCCTACTTTGCTTTGCATTTTGTCATTGGCTTCAACCTTGGAATGGCTTATTCCAAGTCTTGAATCTTTACTTGGGTCTTGTGATGTTGAGAAAAATGCTGTTGTGGGCTATTAGTAAAAAGTGGGAGTATAAAAGTAGTCATGTTCTAATGTAGGGCAAAGCTTTTCTTATTTTTCTCTGGGAAGGTAGACTTTAAACGATCAATAAAATGTATTAAGATAGAGCTTTTAATATTCTAACACTTGCAAGGCAGCTCACAGGTGTACAACCATACGAAAATTGGTACCAAGCCAATCATTGTGCAGTCATTTCTGAAGCCTTCATCCAAAACAAGTTTTATTTTAAAATTAAGCATGAAAGAGTGAAATTACACAGAGGATTTCAGAGTCTTGACGAGGCATATACTGAGTCAGGATCCAATTTTAACAATGCTAAGTTTAGAGCTGCAGTTGGCTAGTGGTATTAAAAGACTGTAAACTAATCATGGAGTTTCGATGCACTACAAGTTATAACAGCAGAGTTGACCATTTTGCAACTGCTGTTATCTAATGATATACGCATGTCAGTTCAATGGTTAAGCCTTTGGCGACTTCATTTTATTCACTTGTGAACATTTCGCTCTGAATTATTCATAATTTCCAATCATAGCATTTTTCACTTTGGTGCCAGAGTACTTTCACTATCACTTTATTTTACACCAATTTGTTGTATTTCTCTAGGCTCTGCAGGTAGAAGTTGTGCACTAGTGTGGTTTGTATAGGAATTGGAGCTGGAAATACAATAATTTGAAATCTTTGCATCCACATTTTTGTTTGATATGATCACATTTTCAACTTTTGTACATTAATGCTTATTTTTACATTTTTGGTGAATGTATTCTAGAAATAAATTCTATGAATTCATACTCCTAGTGTGGAGATTTACTGTCAAGATTGCAAGTTGGCAATTTGAGCATAGTAGAGAATTGACCCAGTTGGACTGTCCATTCAAAATTCATATTATAAGATGTGGAGTTAGAGGATTCCAGTATTGTGTTGGGTGTCTGTTTACTGCCTGTTGTGGGTAAGTGAAACATAATTTGCATAGCTTGATCCACTTAAGAGTGGAAATATATTTCTTTCAGTGCACTGATAGCTTTTGATTAGAATGATAGAATTTTTGGTACTGTTGTACCTGTTTTATCTCTGCATCACATTAGCTGTTTCCATTTCTCTGCTATCCAAACTGTCTTGATTTTTCTTTGTTTAAATTGTTTGTTTTTATGACATTTAACTCTGTACTCGACTAAATCATCCACTGGAAAGAAGCTGATCTCTGTCTAGAAAGTTCTGCAGATGGTTTCACTGGATGGTGGCCTCTAGTTTTACATTTTACCCACCCAAACTTAAAGTATTATCCCACGTCATAGGAACAGCAGGGTGTCATTTAGCCCTTCAACTATTCCACCACTCACTGATTATGGATAATATGTGACTTAACCCCCTGTACCTGTCATTGTCCCATATCACTTCCCCTTTGATTAAGAAAAATCTAAAATTAACAGTTGACTAAGTATCCACTGCAGTTTGTGGAAGTGGGTTCTACATTTTTGTCATGCTATGCATGTAAACGTGTTTCCTAATGTCATTCTACTTGTGCCTCTAGTCCTAATCTGCTCAACCAGGGCAATCAGTCTACCCATCTGTTCTTTTTAATGTCTTGAAAACTTTAATCAAATTGTCCTTTACTTAACCCTTTACATTACAGGGAATAGCACTGTAATTTAGCCCTTGGAGTTTGCAGGGTTGAAAATACATAACAGGCAAATTTTCCCACTCTGTTATTTTTAGCCTGCGTAAATGTAAAGATGGGGCAAAAAGTTTGAGGTTTCTCCTGTACAGTACTGTTTTGTGTTTCAAGTGATGTGTTTAATGGTTGCCACAGATTGGAGACACTGTAATTTGCTGTAGGAAGTTTATCCAATATACATGGTCACAAATAAAGTTATTATTTATTAGCAAAAGTACATTAACTCTAGTTAGATCCACGATGGCAATCTGTAGTGAATACATACTTTTTAAATGCGTGCACATTGCCATTGGCTCTCTCTGATACTTGCTTGCTTCTAAGGTGATGTTCCTTCTCTGGGGAGTGTCATTCCCATGGTAAGTTCTGTTACAGTTGTAACTGCTGAGATGATATATCTGATTGTTCACATTCACCACATACAGTAGAGAAAACAAATGGTGTAGATAGACCATATGAGTTGACATCTACTGAAACTATTGAACATTTGCACTCTGATTACCCCTCCAGTGCTCAGTGTTGGCAATGAATTAACAGTTTTATTGTCTTGCTTTTGTCACTTTCTCAATTTATCAGGTTTTCTTTGCAATTGGAAGTTGCATTTTGGAAGCATAGTTTGAATGTGGCTTTGGATTGAACTACTTTCTATGCCTTCATGGGTGTAATTTGGCACTCAAGGATTGCCTTGTATAAATTTGTGCTGGATTTGTTTGATTTCTTTAGGATCCCTTTGGCAGTTTTTTCCTTGTTGCTGCTTCAGCCTTTCCATTTAACTGGGGATCTTGTGGTAGTGATGTATCCTTTTACGAAACAGCCAACCTCACTGGTAGTTGTTGATGTCACGTGGTCTAACTTCCAGCAGTCATCATAATAGTCAAGTGACAAAGTAATCCGTTCCTACAAGAGTGAGGAAGTCTGCCCCAAGCTTCAGCTATTGTCTGCCTGCAATGTCATCTGTCCTAAGTGACTCTTTAGTTATCTGAGGCTTGATAATCTGATTGATGTGGTCCTTAATCTCATTACTCGATTTTGGCCAATAGCACACTTGTCTTCTGCAGATATAGCTCCATTTTTATATTGTTAGCGTGGGTCCACTTTCAGCATCTTTCCTCGTCGCCTTACGGATAATAACTCTGTCTCCTTAGCCCAAGATGACATCATGTACAATCACTTCATCTCTGTATACCCAATACTCTGTTGAAGCACCAAATCAGTCCTTGATATTTTCAGGCCATCCTTTCATCACTACTATCTGGAACGTTTGAGTTGCATATTGTCTTTCAGCTTCAATGTTTCTGCTTGTTTGACTTCCATAACACGTTAAATTGTTTGAATTCCAAAGAGTATGCAACAAATATAGTAGTTTGAAGAAGATGCATTGAAGTGACCTGTGCTCAGATGCCTCTGTCATTTTGTCTTTCTCTAAAACATGTATTGATTTTAAGTCACCAGGCATTTTTTTTCTCAGTCTGAGTATTACTTTGTTCAGTTTTTTTTAACACCCTTGTTCCAATTGCAGATATTTGTCCTTGCTGCATTACAGTTGCTCAAATCCCTATCTCACTGGCTTCAGTACAGCAATTTGCCTTCATCGTTGACATTGTTAGTACATCAGCACTGGCATTGTCATTACTAGTTTAAATTTTGCTAAATAGTTCATAAATTTGACGCATTATTCAACTGCTTCCACATCTGTTGGTCGCTGTATCTCTGCAGCAGTTCTCCCCTTGCCAGGATCTTGGTGAATCCTTTTGCTCTTAGTACATGACATATGTACTGTGCTTTGTACTTTTGGCTTAAAGTTCATCTAATGCATTTTCTCTCAAGCAGTTGCCTCACGTTCTGATGGTGTTGAGTTCTTGTATTGTGTCTGCACATCCATAGACTAGCAGATAATCCATAATAGTGTTCAATCTGAAAAGATCACTGATCATCTTGGAGCTAGTAAGAACTGCTGATGCTGGAGTCAGATAACACAGTGTGGAGCTGGAGGAACACAGCAGGCTCAGCAGCATCAGAGGAGTAGGAAAGTTGACATTTCACGTCGGGACCCTTCTTTAGATATGGGGGAGGGTGAAGGGAGCTCAGAAATAAATAGAAAAAGGAAGGGTGAGGCTGGGGAAGGAAGGTGGATGGTGATAAGTGAGTGCAGGTAGGGAGTGGTGGGATTGGTCAGTGAGGTGGGAGGGGCAAATAGTTGGGAGAGAATATGGACAGGTTGTGTCAGGTCAAGGAGGCAGGGATGAGTGAGAGGGTTGGTCATGGGATGAGGCTGGGTTGGGGAGGTTTTGAAACTGGTAAAATCCACATTTTTAGGCCATTGGGCTGTAGGCTCCCAAGGCAGAAAATGAGGTGCTGCTCCTCCAGTTCCCAGTCTCCCACTTCCTACAGACTAAGGGGATGGCCATGGGAACCCGCAGGGGCCCAAGCTATGCCTGCCTCTTCGTAGGATTTGTGGAACAGTCTCTCTTCTGTTGCTACATTGGCAGTATCCCCCACCTCTTCCTCCACTACGTCAATGACTGTATCAGCACTGCTTCGTGCTCCCACGAGGAGCTTGAACAGTTCGTCAACTTTACTAACACCTTTCACCCCAACCTGAAGCTCACCTGGACCATCTCTGATGCCTCTCTCATCTTCCTAGACCTCTCTGTCTCCATCTCTGGTGACAGCCTCGAAACTGACATCTATTTTAAGCCCACCGACTCCCACAGCTACCTAGACTACACCTCCTCTCACCCACCTTCCTGCAAGAATGCGATCCCCTACTCCCAATTCTTCCACCTCTGCCATGTCTCCTCCCAAGATGGGGAGTTCCACTCCCAAACATCCCCGATGCACACTTATTTCAAGCACCACACCTTACCCCACCTCAGTGGTCGAAAATGCTCTCAACCACATCTCTTGCGTTTCCCGCATCCCTGCCCTCACATCCCCGGCCCCCAACGAAAACAAAGACAAAATCCTCCTTGTCCTCACATATCACCCCACTAACGTATCCAACGTATCATTCTCCGTCACTTGCGCCGCCTACAATCCAACCCCACAACAAAAGATATATTTCCCTCTCCGTCCCTATTTGCCTTTCATTGGGACCATTCTCTCCATGACTCCCTCGATTCCGCTCCACACTCCCACTAGCCCCACCACCCCCGGCACCTTTCCCTGCAACTGCAGGAAGCGCTACATCTACCCCTACACCTCCCCACTCACCTCCATTCAAGGCACCAATCAAACCTTTCATATCAGACAGAGGTTCACCTGCACATCCATCAATGTGGTCGACTGCATCCACTGCTCCTGATGTGGCCTCTACATCGGTGAGACCAAGCGGACGCTCGGAGACCACTTTGTAGAGCACTGGCGCTCTTTGCGACAAACGACAGCACCTTCCAGTCGCAAACCATTTCAACTCCCCCTCCTCCTCCCTGGGTGACGTGTCCATCCTGGGCCTCCTCCAGTGCCACAATGATGCCACCCAGAAACTGGAGGAGCAGCACCTCATATTCCGCCTTGGGAGCCTACAGCTCAATGGCCTAAATGTGGATTTTACCAGTTTTAAAATCTCCCCACCCCCAGCCTCATCCCATGTCCAGCCCTTCCTCTCATCCCTGCCTCCTTGACCTTACACAACCTGTCCATCTTCTCTCCCACCTATCTGCTCCACCCCCCTCACTAATGAATTGCCACCACTCCCTACTTGCCCTCACCTATCACCATCTCAGCTACCTTAACCAGCCCCACCCCTCATCACTGTTTATTTCTGAGCTCTCTTGCCCCTCCCCCATTTCTGAAGAAGGGTCCCAACCCAAAACATCAACTTTCCTGCTCCTCTGATGTTGCCTGCCTGCTATGTTCCTCCAGTTCCACACTGTTAGCACTGATCATCTTGTTTTGTCTACATTGATACACTTCTGGACTATGCATATACTTTTCTGGAAATGGCATATGCAACCATCTGTATGTTTGGAATGGTGTCAAAAATATGGTTACAAAATTGCCTTCATTCTGCTTCGGTTGCCAGTAACCATCTTTTGCATCAAGAATAAGAAAGATCTTTGCATCAAGTATAAGAAAGATCTTTGCTTTGGCAAGTTGTGGCACAATTTCTTGAAAGGTTCGCACATGGTAGTGAGATATAAAGCAAACTTTTAATGAGGTCCGTTGGATCTAAGCATATTCTGTTTCCCAGTTTCTTTTTCCCTCACTTACAATCCAGTCTGTGTAGGTTGTCACTTTATTGATTACTTCCTCCTTTACCAGCTCTTTTATATTGACTTTCTGCCTGGATTTAAAAGCAGCTGGAACGCTCCTCAGCAGATGCTAAGTTTGTCTCATGCTTTCATCTACTTTGTTTATCAGGAAGATATCCAAGATATCAAAAAGACATCTTTGTAACCTTTTTAGAATTTGTTCAGCATTCAGTGGTCTAGAGTCATGTGATCCAAGCTTTAGATTTGCTTCAGCTGAAATTAGTGAAATTTATTTATTGTCTACTATCTGGAACTTCATAGCTTCATTCTACCCATTGTTTTAGGCTCATGGCTTTGTTTGTCCTCTTGGGGTGTTACTCACACATACAATCTTAACATTACCTTCAAGGGTTCATTTTTGGATCACATCTTGAGCAACTTTGTACAGATTTGTGAAATTCATGATGTTGCATAAAGCACCAGTATCTATCTGATACTTCATGCTCACTTCTGCAGTCATCACTGTTAAGTCACAAACATTTGTCGCCTTTTAAATGTGACAACGTCAATCTGTTGTATGTGTAAATTGATTCCTCTGAATCATTGAGTGATTTCTCTTCAGCAGTTTCTAGGATTGTTTCACTTCTTTATACCTAAACACTTGTGTAAAAAATGATCCTGCTTCTCGCAGTTACAGCACTGCTTCCCCCATGCTGAACAAGCTTCCTTTTGTTATGTGATTTTTATGTGATGTCCTCCACAATATTTAAATCCTGCCCACTGACCTTGATCTTTATCTGCTGCCTTCTCTGCAATTTGTTTTCCTTTTTCCGATCTGTTGTATTAATTCAACCTGGAATATGTCTCATCATAATATAAAGCCTAATTTTTTTCCAGTTGTGTTGTATTAGCTAAGGATTGACAATCTCAAATCTTTTGTAGTAATAGCTTTCCGTCTTTCGATAAATGTGCTATCAAGGCAGGATTCCTTATGCCTAATACAGTACTGACTCTGAGATCATTTAATTTGTCCAAAATCTCAGCATTCAGCTGTATTTAGCCAAGTGTCACATACCCATAATGGTGTCTCTCACCCTTGAGCTCTGATTGTTGTACAGCCAACATTTAAATTGTTCAAAGTACATCTTTAAAGCCTGCAAAGTATCTCTGCTCTGGCTTTTCTACCCCTCCGTAACATCTGGGCTGCAATACTCTTTCTTCAGCATTGATAGCAGAACTACAGCTCTTATTTTGAAAAACCTAAGCAATTTAATTATTTTGCCATTTTACAGTTTTGCCACTGAAGGCAGAAGAAATTCCAATTCTGACTCATATTATCTTTAATTTCCACAGCAGTCGGGAATGGGAAATGCACAGCCATTTTGACTCAGTAATTCAGAGTTGCAAATATTTCCACCCCTCCCCCGTACACTTTTTCAGCTGTACCACATTTCAAGTGGATAGAGACAGTGTCTAGGTTGTGAGTGGGTTCTGTTCTTCAGATGGTTAGCAAGTTGATTTGTATGCAAGTCGAAACAGGTGCAGAACAGTCTAAAATAGCTGTTCGCAAGTACAGGAAAGGTTCATATGTCAGATCTTTAAAGTTACATCCTTGTGTGGGCTATTTGTAAATTGGGTACCCTCTGTATGCTTAATGGCTTCCACGGACTGCCTGCAGAGATAACAGTCACAATATTATCACAGACCTGTCAATACACATGGGGCACAATTATATTTCTCTAAACATCTTGCATTATGGTGCCTCTATTATCTGGAACCCATCAATTGCAGTTGTTGAGAAGGGGAAAATAATGCAGAGCTGTGAAAAAGAGGAGCAGCAAATTTGGCTAAGATGGAATCTCTGAGCCACTGTTCCTCCAACTGCAGATTCTGTCTCTCCCATGCAGACTGCTCCATTGAATCCAAAACAGTCATTATTTTCTAATTTTTATATTTCCTTCAAAAGCCTTTTACCCCACCCAGCTTTCAGGTTTCATTCTACTGCTAGAACAACAAAACCAACCAATAAAAGCATAAAGTTAAATCCTTTCTAATGACTTTCTATTTTTGGACAATTTAATTTTGGGGGTAAGGCTCAAAGTAAAGAGATCTGGGATAGAAGAAGAACAAGTATTGTGGGGGAAATGCAAATTTTTCTGTTCCCTTTAGATTTTTTTTTCCAGTTCCTGTTATAGAAGTGTACTTGCATATGATCACTTTCATCTATCATTTTGAATGTGTGGTGAAAATTGAGAGTGCAATTGATCTAGTGAGTGCAAATGTCTAAGTGAGTGAGAATAACCTTTTTGAATGTTGAATATCTTTTTTTTAATGGAGCCATTATGAGAGTTTGCAAATTCCTATTTGCAAACAGATTGTTTTCTAACCAAAGTCTTTAGGTCTAAGTAGCTCCCAAAAAATCTGAAAATATTTTGGACCCTGCTGTTAGGTCATCAATCATTATGGCAAATTTACACTACTTTCCTTCTAAGGCCTTCCTAAACATCGGTGAAAATGTGGTCCAACCAGAGCTTTGCATAGCTGCAGTTAAACATTGGCATTCTATTCATCTTGTTTTTTTAATAAAAATTTAAAATGCGTAGATGGGTACATTTGAAAAAAACATTGTGCCAAGCCCTTGAGTCTACTTCTAGCTTCTCACCATTTAGAAAATTCTTTGTTCTCTCTTTCCCTTATTAGGTCTCAAATAGATAACCTCACTTATCTATATTGAATTCTGTTTGCCAAAGTTTTGCCTATCATCTAATCTATTAATATCCCTTTGTAATTTTACACTGCCTGTTTATGCACTCAGCACATGTGGATATGTGACTTACTTTCCCACTTAGCAGTAATAAATTGTTGAGGCCCAAACATTAGCTGGCTGTGGGATGCCATTGGTTACATCTTGCCAATAAGTTTATCAAAACTGTTTGCTGATCAACCAATCTCAATGAGAAATGGGAGCAGAACTCAATTTTGGAGCCTCTTAAGCCTGATCAACCTTAAGTATGATTGTGGATGATCATCAATCACTTTCCCACCTGCACCTAGTATCCTTTAATCCCCTTCAAAGTCAATAATCTTCTATTTTAATGTTTAAATATTTTCAATGTGTGGAGCATACACAACGTTCTGAGCATTGCAAAGATTCCCAAACCTTTAGAATTGCTGCTCAGTCTTAAACAATTAGCCCTTCATACTGAGACTTTGTCCAGCGTCTTTCACTGCACCACATCCACTGCAAGTAATCATTCCTTAAATATAGAAATGACAGTCATTTAAATGTGGTCTTATCAAAACCCTGTACAATTATATAAAAATTAAAGTCCCTATTCTTGTATTCCATTCCCTTTGTTATTATGACCAAGTTGCTGTTTTCCTTCTTATTTGCTGTGTCTAGACATTAACTGTATGGTCTTTGTTCAGAATGAGTTGGTTTTAAGACACCAATGTTTAAGAACTTCACACTATTTTAAGAACTACTTAGCTTTTCCATTCTTAGAATGGAAGTGAATATCCACTCAGTTCCTCACATTTTCCACTTGCCAAGTTGTTTCCCCACTCACTTAATCTGTATGTCTCTTTGCATTCTCTTTATGTTCTCCTCAAAACTTAAAACTTAATTTCACTTACTTTACTGTCATTAGCAAACGTGGTTACATTATTTCTCAGTGTCTTTGTCTAAGTCATTAATAGAAAGCTATAAATAGCTGAGGTCCCAGCAATGATCCTTCTGGCAGTCCTGTTTTTGCAGTCTGCTAAGGTCTCTGCTTCCTGTTAAACAATCCTATGACCAAACTAATATTACCCCAATTCCATGAATCAAAAGTACATGATGAAGACTTATTTCGTGAAAGATTCCAGTATTTTCCCAACAACTGATGTAGGACAAACCCGTCTGTAAATCATTGGTTTCTACTGTTTTGATTTTAAGTAGCAGAGAATCATGCAATTTCCTGGCCAACTGGAATCATTTTTGAATCAAGAACCTTTTGGAAGATTGTAGTTTGAATATTTGCCGTGTCCTCATAATTTTTTCCCCCTCATATTCTGTTGTAACAGTGTCCCTTGGGCTAACCTAGCTGGATTAAGCAGGAGACAGAACATGGGCAATTTATTCAAATGGTGAATCTCCCCCAGTATACCTGTTGGTCAGAATAAATGGTACTGTTAATCCCATGACACTTCAACATGATTTTGTATATTAGGTTTAAATTCAGATACAGTATGTTGAATATTATATAGAACCAGTGTTATGGCCTAGTTTTTTAAATAAATTCCCCGTCTACCCCACTTCTCTGTAGCTTATTTTGGTTATGCCCAATCTAGTGACAGTGTTTACTCTGCTTTTTTTTTGTCTCCTGCTGACTGTGCAGATGAGAACAAGAGGAATCTGGTGTTATCAGTATTTTTAATGTCCCTTTTGAATATTAGTACAGAATTTGTTATTGTGGTGATTATTATGGAATTTGTTTTGTCGTAGATCATGTATTGATTTTGTATGGACATTCTTTGTCTTCCCAGGTCACTTGATTCTCGTGCGCGAATGTTTTTGTCTTTTACCTGTTCAAATAAGTGTAGAAACAGTAAGAGATTTTATGCTGCTCATGATACGCCACCATGCTGGGTTATCCATTTTGTTTATGCTGATAATTTCATGTTATATGCTATAGGATATTGAATTATTTGGGAAAACATTTTTAGAGTGGTTGTGAGGATTTGTCTCAATATAATCATGTTTAAAAATATTGTGAATGTCACTTGATTTTAAAAATGTAGCTTAATCTGATTACAGGACAGGGTCGCAGTTAAGTCTCTGCCAATGTCGAAACCTGAGCTAGCCAATCAGCTGTTTGCCACTGAAGACTGGGAATTTGAAGATGAGGAGGAAATTTGTGCACTCCAATGTGAGAGTGCAGGCAAGCAGTATTATCAGCTCTACTGGGATGAAGAAAGTTTACCTGACAGGTCCAGCCAGTCGTATGTAGAAAGAACAGATTTAAATAGAAGGAAGTTAAACCGTGACAGAGTAAGTAAGATAGTCATTGAAACAAAGGGATATTTGAGTTTGAATTAGAACAGCAAACAAGAAATGAACGACAAATATAATATACAGGCAGTAAATTTGAGTCGTGTTCAACCTGGAGTTGAATTGTTTGCGAAAGGTTGACTCAGCATCTTTTGCAAGTAGTCCTTGCTAATCCTCTGGGAGAGAAACTGGTTTAGATCACCAGGAATACAGCCTAGAATAGCTGAGCTTATTTCAGAAACGTTTTGTTTTTGAGGAATGGATCACTTTTAAAGCACACTGGAAATGTTACATTAGTGGAATTTGTAATGAGAAGGAGGTTAACACAGTGCATCCAATGAATGCCATAGATTGTACACTTGAAGAATGGCACCTTCTTTAACACATTAGGTAACGAAAGATAGAAGACAATATTGAGACAGATGACTCATGACTTTTAAAATTGTTAATAGCAGAATACCTTGCTCCAAGACATTCAAAACACCTGAGTTTAGCATGCTCCAGTAAATGGCTAATTCCCATATTTCACTGTACTAATGCAAGAAATATTGTTCCAATAAATGACGCACAGGAGAACTTTGTTCTCTCTTGTCTGTTTCAGCAAGTTATCCTGAACTGAGTTACAATAGGTATCAAATATCCCGTATCTTTATCATGCCTATACTGTGTGAGCCTCACTCGCTGTTACTTCTTGCATGTTATTTGAGTAACTTTGAAGTTTTGTTTCCAGAATTGAGTTTCTTTAGTCTTGAGCGATGTTAAGGCTGTGATATTCTATAATCCTAATTTTATGATCTTGCACTCCTTGAAAGTACTGTACACCAGAAGTGAAATTACAACAAACCATGTTCCTAAATTCTACGAGTTTTAAAAACAACTTCATCAGTACTTATGATTTGGGAGGGACAGCATTAAATTCTGATCCCTAATGCCTCTGAAAAGATGGTGAGCCATTACCTTGAGTCTTTGCAGATTGTGTGGCACTAGTAGTGTTCCACAGTTTTGACTCAGTGATGCTGAAGGTGCAGTGATACATTTGAAAATCTGGTCAGTATATGGATTGGAGAGGAACTTGCACCTGGTGCTGTTCCCATACTCATCTAAATGGCAAAAGTTATGGGTTTAGAAAGTACTATCAATAAAGCCTTTGTGTATTGCTATAATGCATCTCATGAGTGGACATTTCTCCCTGTAAATGTTTAATCTGGTTGCTGGATGTCATGTAGCTGACACCAACCTGAATGATGGTGATTCCCAGAATGTGGATGAAGTTGTTAATGTTAATATTACAGTGAAGTAATAATACCATTGGTTGTCAGAGGGAGGTAGTTAGGCTGTTCTAATGGAGGCGATCATTCCCCAATACTTGTGTGGCATGAACACTGCAAGTGATTTATCATCCAAGCTAATGTTGTCCAGATGTTGTCCGTGGGTACTTCATTATTTGACAAGTTACAAATGGAATTGAACACTATGTACTTATAAACAACAACTTGTTCTAACATGTCTAAAGAACCTCAACAAACATCCCATTCCTAACCTTATGAGAAAGAAAAGATCATTGAAACAACTAAAGATGGTTGGGCATAGGGCAGTGTCCAGGCAAGTGCTATATCCTGAGGCAAGATTATTGGCCTCCAATAGTCACAATTATCCCTGCTAGTTTGACTGCAGCTGGTGAAGAGTGTTTTTTTTAATAGATTTTAACTTTAATTTTGGCAATTTGGGTATTGTGGTAGCCAGTCACTGAACATATTAGTAATAAGGCCAGGATACTTCGAACAAAAGAATATCAAAGTTGATTACAGACAAAAGAGAAAAACAAATCATATTTGGAAAGATATTATCATAAATATTAAAAGAAAGAATACAGCCCTTTTACCCCAGTAATACGCTTTGCAGATACTCAAACCCAGGTTAAGTATCAGTGATATCTTCAGTCTTTAACTTCTTACTCAAGTGATGAAGTTTCAAACGTTTGTTTTTGGTGAATTTCTGCCCAACCACCAGACACTACTTTTCTGTTACTGTCTCTATCTGAGACACACAGACTCTGGCTAACTCCCTGACTTTTCTCACTGAATTCTTACAGGGGGAGTCTCCAGAAATTTTAGTATTCAGTATGGGTCTTTATTTCTGAATTGAAATGATTTCTGGCTTTTTTCTCTGCATTATAAAAAACTCAATTTAGTAAACACCAGAATTTGTCTCTCTAGGTAGCTTGTCTAACCATTTAGCTTCTTGCATGATTTTTTTTGGAAATGATATTTGGACCTCCTGCTTACAGTTTCCGACCCTTAAGGAAAATATGTAACTTTCAGAGCTGAAAACAAAAAACCAAGTTTAGAACCAAGTTTTCTAATAGTAATAATATATTATAAACCACCTTAACAGATTCCATAGCTTGCATTGATCTCCTTGTGATTAGGTGCCATTTCCATATGAATGTTGATGAAACTCTGGGAGAAAGACAGCTGCCTACCTTTATAGTTTGGAGTGTGGTAAAGGGAGAGGGCTGGTGTGCAGGTAACTTGTCTATATTTTTATAGAATCCATGTAAAATCTGTAATGTCTAGCAGGCAATGTAGGGTTAAATTGAAATGTTTACAGGACATGACTGTTTAAGAACTCACTGCAGAGTTTTATTGGATGTATTTATAGCTTTAAAACTTAGCTTAATAACTTCTACTGAATTGAGTCATATATTGAAGTTTGAGCTGCACTCAGTTATGAGGTATAGGGTGTTGTGTGGGTGGGAGCAGAGGCGGGGAAGTGAGAGGACACTGACAAACTAAATATATGGCAAAAATCTCTGGTAGCTGAAATTCAATATGGAGAAATGTGAGGTCACCCAATTTGAAATTGTGCAAGTCAAATTGGAACGTGTCCCGTGGTGAAAAGCCATGTCTGTGGAGGAGCAAAAAGGCTTTAGGTTTCTACATAGCTAAAATTTGGTGCAGAGCTACAAAGAAGTCAAAGGCTGAAGGAAATTTGACTTTAGTTTGAGAACATAAATTGACATGGAAAGCAGATATTTTAGAGAATATGAAAATCTCTTTACCTGCTAGAACAATTCCAAGTGCTTTGTTAGTGTTGCAGTCTTCACTGCTGTAACAATCTTTTATGCTTTATGTGGGTACAGCCTGGAGGAAGTATTATGGGTGCCAGAGCAGAGACTGCCAGATTAGGAAGTACAGCCTAGATTAGGTATTGGTAATGTGGAGGAAAAGGTGGGTGCATAGAATTGAGGTGCAGATCAGCCATTACCTAATTGAATGATGAATCTTCAGAGGCTAACGGGTTAATTTCTACTTTACTTATTGCATAGCTGGTGGAAAAAGGTTTTTTTTTAAACTCAAACGTGTGAACACAACCAAACAATGGGAAATTCCACATTTCCCTACATAGAGGGTCAACTATTAATTTAGTGGATGGAGAATAATTGTTTAGAGGTTCAGATTGCCCAGCACACCCATGTGTCACTGCAGTGAAACATTTCACCCACAGTAGCTGTCTAAGATGTATAAGGGTCTCTGGTGGTGCAGTAGTAGTGTCTGTACCTCTAAACCAGGAGGCCCAGGTTCAAGTCCTACCTGCTCCAGAGATATGTAATGTCTCTGAGTGGGTTGATTAGAAAATATCTATGAGGGGAGATGTCAAAATGCCTGTTAACCTGGAGGAATGGTATGCTGTATTGCACAAATGATTGGAATCTCAACAATATCCCTCATAGGTTAATTCTGGCTTACTTTCCAGAAATATTATTGCTTTTCTTTTTCTGTATTTAAGAAGTGTTTTCAGCATCTTCCAAAAGTGTATGGCCAACAAGTGATTACTCTAGTGTTCAGCTGCTGAAAACAAAGGGAAAACGTAGAAAATGTAGGACATAGGAGATGCTTTGGCTCATGCTGGTTGACAGACAACCAATTAACCCCACCTTCCTGCATTAGGCCCATAACCCTGCAAGTCTCGATTCTTCACATGGATTTTTACATGTGATGAAAATTTCTACCTTTATCCCTCTTTAAGGCCATAGTTTCCAAGTTCCTATCACTTTCCAGACAGACTAGGACTGCTATAGTGTTAAGGCCTTGGATGGAGAGGAATTTATTAAGTGTGTACGAGAAAATTTTCTCAATCAGTATGTGGATGAACCCTACTAGAGAAGGACCTTCTCTTGGAAATAAGGCAGGGCAAGTGATTGAGGTGTCATTAGGAGAGCATTTTGGGGCCAGTGATCATAACTATTCTAAAACTAATAGAATTATGGAAAAGAATATACTGGATCTAAAAGTTAAAGTTCTAAATTGGAGTAAGGCCAATTTTGACAATGTAAGGCAAAAGTTGATTGGAAGAGGCTATTCACAGGCAAAGAGACAGTTGGAAAGTGGGAGACTTTCAAAAATAAGATAACAAGAGTCCAGAGGCAATATGATCCTGTTAGTGTGAAAGGTAAGGCTGGTAGGTGTAGGGAATGTTGGATGACTAGGGAAATTGAGGCTCTGGTCAAGAAAAAGGAGGCGGCACATATCAGGAATAGACAGCTGGGATTGAGCAAATCCCTTGGAGTATAAGGACAGTAGAAGTATACCTGAGGGAAATCAAAGGGCAAAAAGGGAACAAAAAGGTAGCTTTGCCAAATAGAGTTAAGGAGAATCCAAAGAGCCTACAATTACATTAAGAGTAAAAGAATAACTTGGGAGAGATTAGGGCCCCTGAAAGAGCAACAAGGTAACTTATGTGTGGAACTGCAGGAGATGGTGAGATACTAAGTGAGTATTTCGTGTCAGTATTTATTGTGGATAAGATTACAGAAGCTAGAGAACTTGGAGAAATAAGCAGTGGTATCTTGAAAAGTGTCCGTATTACAGAGGAGGCGATGGATGTCTTTCAATGCATAAAGGTGGATTGATCTATGGGACTTGATCAGGTTATCCTGAACTTTGTGGGAAGTAATTGGAAGGGAAAGTTATTGCTGGGTTTCTTGCTGAGACATTTGTATCATTATAGCCACGGCTGAGATGCCGGAAGACTGGAGGGTGGCTAATGTGCCATCATTTAAGAAAGCTGGTAAGGAAAAGGCAGGGAATTATGGACCGGTGAGCTGGACATCAGTGATGGCTAAGTTGTTGGAGAAGATTCTGAGGGACAGGATGTTTGGAAAGGCAAGAGTGTGACAAATCCTGTCTCACTAACTTCATTGAATTTTTTTGAAGCAGTGACAAAGATTGATGAAGGCAAAGCAGTGGACATTGTCTACACTGACTTAAGCAAGTTGTTTGACAAGGTTCCGCATGATAGACTGGTTAGCAAGGGTAGATCACGTGGAATCTAGGGAGAGCTAGCCATTTGGATACAAAATTGGCTTGAAGTTAGGAGACAGAGGGTGGTAGTGAAGGGTTGTTTTTCAGATGGGAGGCCTGTGACCAGCGGTGTGATGCAAGGATCGGTGCTGGGTCCACTGCTTTTTGTCATTTATAAAAATGGTTTGGATGTGAATATGGGAGGTATGGTTAGTAAGTTTGCAGATGATACCAAAATTATTGGTGTAGTGGACAGTAAGAATGTTATCTAAGAGTATAACGGGACCTTGATCAGATGGGCCGAGGACTGGAAGAGGAAGTTTAATTTAGTAAATATGAGGTGTTGCATTTTGCTAAGGCAAATCAGGATGGAACTTATACATCCAATGGTAGGACCCTGAGGAGTGTTGTTGAACAAAGAGACCTTTGGGTACAGGTTCATAAGTCACAGGGAAGTGAAGAAGGCGGTTGGTACATTCACCTTCCTTGGTCAGTGCATTGAGTATGGGAGTTGGGATGTGATATTGCAGCTGTACAGAACATTGGTTAGGCTGCTTGTGTCATATTGTGTTCTGTTCTGGTCTCCCTGCTATAGGAAAAACGTTGTGAAACTTGAAAGGATGCAGAAAAGATTTACAGGGATGTTGCTGGGGTTGGAGGATTGGGAAAAGCTGAATAGGTTGGGAACAAAAACAAAGTTGCTGGAAAAGCTCAGCAGGTCTGGCAGCATCTGTGAAGGAAAAAACAGAGTTAACGTTTCGGGACCAGTGACCCTTCCTCAGAACTCGTTGGGTCTGTTCTCCCTGGAATGTCAGAAGCTGAGGGGTGACTTTATAAAATCATGAGGGATGTGGATAGGGTTAATAGTCAAGATCTTTTTCCCAGGGTAGGGGAGTCCAAAACTAGAGGACATATGTTTAAGGTGAGAAGGGAAAGATGTATAAAAGGGACCTAAAGTGGGCAACCTTTTCACGTACAGAGTGGTGGTTGTATGGAATCAGCTGCCAGAGGAAGTGGTAGATGCTAGTATAACTGCATTTAAGAAGCATCTTGATGAATACGTGAATAGGAAGGGTTAGAGGGATATGGGCCAAATGCTGGCAAACTTAGTCTAATTAATTATCCCAAATTAATGCACCATATCTGGTTGACATGGACAAGTTGGAGCAAAGGATCTGTCTCTGTGCCGCACATCTGTGACTCTTCGACATGGCTGAAATAAAATGACCCCCCCCCCCCTCCACCATCACCACCATATTAATCCTCCTACAGTTCACTTCAAATCTATGCCACTTGTTTTTTGCCTCCTCTAAAGGAAATAGATTGTCCCTAACCAGAACTATAATGATTTTATACAGCTAAATTAGATCAGGTTTGTTTCCTTTGTTCCAAGATAAACAGCCCCATTCTGTCCAATTTTTGCTCAAAGCTACAATTCTCCAGTCCTGGCAGCATCCTCCTTAAAGTCCCCTACGCCTCTCCAGTCAATCATATTTTTCCTATATTGTGACTGCATATTGTATGCAGTAGTCAAGTTGTGGTCTAACTAGTATACAGTTCTGGCATATCACACCTGTTCTTGAAATCTAAATATCAGCTAATAAAGGCATGACATGCTTTATGAACCATCTTATCAACCTGTCCTCCTGTCTTTTAAGAATCTGTATAGATGTCCTTCCAAGGTTCCTCTGTCCTCCACACCACTCAGTAGCCTCTTATTTCTTTGCATTCCCTTGTCTTGTAGCACATTTGGGGATGTGCAATGTATCTTATAGAATGACTTTATATCTATAAGTTATGTGGGAACTGGTTTAATTCAAGGAATGAAGGAAGACCTTATGATGTTTAAGAAATTAGGTGTTTCCAGGAAAGGAGTGATGGCTGTTTTATAAACTTTAGTAGAAATTAATACTTAAACAAATTTGATTCATTTTTACAGCAGACATGCAGGATGGATACCAGAGTGGGAGACAGAACTTGTTCAGCACTACTGCAGTCAGGCAGAAATTCCCTGTACCTGGAGAATTCTGGTAAAGCATCTACAAGTGACCAGTTGGGCACAACCCTGGTCAGATTTCAGATAAGTGAGTCAAAGGACAATGATAATTTGGAGTCCTGCATTGTAAAGGAAGTTGATTCTCCGACACCTCAGATGCTTAGTGAATTGTCACTGTCACTTCAGACAGCCAATGGAGACAAATGTAGTGAGACTGACACAGAACTAAATTTGAATTGGTGCACTGACAGACAAAAGAGCCACAAAGGTGAAAACCAGATTAGCTCCCGGACTAACACAGAGACAGATGGAGATGGAAGCTTGGGGTTTGAAGAATCTAGTTTATTGCATTTTAAGTTTCAGATCCAACACAAAGTCAGTGATCCAGAAAACTCAAGCATGGATAGCTGTCTACCACCATCTCCGAGACTTGATAAAAGGTCAGTTCCTTTGTCTCTCATCCATTATACGGAAAGAGATGATACGTCCAGTACAGATGATGAGAGTTCATCACCTGCCAATAGCAGAGAGAGTAGATTTACATCATATGACGAAAGTTCAAGCAGTGACAGCAGTCTCTTTTCCTTTTTGAATGACTCCAGCTTGAGTGAAACCAATTCTAAAAATGCAGACTGTAGAGACTCTAGGAACTCCATACTTATTGCAAAAATGAGAACAGGTTTGGTGAATAAAGTCACAGAAACTGATAAAACTCTGTGTCCTCTTCCGGCCAACGAGCCCTCGGTAGCTAATTTAGATACCAGCAGTGAAGTAGTTGCAACAGATGTACTTCCAAATTCATTTCCTGAGGCTGTCAAAAATAATCATGTTCTAAGTTGTAGAAAGTCTGATATCAGCTCCTGTATACACAGTTCAGATAGCCAGTCGCCAACTAGTTTGAGCACATTGCACTCAGCAGAATTTTACAGCAAAGAGCCTCAAACTACAGACGAGTTATTTCATGTAGAAAATGCTGGCTATCAGATGAATACAGAGAACAGTGGAGAACCTCTAAAATGGAGATTGGAGAAACAGTATAAATGGAAACAAATGAAAAATGATGTTTCTTTCATCCATAACATGTCTCATTTTGACAATCCTTACAAGTGGCAGGATGATTTATGGGAAACAAGATCACATCAGCCAGAGTTTGAGCAGGTAAATTTTATCATAGGATTATTTTGTTGCATACATTAAAATACCGATCTGGATTGAGTGGGAACAGGCTGAGTTGCCAAGTTTTTGTAACATTGGGTTAATATTCCAAAAGCAATCTGTGTGTTTAAGTTGCTTGTAACAGTACAAACAGAAACTGATATGAATGTGAAGCTTTTTGATCATTGCCAATGTTGATTGTAGACTTTTCTCAACAATTTGAAAGAAAGAGAACAAACGAGAACATAAGAGTGTTTGGAATACAACCTTTCAAACTTCTCAATTTCACCCTTCCACAATACTATTTTCTGTGGCAGCATCAAAATTTTTTTATAAGTAAGGTCTATGTCCTTACCTCAGCCGCCTCCTCTAGCAACTTGCTATGGTTATTGATTTTAACTTGTGTTTGAGGTGAAGTAAGATCGTAGATGAGGCCCAAAAAAAATAATTATTTTGAGCTATTATTCATTAAATTATAAGGTTAATTTTCTAACTACACTCCTGAAAGGAGTCCTCACCCCAAGGAAAATTTGCGGGCATGAGAAATTATATTTACCAATCAGTTTTTTTAAAATTGCAGTTAAACTTGGAATTATAATACTCTGTAGGTGAGGCTTTCTGCTGCTAACCAAAGTCGTCTTCAGGACTTTTAGTATTAACTTGCTGTCGTCTGTGTAGAATGGCAACTATACACATGGTACTATGAAATGTCCTAGTTACTATTTAATTTATTTTTATTTACTACTATTGTGAGAGCTATTTACTTGTGGAATGTGTGCATCATTGGTAAGATCAGTATTCATTGCTCATCCTTGATTGCCCTTGAGAAGGTATTGTTGAAATACTCTGACCTGCTAGAATTGTTTATTTATACATTCATGGAATGTTGAAGGTCAATTTGCTATGCCAGCATGTATTGTCTATTCCTAATTGCTTTGAAGATGGTGGAGTTAAGCTGCTTTATTTGAACATTTGCAAGTCTTGGGCTGCAGTGACATCCACAGCACTATCAGGAAAGGATTCCAAGATTTTCACCCAGTGATAGTGAAGGAATGGTGATATGGCTCCACATTAGGATGGTGCATGATTTGGAGGGGAATTTGAAGGTGATGGTTTTCCTATGTGGCTGCTGTCCTTGTTCTTCTAGGTGTTATAGGTCGTGGATTAGGAAGATGTCTCACTAATGTCTTATACAGCTCCAGCATAACCTCTCTGCTCTTGTATTCAATGCCTTGACCAGTAAGTATACCATATGCCTTCTAATCCACCTGCTGTGTTGCCTTCAGGGAACTGCAGACATGCACACCAAGGTGCCCTCTGATCCTGTGTACTTTCTACTTTCCTAATATTCATTCAGTACTCTTTGCCTCATTAGTTCTCCCAAAATACATTCACTCACACTTCTATTAGGATTAAATTCCGTTGTCATTGTTGTGTCTATCATCATGCAATCTAAGATTTCTCCCTTGCTGTTTGCCACACCACCGCTTTTTGTGACATTGTAAACTCACTGATGAATCCTCCTAATTTCGTATCTAGGTCATTAATGTACATGGTAAAAAGCAAGGGACTGAACACACAACCTAGTGGTTCACCACTAGATACAGGCTTCCAGGCAACCTTCAACCATCACCCTCTGCCTCCAGCCACTAAGCCAATTCTGGATTCAACTTGCCAAGTTGCCAAATTGTCCCGGATCTCATTAGAGACCAACTCCAGTTGACTAGATAGCTGGTTTGCAGTGCAAAGTAACACCACCAACAAGTGTTCAATTCCTGCGACAGCAGAGGTTACTGTGAAGGTACTTCCTTTTCAACCTCATCCTTCATCTAAGGTGTGGTGACTTTCAACTTAAAATCGTCACCAATCATCTTTGAGAGCAATCCTAAGGTCTTCTGGGTCAGTTGCTAGCTAAACAAATCTCTCCTGGTATACACTTTTAAGAATTCTATTTCTCTAACCCTTTCACACTTTATCTATCCAACTTAAAATTGGGGAAGTTGAAATCCCCTTCTATTATGACTATTATTTTTACACTTCTCTGAAACTTGCCTACAGGTCTGTCCTCCTCTTTTATTTCAGATTGTTTGGAGATCTACAGTACACTTACAAGCGATTGGTTTTAAAAAAAGGCAATGTGGCCTCTATTGAGGAGCCATCTAAGATATCACTCCTCCTTATTGGAGTCAGTGATTAATTGATCAATATTGCAACACCATCTCCAATTTTGTGCACCAGTCTATCTCACCTGAAGATACTACATCCCACCGTATTGAGCTGCTCAACGTGCCCCTGCCTCATTCATATCTCCACAATAACAATAATCATATCCCATGAGAAAATCAGCACTTTCAAATCATCAGCCTTACTTGAAAGACTCCTTACATTAAAATAAATGCCATCCAACCTCGCTGAGCTCCCTTAACTTGTCTATGTATGCTCTTCCTGCTACATTGACTTGCTTTTCTTCTGCATTTGTCTGTGAATCACCTCCTATTGTACCTACATTCTGTATTCCACTCTTCAACTAAATTAGTTGAAAAACCCACCAACAGCACCTTCACCCAGTCTTGCAGATTATTCCACTACCACCAAGCCAGAATGTCTCCAACCAGGCCAAATAAATGACAAGCTGTTTGTGTTATTGGAGCTTTACGCATCCAGGCAAGTGGAGAGTAATCAACCACACTCCTAACTTGTGCCTTGGAGATGGTGGGCAGGCTTTAGGGTGACAGGGAGTATTCGCCATAGAATTCTTAGCGTCTGACCTGCTCTAGTGGTCACAGTATTTTTATGGCTGGCCTGGTTAAGTTTCTGGTCAGTGGTACACACATAATATCGATAGTGGGTAATGCCATTGAATCTATGAGGTGATGGTTAGACTTTCTCTTATTAGAGATGGTGGAGGTATGCCACTATGCTGTTTGAAAGGGAGCTCCAGATTTTTGACCTAGAAACAATGGAGAATAGTTCCGGTTTAGGGTGGTTTGTGACTCTGAAGGGAAGCTGCAGTTGGTGTTCTTGCCTTTGAACACCTAGGTGATAAAGGTCTTGGGTTTGGAAGGAGTGAAAAATTGAATTCAAGGGGGTTTTAATATGTTGCCGGAGTGCATCTTATAGATCCTACACTCCCACGACAAACAGCTTGTGAAAAGCAGGAAAGGAGCAAAAAAAACCTCAAAAATAAGGAAAAAAGGTCAACCCTCTGTATTTTGAAGGAGTGATGAGTGTGGAAGAAACAAACATGTGAGGAATACCTCCAATCACCAATTGTCTCTCATGCTTAGCATTGCAACTGCTGCAATCACAGACTCCCTCCCACTAGATCTTGTTTTTTTTTGCCTCAAGCCAAAATCATGCTTAAAGGAGCAGCAAGTGAGAGGAAAGAAACCTGTGATTAGACACTGAAGAGGAGAAACGGTTAATCTGGCTAGTCTGCAGCTAACTGGCAAGAGACCTTTTGGCTACACAATCAAATACTTCAATTTGCCTACATCCTTCGAGACCAAGAGGTTGAGGAGAAGTACTGTACAAGGGAACGCATATTCAGCAGAGTTTCACTACTGCTATATCAAAATTCAAGGTTCTATTTGGAGAGCTAGATATGTGATTTACAGTCTTCTGATTAGAATTTTTAAAAAATCAAGGAAGGACAGATGGCAACAGAGACCTAAGTATGATGTGGAAAGCAGTTTTAATATAAGCAACTGTTCCAAGCAAGACTGGAGAGATGCACTGTCTCTCTTTGGTCCCACTACTCCACTAGTGACAACATATATTTAAATTATTTATCCAATTATCAATACGGCCAATTTCAAGTCTTCTCAGTTAGGTTCATGATAAAAAATATCCATTAACTTGTTTCTTAATAAAATTATTAGCTTATAAAATGAGACTTTAAAGATGCAAAACTGGCTTAACAGTTTCAAATATGATATAATGAATACTTATCAGTCTAAAGAATTTGACACATGCACTCTACATAGAGGGAAAGAAAATCTCTTTACTGATTGGTTTTGCAAAATATATTTTAGACAATGATTGTTAAATCTTGAGGGGTAAAAGAATAAAGTATGAAACATTCAACATGTCTTTTGGTTGGCATTCTGGCTTCTGCAGATGTGTGTGACCAAACACAGCAGCACAGGGCAGTTCTGGCTGACAGTGTTTGTCCAGGTGTACAATTGGCTTTTAAAGATGGTATGCGTGCAGAGATGCCAGTGAATTCCAGGATATCCATTCAGCACTGAGTTATTCCAGGATTGGCGCATGGTAAAATGGGTTGGGAAATCAGAAATGAGAGCTGCCATGGGGTAGGGTAGGTAATTAATGAGGCACGTTTGGTATGATTTGGCATGAAAACTTGCTAGGCCTTACATCAACCTCAGAAAGACTCAGCATAACTGCAATTTAGCCAAACAAAAGTAGCCCTTATGTCTTAAATCTAGATCATGTAATTTGTGTCTACTGTGCATCTTGTCCTTGTCAAAAGTCAAAGAAGTAGTCCAATGTTGTAATACTTTTATATTAAAGGATGTGAGTATTGTAGTGCTCCCACAGGCCATTTAAGAATACATTCCATCTTTATGTTTGTTGACATTGGACTTTACCAGGACAGCGGTACTCAAGGTATTCCTGTAACATTGTTTGCATTTGATATGTCAATGTCATTTTTTTAAAAAACTGATAGACTAACTTGTCACTTGTCCTACTTCCAAGATTTTGAGTGAGTGAAGAGCCTCCATATGTTATGTAGCTGTAACTGCTGCCATTTCTTAAAATTGTCTCTTGTCACGAAAAAGTATTCTTGGATACTTTAGTGTCTGTTTGTGAATTCAGGTTCATTATAGATATAAGTATGTAATCTAAGTTGATCTTTCCCTGTGCTACTGCATTATTGGGAATACCATCTTGTTAATTAATGGTCACCTTAAGACCCATCTACCTGCACATGTGAATATAAATGTTCAACTCCTATTCATTTAAGGAATAAAGATAAAACTACGGAAAAAAGTATGTGTTTTATCTCATGTTGCCTTACTGCTTGTACCTCAAGTAACTCCATTATTTTTTCTACAAGGTAGAGTACATTCTAGTATAAATGTTTTATGATGTTGGTTTCTGTGTGTGCCTCATTTTCTGTGACTCAGATTTTGTGCTGATTTGTCCAGTTGTCAGATTGGGGCAAGCAAGGCTACCTGTTCAGATGTGATAGCTAGTTAGGCACATTTAGGGCTCAAACTGAGTCAACTTCGTTCTTCAAGTCTGAGCTTTGCCAGCAAGGGCAGCATTTAAAGCCCATCCAAAATCGCCCTTGAACAGGTCGCGGGGAGCTGTCTACAAATGCTAAGTCATTTCAGAGTTCAGAGTAAAGCACATTGCTGTGGGTCTGGATAAAGGTGACAGGTTTACTCCTAGGAGGTAAGAGAATTAGATGAGGTTTTCATGATCATCATTACTGAGACCATACCATTCCAGATTTATCAATTAATTCATATTCCCCGGTTGCCCAACTATGTAGGAGCAAAAGTAGGCCATTCAGCCTATTGAGTCTGCTCTGCAAGTGAATGAAGTCGTGGCTAATCTGATAATCCCCAATTCCAATTTCGTGCCTTTACTCCATAACCCTTCATTCCTTTACTGATTAAAAATCTGTCTTTTTCAGCCTCAAATGTACTTACTGATCCAGCTCTCTGCAGGAAAGAATTTCCAGAGTCAGAAGAATTTCCTCCTCCTCACCATCTTAAATGTGCGAACCTTTATTCTTAGGTTATTCCCTCTGATCCTAGATTCCCTCATCAAGAGGAAAACAGCCTTTCCACACCTACCCTGTCAGGTCCCCTAAAAATCTTACAATAAGTTTGCTTCTTGTTCTTCTAAATTCCAACAGTGCAGGCTCAAACTGCTCAAACTTTCCTGATAAGACAGTCCCTCCATTTTTGGTATCAGCCTAGTGAACCCTCTCTGGACTCCCTCCCATGCCAGCATATCTCCAGATAAAGAGTCCAAAACCATTCACAACTTTCTGCAGTCTTCCTCTATTTAAAAAAAAATTCAGCTCGTTTATTCTTCGTGTCACCGTGCTAAACCTCATATTTCCTGACATTGTATCCCATCTGCTAAGTTTATGCTGCACCCTCGACAGTCTCTTTGTTATCCCCACCACTTGCCTTCCCACATATTTTTGTGTCAACAGCAAACTTAACTATAGTACATTTAGTTTCCTCAACCAAGTCATTGATAAATATTGCAAATAATTGTGGCCCCAGCACAGGTTGTCATTCTGAAAATGGCCCTCTGATCTCAACTTTATCTTCTAGCAGTTAGCCAATCCTCTATCCATGCTAATATACTACCACTGGCATTGTGGGCTCCCAATCTTATTGAGTAGGTGAATGTGTGGTACCTTACCAAACACCTTTTGAAAATGCAAATATTTAAATTCAATCCTTGCCTTTCATCTAACCAAATGTTACCTCCTTAAAGGATTCTAGTAAACTTGACAAGCATGATTTCTTCGTGAACTGCTGACTGTGCTTGATCATACTAAATATTTCTAACATTCTGCTATTATATCATTTTATAATAGACTCTAACATTTTCTCAATAACAGATATTTAGCTCAGTGACCTGTAGTTACCCTTTTCTGACTTCTTCCCTTCTTAAATAAGACGTGTTACATTGGCAGCTTTTCAATCCTCTGACACTTTTCCAGAATCTAAAGATTCTTGAGATTCTTGAGACTACCATTAGTGCATCCATTATCTCTGTAGCTACTTCCTTTCATATCCTAGGATGCATTTTATCAGGTCCAGTAAACTAATTGGTCTCTAACCCCATATATGTTCCTTGCATTTTTTTTTCTTGTGATTGTTATTGTATTTATTTCTTCTCCTTTTTGCCCTTTGAATATTTAGTAATTTTGGAATGCTATTCATGTCTTTCACTGTGAAAATTGATGCAAAGTATATATTCAACTGTAATTAACCTTAGTTCAGCTTGGCACAGTTGTTTCTGACCTAAGTCCCTCCTTCTCAAACTGAATGCTAAATTTTGTCATGTTGTGGTCACTGTTTTCAGCTGGGATTTGAACTGTAGACCTCTCGAGGAACCAATCCAGTGACATTATCGTTAGTTACCATCCCTTGTTATATAATCAGATGGCTATAATATTGAAGCAGTCTATTTGACGGTTTAAGTCCATGCTGAATCTTTACAAAACCAATTTAGTTTGTCCCCAACATCAGTCCCCTCCTCATAGTATGCATGCAATTTTATTTTCTTCTCTGCCTTTCTTTTCTGCATGTTTCAGTTTTCTTTTGGAATCCATGACTGAATCTGCCTCCACACTTTCAGGCAATGCATTTCAGATCTTTGACATTTGCTGTGTACAAATGTTTTTAGTTTTGATATGGATACCTAGGGAAGGCCAGCAAGCTTGGAAGCCCCCCCAACCTTTCTGAGTGCAGAAGCAGTCGAGTCTACCCTGTCATGGAATTTCCTCCCACCTCCAGGTTGAACTTGTTGGTTATCTCCATTGTAGCTTCCTGCTTCTCTCACGTAGAACATCTCTAACTTTCCTTCATGTTCAAGAACTTTCCCGCTATCCCTAGTCAGGCAGAGAACTTGTTTCAGCATAATTTAAGGAGACATCCTGGTAGAAATTCTGGTAAGTTGCTGTTTCACCATCACGTGAGGAGTTGGGCCCAAAAAAGGTTCTGACTTTGTTTCTCTATGTAAGATGGAGAATCAATCCCATTTATTGTAAAATATACAAGTTCTATAACCTAGATAATAATTGGCTAAAACCATACTCAAGGCAATGTAGTTGCATTCCATTCCAGGTATTTTTAAACAACTATCAGTCACCAGTCGAAAGGGCATCTTCACAGGACTAGGCCATTCAGCCAATCAAGCCTACTCCGCCATTCAATAAAATCATAGCTGCTGTGTGGCCTAATTCCATGTTTCTGCCTTGATACCCTTGCTTAATAAAAGATTATCTGTCTCAGATTTAATGTAACAATTGAATTAGCAATGACTGCCATTTGAGGAAAAGTGTTCCAGACTTCCTCTATTCTTTGCGTGTAGTAGTGCTTTCTAACACCTCTCCTGAATGACCTGGCCTTAATTCTTAGACTTCCCCCCTCCCCCCGGTTCTGGAATCTTCAAAAGTGGAAATAAGTTTGTCTATCCTGTCTTTCCCTGTTAAAACCTGAAGACCTTGATTAGATCACCCTTGGCCTTCTAAAGATTAGAGAATAAATCTGTCTAATTTGTCTAATTTTGCTTTGTAACTTAATCCCTGAAGTCTGTGATCATTGAGATGTCTGACTCAGAAATATGTTTGTTCTGTTCATTTCTGCTTTCATGTAGTAATGTAGTATTAAAGCTCAATATTTTGAGGCCTCTTTGCAGTCTTCAAGCAATAGTGATGCAGTATCACATTTGAAATAACACAATGAGCAAATAAGGGAAAAGCTACATTTAAATCGGTACAACTGAAAATTACTATCAATCCCTTTTTGGAGAGTGGGATAGGAGGAAAATCATTGCAGGCCTTAGCTGGTCTTTCTTTTTTGAATCTGAACATAATCATAGTTTGAGGCTCATGTCAATTTTAATTCCTTTGGCTACAGCTCAAGAACGGCTCTCGACTTCTAATCCAGAAGGTTGAGAGTTGAAGTATGAATCCAGACTCATGCTTCAATACAGTTCTGAGAAATTGCTGCATTGTCAGAGGTGTCATATTTTGAGATGATTAATTAAATCAACATCCCATCTGCTCTCATGCAGATGTGAACAGTCTCACAAAGCCCTCCCAGTGGCCTCAGCAATATTTATATCTCAATCATCACAATTTAATAGGTTATCTGTTCATTCATCTCATTGCAGTTTGTTGGACGTTTCTGTGGATAAATTGGAGGCTGTTTTTCCTTACATTGCAAAGTGACTATATGAAAATGTACTGCATTATCTGCAAAATGAACTTTAGGGCATTCTGAATCTCTGCAGGGTACTGCGTATAGATAAGTGCTTCCTTTCTATCTATGCTATCTAGCAACAATTGATTTCCCGCATGTGAAATGGTTTTGATCATTTATTGGTTTTGTTTGCTCCATTTTATAATTTTTATTTTATATATATATATATATTCTTTTATATATATTTTATATCTATATATAATACACATATATAATATGTATATATATATAATATTATTTTATAATATATATATCTTTGAGCTTCCATTATCCTTGGAAATTCTCAATTCCACACTGTTGTTGTCCATTACTTTAGATGGATGCATACTATGCATTTATCAGCTGATCTGTGGTTAAATCTGAGGTTTCTGTTTCTGTTTCTGTTAGAAGCTAATGCCCAGTTTTAAGATTTGTAGAGCACAATAGAGATGTGTTTCTTGTCTTGCCTCTATTCATTGGATCCACTCAGGATTGAGGAATTCAGTTCAGTCACTGCAAGAGTTTTGGCCACCAGAATGCCTGAGCTTGACTTCGGGACTCAATGGAATTTTAGTTTTGTTTTCTTTACAGTTCAGCTTCCTTTGCATTTTGGTCACAAATCATGGGCAGTTTTTGATGGGAGCTCCTTCTTGATAATACTCTGATTAAAACCTGTGTGCATTAAATATTACAGTATAAATATCCTATATTGGGCAGGTTTGGACATTTTACTGAAGAGTGTGACAGATCATCTTTATAAAAACAGAAGAAGGAGGAAGCTTGTAACTATCCTAAATACTGCCGATATTTGACCTTTGATTAGCCACATGATCTCTCTACCTAACCTGTATAAGGTCATCTCTCATGGTTTATCAATTAAATTTTTTTTTACCCTGAGGTTGTTGACTTGCTCGCCGAGCTGGCTTGTTTTTGTTCAGATGTTTTGTCACCATGCTAGGTGACATCATCAGTGGAGTTTCCACTGAAATGATGTTATTCTTTTCCGCTTGAAATTTATGCTGTCCGGTCTGTTATGGTGAGTACTGTCATTTCCAGTTTTACATATACAAACCCATACAGATCAAAACTTGCTTCGGAGGCTTCACTGATGATGTCACCTAGAATGGTGACGAAATGTCTGAACAAAAACAAGCCAGCTCAGCGAGCAAGTCAACAACCTCATCCACGACCTGAGCTACTGATCTTTGCCAAAACTTTTTTTTTTACCCGATTATTTCCTTCCCACAAAAAAGTCCTGTAGCACCTTATCAGGTTTTTATCTCCATCACGAATACAGGCGAATTCAGATTCTAGGGTATACTTGTTGAATTCTCATCAGTAAGCATTTTTTCCCCAATATTCAACAAGCCCTCTCTTCAACAATGGCACTGGTGAAAATACAGATTTAGTTATATATGAATAATTTTTAATTTATAGAAAAATCATCTTTACACTTTTATGAACTTAAAAAAGAAACAAAAATTGGCAGACTTCCTGCCTGTCGTTAAATTTTGATTTTTGTTCTTTACCCAGGACAAGATCGAATCTTCAGAGCAGGTAGATCCTCGGAGACATGGTGGAGGAGAAGTAAGAACTTTTTCCATCACAGGACCTTGCTAGATTTTTCAGTTTTATTTTAATCTTGAGATTGAGATTTAGGAGCTGCAGGAAGTTAATTGGTGTAGACATTTTTATGGGATTCTTCACATGCGTGTGAAATAAATGAGGTTCTGTAGCAATCTGGATTAACGACAAGTGTCCACAGCAAACTGCCTACTGGATCCACTATTCCAGCTTGGACCCATACATTCTTACCTTTCTCATTGACTTGCTCATATTTTATGAATAGTGTAACAAGAAATCTGTGACCTGGCAGAAAATAGCAAGACTTGCAGTTCTTTTGACAGACTGCAATTCAGAAATGTTTGCATTCTTATGCATTTGACAAGAATTTTGCATCTTCAGTTGTTCTTGCAATTGAGAACTTGTCATATTACCTGTCCTGTTGATGAAATTTTTGCTGGACTATTTCGTGTTAAATGTCAATCTATAAAATCACTGAGATATAAAAATTAAAATGAAACAGAGATATGTTAAGACAAATGTTATCTACACAATAAAGAAAGAATCCAAATGAAAAAAGTACAGAAGAGGCTCAAAGTTACATGAAAAGGGTGAAGAGAATATAAGAATAGGATCACAGTATAATAGTAATTGTTGTCATTAAAACCATAATAACTAGTAAAAAGGTAGACCTAATTTGGGGCCAAAAAGAAAATCTTGTTGAGACAGAGACAGGGAGTCTAAATTAGTACATTGTATCTCTCTCCTCTTGATAAAAGGATGTAGTCGATGTTAGTGAAGAAGGAGATAGTAGAAATATTAGGTAACATAGAATAGATATAAAGGTGACATTTAAAAGATTGATGGTGATCAAAGCAGAAAAATCACCTTGTATAAATGGGATGCCTTCTATGTTGCTGAGAAAAGTAAGAGTGAAATTTGTCATGGTCCTGATGACAGTCTTGATATGAAAATTGACATGAAGATAGTAATAGACTTGAGAAGAACAAAGACAAGTTGCTGGAATGAATGATCACGTGTGATAGATGAGATTTAATACAGGGGTGCAAAGTGATGTATTATGGTAGGAAGAGTGAGGAGAGGCAGTATAAGCTAAATGGTACAATCTTAAATAGGTGCTGGAATGGAGTGACCTCTGGATGAGTGTACTGTGCATGGATCTTTGAAAGTGGGTGGGGAAGTTGAGAAGGTTTTTTTTTAAAAGAAAGATCCTCTTATTAATCAGTGACTTTTTTTATTATTCATAAGATGAGGGTGTCACCAGTTAGGCCAACATTTATTGCTCATCCCTAATTGCCCAGAGGGCAGTTAAGAGTCAACCACATTGCCAGATCAGGTATGGATGGCAGCTTCCTTCCCTAAAAGGATATTAGTGAACCAGATGTGTTTTCCCTGACAATCAGCAATGGATTTGTGATTGTCTTTAGATTCTTCAATTCCAGATTTTTATTGAATTCAAAATCCATCGTCACCCGGGGTTGGCTTTCATACCTGGGTTTCCAAACATTACCTGGGTCTCTGGATTGACAGTCCAGTGATAAAACCACTGGGCCATTGCACCCCCATCCCCCATCCCCCCCACCCCTGGGGACTTATATAAAGCCAAGCAAGATATGTTAAACTTTCATGAAACACTTCTAGGTCCCTGCTATAGACTTTGCCTAATTCTGAGCACTGCACACCAGAAAGAATGTCAATGTCTTGGAGACGGTGCAGGAGATTTACTAGAATGGCACCAGGAATGAGGGATTTGCCTAATGAGGCTGGAGAAACTAATGTTCCTGTCCGTGGCGCAAGATGGTTAAGAGAAAATTTGATAGTGGTGTCAAAAATCATTAATGGTTTTGGTAGATAAAACGGGGAGAAACTGTTTCTAATGTCCAAACACAACGCTGAATAAAAGCGTTTGACAAAATGAGGTGCCTTCATGATTATTTTCCTACTGAGCATGCAGTTATTCTGTAGAACATAAGACAGTTGGAAGTGAATTTAACAGCATCCTTTTAACAGGGAATTGAATAAATTCATGAGGCTAAAAATTTTGCAACATTGTGAGGGAAGAACAAGGAGAAATTAATTGGACACCTCCTTCAAAGAGCTGGCAAAGACACTGGACCAATTGCCACCTCCTGATTCAACTGCTTAGATTTCATCGTCAGTAACAAAATAGATTGGTAGATTGCTGAAGTGCTCAATGCATTTAACTAGTAGGAATCACAATATGATGTGGTTTACAGTTGTGTAAAAAGAGAAAAAAAACTTGGTGACTGTTTTTGCAAAAAGTTGAAATAAGACTGAATTCAGGAAGATGATGAGTTAACTAGTTGAGTAGAAAATACTAGGTACACAGGATCAGCAACATGGTGTTTCGTAAAAAGTGAGAATACGTGACAAAAAGTGGAAACAACTTCAAGTTTCAGGGTGGTACAATAAATAAAGGTAAGAAACAAAGTCAAATTGAGGGAGGTTGTTTACAGCTCCTTTGGATGCATTTGAAATAAGAGATTTCAAGTAAGGAAAACATGTGATAATTACAAGATATTCACAAAATATTGTAAGAACTGGACAAAGTCCATGCCCATAATAGCAGTATGCATTATTAAAAAGAAATAAAGAATTATACTTTGAGTTAACTTCAGGCTGAAGTATTTGTAAATGTTGGAATGTGATTAAGCTTTTGACAAGATATATTTGAGGGATAACGGTATTAACATTGATTGAAACAGAATCTTGCCTGAGAGCTAAGTAACTGATCATTGACTTGTACCAGAAAGCTCACTCAGACCATTGCAAATTTGTGCGTACAGGGATATTCAAGGCCAACTTGAACTAGGTCTTTGTACTTCATTTCTGTTGGCCAAGTAATTGGGATGAAGGAGAAAGGGCGCAAGAATCTGCTTTATGTAAAAGAAGGTGGACCTGCATAGTCAATCAAATAGCAATTTCACATTGCAAACACAATCTTTTCATTTTTGTAGGGGAAAGAAATTCTAGAGTGTCCACCTGCAGCTACTGCAACACAAGATATAATGGAACAGATTGGTGAGTCAGAGTAAATACCACTGATTAGACCTTCCAACATGGTGTAATGTACTGATAATGAATAACTTAAAAATACATGGAACTCTTGAATTGAACTTGTTAGCAATTCACTTTGGTGCATCATATATCAGAATATGTGATTATTTGGGAGATTGAATACAGTTTTTTTTAATGTCTTATCAGAGCAAGCTGTCCAGGAGACATTAGATCATAACAAGGAGCGGTCAGAATTTGTTCGAGTCAGGCGGGCCCCACCTGCTCCACGGTTTGAAATTCTGCGTAGGTAAAGGACTACAACTCACATTCGCTTGCATTTTGCTCCCTTATCATGTTAAAGTTTTGGTCATGTTGTAATTTGATTTTTCCCTGTTTGCTGTCATTAAAATTCTGTAACCTGGTACTTTGCACGTCATAACTACTCACTGGTAATTTTCCATGGAAATAGGAGCAGATGTCCTTTTGGTCCATCAAAACTGCTCTGCCATTTAGAGATAGTAAGAACTGCAGATGCTGGGGAATCTGAGAGACCAAGGTGTAGAGCTGGATGAACATGCAGGCCAAGCGGCATCAGAGGAGCAGGAAGGCTGACGTTTCGGGCCTAGACCCTCCTTTTCTGAAGATGCTGCTTGGCCTGCTGTGTTCATACAGCTCTACACCGTGTTAT
>JAHRHZ010000023.1:39222240-39235427 GCA_024137785.1 Ginglymostoma cirratum | reverse complement strand
CTAGGCCCGAAACGTCGGCCTTCCTGCTCCTCTGACGCTGCTTGGCCTGCTGTGTTCATCCAGCTCTACACCTTGTTATCTCAGATTCTCCAGCATCTGCAGTTCCTACTATCTCAAAGACTTTCACTAGCACTGTTTTGCAAGCTCCATGACCAAAGAGCAGCAGATGAATGAGAAGACCACCACCCGTTGCTTTCCAATCCACCCACAATGCTGCCTTAAAGTGTCCCTTCACCAAAAACCAGCATTTCAAGAAGACACTTCACCACCAACTTCTCAATGGCAATTAAGAATGAGCAATAAAGATTGGCCCATCCAGTGACACCCACATCCTATGACTACTTTTTTAAAAGTATTGCGAGATATTAAAGCCTACTTGGACAATGGTATCAAAATCATGATCACAAAGTTTGTTATTGATATTAAACTGGAGCTACTGCAAGTAACAAAAATAATGTAAATAGTTAAAACACGTTATGTATCTATTTTTTGCACTATGTCAGAATGATGCACCTGATGAAGTTAACGTATGTTTTGTGCCACTGGTTAGTTTTGCGAACTGTACCTGACATGAGGGGTGCACTTTATTATGGCAAGAAATTAGAGATGCTGCAACATAGGAACAGAGCAGCCAATCCATCAAGCCTGCTGATGCTCTGCTCAGTGGCCCTTTAACCTAACCCCACTTTCCTTTTTGATCGCAGACTCTTCTTACCAATTCTCAATCTTAGAAAATTCTTCCCTTTTTAACCAATTCCTTGACTCTGCTACCACACAGTGTGAGACAGAATTCCACATCTCCAACCAGATTGTTTCAAATTTGTTCCTTCTAAATAATGTCTCACTGAACAATGGAAAGAGTCTTAAATTATTTCTCAATCCTGGAAACCTGAATTATTCACTTCTTAATCTCAGATATGATGAAAAATAATCCTAGTTTCTAAAATTTTTCTTTAGCACTGACCCCTCATCTCTGATAGCAACTTAGTCAATATGCACCACATATTTTCCATTGTTTTGCTCTATGACAATGAAATAATGTGCAAGTTGAACATCTTCTTGCATTTTCTATTCCGTAACTCTCAACAATCAAGAACGTGTTCTTGCACCACTACCTTAAATAATTGATGTACCTGTCCAAAAGGACATTCTAATCCACTACTACACACTTTACATTTTAAAAGTCTTTGAATGTTCCTGTGCCAGACAGGTGAGGTTTCTTTGTCAAACATGGAATGCAGTTTATTTCTCACTCCCCCCCACCCCCCCGTCAATTTGACACTACACATCAAACCCTGCTCTATCTTCTTCACCCCTACTCCCCACTTTACTTCTCCTTCTTTGTCATTTTCCTCCCCATCTCTCCCCTCTCACTCAACAATCTGTTCTTCTGCATTCCTGTTTCCACTCTCTCTTCCGCATCACTCCTTTCCTCTTCACCCCCCACCAGCCCCAACCCCCTTCTTCCTGTAGTAAAAATATAAATTCATGACCTTATTTTGGCCTAACGCAAAGTGGCACATCTCAGTTAACAACAGAAATGCAGCTAAAAACAAAAGGCTTCCTGTCATGCCATACTAACCTCTCACACTGGCTACAATTAAACAAAATAGAATATCTTGTTTGCTTGATCACTACACATAACCAAACTGTAAACTAGTTAGTCAAATTTGTCACAGCACTTCTGATCTTTCACCCTCAGACAATGTCAGCCTGAGCCCAAAGTGAGGCTAGTTAATTTACACTAGAACATTTTGTAAATGTTTGGGGTCCTCAAGATCACTAAATTACAGTTGGTTTTTCCTCTCACCTCAAGCCACACCCCCATCTCCTATCTACTAACATCATCCCGCCCCCTCGACCTGTCCGTCCTCCCTGGACTGACCTATCTCCTCCCCACCCCCCTACCTACACTCACCTTTACTGGCTCCATCCCCGCCTCTTTGACTTGTCTGCCTCCTCTCCACCTATCCTCTCCTCTATCCATCCTCTATCCGCCTCCCCCTCTCTCCCTATTTATTTCAGAACCCTCTTCCCTGCCCCCATTTCTGATGAAGGGTTTAGGCCCAAAATGTCAAGTTTTCCTGCTCCTATGATGCTGCTTGATCTGCTGTGTTCATCCAGCCCCATGCTTGTTATCTACAGTTGGTTACTGATTGGATTCCTGGTGATTCATAGATGGACTCTAGGGAATCTACGTGAAATTTATCACTTTTATCAAGCTCCTAATGAAACATGGTGTCAAACCTATTTGACCTCATTCCCACCAATTTTGAATTTGTCCATTACAATATTGATGGGAGTAACCTTGGACAGTCAAACATTGGTGGTACAGTCGCACAATACAGGGAGAAGACAGGAGAATGGGGTTGAGAAACATATCAGTCATGGTCAGATGGCCGCAGACTTGATGGGCTGTATGACCTAATTCTGCTCCTATATCTTTTGTTCTTATGTCAGAGCTCATAGTATTTGCTCTACCCAGTGCCTTTAACTGTTGCTTGATATCACAATGAGTGAATTGTATTATCTGAAGACTGGGATCTGTGTTGCTATGGATCTCCAGAGGAGGCCAAAATGGATCATCCACTCAGCAGTTTTGACTGAAGCTGGATTTAAGTATTTCTGCCCTGTTTTTTCCATTGGTGTGCTGGGCTCCCCGATTGGAGGTATTTTGGAACCTTCTCCTCCACTAATTGGACAATTCTATTCACAACTGGATGTAGTAGAACTGCACAGCTCTGATTTTGCTTTGTTAGTTTTGCAAGTTCTTAGCTCTATCCATTAGATATTGGATACAGTGTTTATCTCTGTGTTGTAGCTTCACCAATATTTAGATTCCCACTGAGCCCATAATTCACATACATCTCATGTTTGGAGCTCATCCAGAATTTCAGCTGTAATAAAAGAACATAAGAACTAGGAACAGTTTGGCAATTCAGCTCTTCAAGCCTTTTCTGCCATTCTATATGAGTAGGCTGATCTTACCTTGGCCTCAACCCCACTTTTCTGCCCGCTTTCCATAACTGTTCACTCCATTACTAATGATAAATCTCTTTCTCCTCCTTAAATTTACCTAGTGTCTTGGCATCCACTACCCTCTGGGGAGGTGAATTCCACAGATTCACAACCCTTTGAAAGAATTCCTTCTCAGCAGGGAGGGATAAGGTGAAGAGTCAAGGTCTTTTCCTAGGTTTCCTAGGGTAGGAGAGTCCAAAACTTAGAGGGTATAGGTTTAAAGGTGAGAGGGGTTAGATTTAAAAAGGTACCTCACGGACAACTTTTTCAGGAAGAGAGTTGTACATGTATGGAATGAACTGCCAGAGGAGGTGGTGGAGACTGATAACTTTTAAATGTTGTAATTGTATCTGGATGAGTATATGAATAGGAAAGGTTAGGAGGGATATGGCCAAATGCTGGAAAATGGGACTAGATTAATTTAGGATATCTGGTCAGCATAGATGAGTTGGACCAAAGGGTCTGTTTCCATGCTGTACATATCTATGAATCTATCTCAACTTTAAATCTGCTACCCCTTATCCTGAAACCATAACTTATTTGTTCTAGATTGTCCCACAAGGAAAAACATCTGGTCTACGTCTACTTTGTCAATTCCCTTTCAAATCTTATATACTTCAATTAGATCTCCTTTCATTCTTTTAAACTGTAGGAAGTATTAGCTTAGACTGCTTAATCTCTTTTCATAACAAAAGCTCCTCATCTCTGGAATTAATCTCGTGGATTTCTTCTGAACTGTCTCAAATGTAAGGGGGTCAAAACTGAATATTGAAGATTTATACTCCAGAATTAGTTATATGCAAAATCAGTACAACTATACTATAAATCTTGCAATGCAGAAATTACACAGATAAGTACTGCTCACAATTAATTTAGCAATAGCCTGTTTGTAATTGCGTAATTGGGGGCACCAACTGCCCCCATCTGCTCCAGATGTCATTACAGCCTTGGTTTAAACTTGGGGGAAGTAAAAAGCAGAATTCCAGAGGTGGGGTCAAAGTGAATGCTTGGTGTTATGGGAGTGTTTGACGGAGGGTGACAGCAAAGAATTTAGTGAAATTTAGGTTAATGAAAATCTCAGGAAGAATTCTTCAGTGGTTGGACTCATACCCCATGAAAAAGAAAATGGTTGTTTATGAGAGATTGATCATCGCAGTACTAAATATTGTTGTAACTGTCCTGCAGGGTAGTTTCCTAGGCCAAATGGTTTCAGCTGCTTCATCAATGATCTTACCTCCCACACAAGGTCAGAAATGAAGATGATGGAGACTGGTACAATAACAACATTCAAAACGCATCTGGATGGGTAAATGAATAGGAAGGGCTTAGAGGTATATGGGCAATGCGACTAGATTTACCTAGGATATCTGGTAAGCATGGATGAGTTGGACCGATGGGTCTGTTTCCGTGCTATACGTCTCTTTGACTCTAAGTGTCATATGACATTAATGTCGAGCAATGTGCCTGGGTATGACCATCTCTACCAAAAGCAAATCTATAACATTCAATATCATTACTGTCACTGAACCCTTGACCATCAACATCCTGGAGGACTACCATTGACCAAAAAGTAAACTGCTTTAGCCAGATAAATACTGTGGCTAGGAGAGGCTGGGAGTTCTGCTGCAAGTAACTCACATGTCCAATCTCCAAAGCCTGTGCACTGTATTCAAAGCACAAGTCAGGAGTGTGATGGGATGCTGTCCACTTACTTGAATAATTGCTGCCCCAACAACATTTGAAATGGTTACCACTATCTGGGAAAACGTAGCTTCCTTGATTGACACATTCATTCCCTCCACAAAGTGTTTGCAGTAGTGTGTAATATATACAGGACACACTAGAACAATTTACTGACTTCCTTTGACAGCACCTTCCATGACCACAACCTCTATCGCCTAGATGGCAAGCGGAATAGATGCGTGGGAACACTGTCACCTGAAACTTCAAGTCATGCGGTGGGGAGAAATGGTGATGTATAAGTAACCCAGAACCCCAGGCTAATATTTTGGGGATATGGATTCAAATCCTATCATGGCAGATAGTAAAATTTGAACTCGATAAATTTTTAATTTGCCCATGGTGCCCATGTAACCATTGTTGATTGCTGCAAAAACCTATCTGTTTCTTTAATGAGCTTGGGAAAGGAAATTTGCTGTCTTTACCTGATCTGATCTACAGGTGACCAGAACCACAGCAATGTGGTTGACTCTTAACTACCCTCTGATCAATTAGGAAAGGGTAATAAGTGCTGGCCTAGCCACAACATACACAAACTAATTTCATTTTTTAAAAAGCACACTATCCTGACTTGGAAATATATTATGACTTCTGTCAATCGATCAAACTTCATCAACAGTACAGCGAGTGTACCAACATCACATGGATTGCAGTGGTTCAAGGAGGTAGATCACCACCACTTTCAAAATTAGAAGGAAGGCTGCTGATAAATGTTGGCTCTGCCTTTGGAATGATTACATTCCAAAAAAGGGAAAAATATCTCCCCGAATCCAGAACACCACCATCTCTCTAAAACTAACTTTCTTTATACTGTCAGCTTCAATGTTTATCCCAGGTTCACCTATTCTATGATTTAGTTACCCTGTGGGTGAAAATAATTCCTCCTCCTTTCTCCGTTTATAAACTCCTGATTCTGTTGTTGTATTCTTGGAATGTGAACCATTTAGTAAAGTGCACAATTTGTCTGAATCAACTTAGCTCCCTTTAATAATAATCTTAAATGTCAAATCAGTGAGTACCATAAAAGCACCAGTTTTCCAAGGCAACAGGTCTAGTTTCCTCAAAACCTCCTACTGAACATTTATTGATCTTTAAGTGAGTAATTTGATTCTTCTGATGATTAGGAAACTTACATTGCAAATTCTCCTGAGATGGGACCTGAACAATGTCTTGTTTTGAGCAACATTCTGAGTCCTTTAAATTTGTACTCTTATTTCTACCAACACAGGTCAGAACTTGAAATCTGAACAGTTTTCAGTAATTCAAAAATGTAAATAAAACTAAAGGAGAGGATTTGGATTGAATACCAAAGGAGGAGTGTGATATAAGTGGAAGGAAATCTGTGGGAATGGAAATGCAACAACTCTAGTGTGGTTAGAGGGAAAAGGAAAACACTGCAGACTCCAGGAATATCCATGTGGGGTACCCACCAATTTGGATCATAGGATACAATTTCAATACTAAAATCTTGAAATTGTTCTAATGTTGAGATTGTGCATCAAACCACATAAGAGAGCAAATGTGAAACCACTAAAACGATAAATTGTCTCAGTGTAAATCTAACAAAAAAATCTCATCTTTTGCATGTACAGAACTGACAGAAGAGAGATTGACAGGGAATGAATCAGGGCTGTCTATGGCATGTTGTAGATGTGTTCAGCTACGCCCAGCTGATTGAGATTTCAGACATGTACTGGCTGAGCTCCAAACGTGAGAAGAGATGTGCACAAATTATGGGCTCAGTGGGAAGATGCAAGTCAAGTGGTGATAGAGAAAGCACAGTTAACAGACCATATAGGGTACGCCAAATATGTGCAGACAATGGGAATCTATAACAAGGAACTGGGGTCACATGTTGCAGTTCTGCCTGGCCACAACGCTAACCTTCTTATCTTTCACCTTTAACTGTGGTTTATGAAGCTACTACAGATTCTACTGCCATGAGGTAAACTATTGCTGTTTCCAGCAATAACAAATACAAAGTAAAAATCTAGCACTACTGAGAATCATTAATTTGTTTTAATACATCACTCCCTCCTCCTTTAAAAAGGGTCATGTGGAGTAATGTGAAACTACTGGACTCTATTTCCTGGCCTGAAACTAATCAGTGAAGCTTTGAATTAAACTGGGTGATAATTTACATGTGTCACTATGTTGAAAATCAGTGTTGTGCACTTGGCAGGTTGACCTGCTTATTGACTGGACATCGAGTTTTGTGATCGTGAACTGAGTCTTTACTTTGGTGCATAATGAAACAATATGCTTTTGGCACTGGCAGAGAGCCAATAAAGGTGGAGACTAAATACAACAGGCGTTCAGTTCCTCTGATTGGCCATACCTTAAAGGTGGCATTCTGAATGTCCCAGCTCCTTACTGGGGTCATTTCCCCTCCTTGAATGCATGAATCAGAACGCAGTATTGTGCCCGTCTGCTGTTCCTGAGTCAAAGTGAGCAAATACAGCAGCGAATAGTGTTTAAAAGCATGGGATGGATGACTGGACATTGGCCCTGCCTCCACTTCCTGCCAGCAATCACTCTTTTCTCCTTGATTGCAGCTCCAGAACAGGTAAGAATGTTTAAATATCCCTTTGGTGACAAAGTGACGGGGAAACCTGTCATCAACTGAGAAATTAGTGAAGAAACTAATTAATGTTTAATTTTTCTTGTTTTGAAGAAAATTCCAATGAGAGTCAAAGCCCATAGTATTTTTTAAAAATTCTATAGTCAGGTTTTCCCGTCAGAAAGATGAAGGCTTTCACATTATTGATATGTGAAGAATTACACAATTGCGTTAATATTTCGAGTGTGACTAAGTCTCAATCATTAGCAATGAGAATCCAAGCTTGTAGTTTGAAATGCTTTGTTTAGTTAGTTTCACTCAAATACTGTAATAATTTCACATCCTGGAGGTTGCTGCTGGCAATATTGGCAGAGTCTTGCTTAACACATTTTTCTGACATTCCTTCACTAACTTTAGTGCAAATAAAGTCCCAATAAACTGACTTCAACTGCCATTCCAACAGCAATAGGAGCAACCCTATATCAATGTGTCACAGATGAGCTCGCTAATAATAGCAGCAGCAATTTCTGAGTATGTATGTTTGTATCCGTCAAGTTTTTAAAAAACTAATAGGCTACATTTTCAACTTATCACCCAGGTGTAAAATTGAATATGCAGGGTAGAGATTCCGTATAGAATCCTCTTCATTTTCATTCACAAAATCAAGAAGAATTAAATTCAGATGAATGTTGGATCCTGGTTAAGTTTAGGACAAATAGTGTTCTGCCAGGGGATGGACTCAAGTCAGGTCAGATATGGCAGTCAGAGGGAGCAAAACAACAATATGATCACAACATTGAAGCAGCAGATCCTGAGTCTTCCATTTGGTCTATGTAGAATTAGGGTGTGCAGAAGGAGCAGAACTGATAAGGGAAGGAAATTCAGCCTATTTCTTGCATAAACACTTAACTCAATTGGAGCAATTCTGGGTTGGTCGTTAGACTCAATTGAGGATCAAAATGTAAATTCTAAAAGATCAGCTCCTGGTAAATCTCTAGGGTGGAGAAATGAGTTGTTTTATCTTTCAGATGAGGGTGAAATAAATAAACTAATTTGCCATTACTGTACTATGTGATTGGTAAATATTTAATTCGTACAGGTAATAGCACCAGAAGAGACAGGACAAGGGCAGGAATTTAGGCAGCTGGAGAATTTTATTCTGGATCAAGGACCTTGAACTTTTGAAACAGGGGACTACATCAGCAAATTTCATTTGATCTTTGACTCCCTGTAAAATAGGAAATATGCTGGAATGTTACCTATAAACCTACTGAGAGAATTACAAGTTAGAATGTAATTGAGGGTTTGGGCAATCTAAATGAAAAACAACAGATATCCATAGTGAGAGTTACAGGCTGATATCTATTCAAGGGTTAAGTGGGCAGGTTTAAGTTCAGGAGTAACAGATATCCAAGGAGTGAGTTACAGGCTGGAATCAAATCAAGGAATGTGAAAGATTTATATATATATTATTGGCTGAAATCTAAGCAAGGTCTTCGAGGCATCTTTGTATAGTACTAAGATCCCATTATGCACCATTTAGAGAAACCTGAACACCCAGCAATTAACTAACAGAAACTATGCTATAAGATTTCGTGTTTTTAAATAAAAGCGAACTTTATTGTACGGAAAGAGGAATTAAGCAGAGAAAACACGACAGGCTTAACATATGGCTTATAAAGACTTATGCAATATACTCACTCAGTTTTACTTTTTACTCACCCCAAGAGTTCCTTTACCTTACAAAATCCTGCAATCTGAGACCAATGGCATGGTGGCCCAATGGTTTCCACTGCTGTCTCACAGCACCAGGGACCTGGGTTCAATTCCAGCCTCAGGTGACTGCATGGGATTTGTATGTTCTTCCTGGGTTTGTGTGCCCTGGTTTCTTCCCACAATCCAAACCTGTGCAGGTTAGGTAGATTGGCTATGCTATATTGTCTAGGGATGTATTGGTTAGGTAGATTAGCCATGGGAATTACAGGGATAGGTAGGGGAGTGAGTCTGGGTAACATGCTCTTTGGAGAGTAGATGTTGGCTGAATGGCCTGTTTCTTCATTGTAGGGATTCTATGGAACACAACAGTAATCCTCAGTGTTCCAGCTTTGCTCTGAGTTAAGATTCTATAGAAGTCTTTCTATTAGTTTCTTGGCTCTGCAACCTTGCACCTTTTCTTTATAGCTCTCATGACTGTGGACACCTCAGCTCCTTATTCTGATTGTTGTAAGATACCTAAATGCTTTCTAAGCTAATTCTTCAGTGGTTTCAGTTGCAAAGCTCTGTAAGTACCATGTAGATATCTTCCACTAGCTGTGTGCTAGAGCAAATCTTTCAGTTGCTTTTCCCCCCGCCTCGCAAAATCCAAACTGATTAAGAGCTCCAACCACATCTTTGTTACTACTTTCTCGCTTAAGATGCAGGCTTGACTAACAGTTTTTTTTTTTGACTGTCTCAACTCAGTGAATTGTAGCCTCAAGATCAAATCTGCAATGTCTTCAGTCTATTTCTAAACTGAACTAGATGCTTCTATCCATGAAAAACTTTGATAAATCAAATAAAACAACTTTTGAACCAAGGGTCCACTCTGAATCATTATCTTTATGGTAGCATGGCATGTTTTGTGATGGTTCAATCAGAAATACAAATTAATTATTTTACTTTCAGTTCAATGCTTATTGTGCCTTCTCTATAGACTATGACTTCAATACAAGTTTAGAGATGGGTGGATGGATAATTCATTGAAGAATTTTCCACTATCAGTTCTGATATTGTAAGATAACAGAGGCTGTCTTTCAATACTATAAAAGCATATGTTTGAGTTGCATTTACATCGTTATTTTCACCAGTTGCTCAAATTTTTTTCCATACTTCAAACACTTAAATTGCTAAGCTTAAATTTTATACAATTAAACATATGAATTATGAACTAGATGAGATTGTTGACTTGCTCGCTGAGCTGGCTTGTTCTTGTTCAAATGTTTTGTCACCATGCCAGGTGACTTCATCAGTGAAGCCTCCGATGAAGCTTCATCAGAGGCTCCACTGATGATGTCACCTAGCATGGTGATGAAACATCTGAACGAGAACAAGCCAGCTCAGCGAGCAAGTCAACCTCACCCAAAACCCGAGCTACAGATCTTTGCCAAAACTTTATGAACTAGATGTTTACAATAGAATCACAGACACCCAGAGTATGTTATAGATTGGAATCTAATTGACTGCTCTAAAAGTGCTTCACAGCATTAGGGCCTGAGGTTTGATTCCAGCCTAGGCAACTGCCTGTTTAGAGTTTACACCTTCTCCCCATATCTGCATGGGGTTCCACTGGGTGCTCTGGCTACTTCCCACAGTCCACAGGTGTGTAGGTTAGGTGGATTGAATCATACTAAATTGTTCTGTAGCATCCAGGGACATGCAAGTTAGGTAGACTAACCACAGTAAATGCAGAGCTACGAGGATAGGATGTGTGAAGGATGTTCTATGGAGGATCAGTGCAGACTTGATGGGCCTCTCTGTACTGGGGAGATCCTTTGACTTCATGAAGGTGGGATATATTTAGTTATAGACTCAATACCTGGGCAGCAAATTAAAAGTATTAATCTAATCAAAGGTTTGTGATGTTTACATAAAATAATAGTTAGCTGGTTGTGAGTTATAGTCTGGAATTTAATCTTAGAGTCAGAATCATACAGGACAAAAACAAACCCTATGGTCTAACTCATCTATGTTGACCAGGTACCCTAAACTTATCTAGTCCCATTTGCCAGCATTTCGCCCTGTATCCTTCTTAAACCGGTCCTACTCATGTAACTGCCCAAATGTCTTTTAAATGTTCTCGTCCTCGTCCTCGTCCCCGTCCCCGTCCTCGTCCGGCAGCTTGTTCCATACACACACCACTGAGAAAGTTGCCCCTTCGGTCCTTTTTAAATCTTTCCCCTCTCACCTTAAACCTATGCCATCTAGTTTTGGACTCCCCTACCCAGGGGAAAAAACCTAGGCTACTCACCCTATCTATGCCCCTCATGATTTTATAAACCACTTTTAGATCACTCCTCATTTTCTGAGGCTCTGGGGAATAACATAGCCTATTCAGCTTCTCCTTACAGCTTATACCCTCCAGTCCCAGCAACATCTTTAAGTCTATACTGAACCCTTTCAAGTTTAACAACATCTTTCCCGTAGCAGGGAGACCAGAATTAAACACAGTACTTCAAAGTGGCCTCACAAATGTCCTGTACAGCCATAATATGACATCTACTCAATGCACTGACCAATGAAGGCAAGCACACCAAATGCTTTTTTTTTTCACCACCCTATCTACATTGCAACTCCACTTTCAAGGAACAATGCATCTGCAATCCTCAGTCTCTTTGTTCAGCAACACTCCCCAGGGCCTTACCATTATGTGTACAAGTCCTGCCCCTGGTTTGCCTTACCAAAATGCAACACCTCACATTTATCTAAATTAAACTCCATCTGTCACTCCTCAGCCCATTGGCCCATCAGATCAAAGTCCCATTGTACCCTGAGATAACCTTCTTCATTACCCACTACACCACCAATTTTAGTGTCATCTGCAAATGTATTAACCATATCTCCTACATTAACATCCAAATCATTCATATAAATGTCAAATAACTGTGGATCCAGCACAAATCCTTGCAGCACACCATTGGTCTCAGGCTGCTAGTCCAAAAAAAAAACTCTCTAACACCACCCTCAAAAGGGTTCAGTTGCTTTATCCATAGACTGGTGTTAATGGTATGTTAATTGAATTATCAAGGATAAGCATGTACAGGTGAAGGCCATTGACTAAGTACCTTGAGCACTTACAAAGAATTTTTGAGAGATTGATGCTGACTTCTAAGTCTCCCAAGACTGAAAACTTGAGTATGCGGTTTTCTGTATTTATTTTTAAATGTGTCACTTGCCTTGAAAAAATCTCCACTTGTAATGTGCTTCTTCATAACATTTAGTTTCCATATTTCAGAACTGACATCTGGTGTTATCTGAGTGCATAGACAATTCATCTGTCCAATCAAGTTTTTTAATTAGTCATCTTTAGATATAACATTACATTTCTGTGACAACCTAGCCCAATTTATTAGGATATGAATAATACCTTCTTGATAAAATTGTTGATTCAGGATTACTCACAACCTATTCTGAATATTGTTAAACCTGACTTTCAATCTTAAGTTTCCCTTTGATCTTATTTAAAACAATTCCTCAAATTCCGCAGAACCCACTCTGCCCCCATGAAAGTCATTGGAATTCATCGTAAAGTTTGTTAAACTATTAGAATATTGCTGTGTCTAATTACAGTTGAAAATGAGTGAGTTATGTTGAAATCTAAGAGCTTTGTTGGAGTAGTTTATGTACAGAATAAAAGTTTTGGATGCGAAATTCAGACTAAAATCAAATTGAGGTGTTTGGTGAGAGGTTTATATATAAAATAGCTGCTATCTGGGAGTGAGTTATACAACATAATTTAATCAAGGATTTTGGTAAAATCTAGAATATTAAAGTTAGCAAGTGAGTTATACACTGCAATCAATTCAGGTGTTCTAGGAAATGTTTATATTTGGAATGACCAATACCCAGCAATGATTTATAAGTTGGAATCTAATCAAGAGATTTGGATATGTATTTTATAAAATCAAAGAAGCTTTCTAAACTAAAATCCTGCCTTCTGTCTCTATCCTTTTGTACCATGTTCCACTAATTTTCACTATACTTGCTTTTTCCACATTTTTGCTGTTTCAGGAAGCATTGGTCCATATATTTACTTGCTCCATTCCTACTGAATGTATACATATGAGTTAACAAGCATGGGGCTGGATGAACACAGCAGGTCAAGCAGCATCAT
>JAHRHZ010000023.1:39179810-39221840 GCA_024137785.1 Ginglymostoma cirratum | reverse complement strand
TGACGTTTTGGGCCTAAACCCTTCATCAAAAAATTTTCTGATGAAGGGTTTAGGCCCGAAACGTCAAGTTTTCCTGCTCCTATGATGCTGCTTGACCTGCTGTGTTCATCCAGCCCCATGCGTGTTATCTCGGATTCTCCAGCATCTGCAGTACCTTTTATCTCTTATACATATGAGTTATTAATTTTCAAGAAACATTCCGCTGGACAAAACATAGTGCCAGATCACTTGTATAGTGCACCTTTTACAAATACCTTTTTCATTATGCTACATCCGACACACCACTCCCCACCTTCTGCATCTCTATCAACTCATTCTCTGGCTATCTTTCTCACTTTGCTCCACAAATGGCCTGCCTGGAGTTTGTTGAAGTACATATGTGTTAGTTTCTTGCAATTTACAGTGTTCTGCAGAGTGAAGGCCAAAAGGAATTCCAGCCACAGGTGGAGCCGGTGTGTTACTGGTTTAGACTGGAGTCTATGCCCCTAGTGTTTAGGGCACTTGTTTACAGGTGAGCTGCAGTTGAGTTATTGATTTCATTTTTGGCAGCATGAACTGCATGAGCTGATTTGGTGTCTGCTGATCCCGCCTGTTTGCTAAGCATCCATGCAACAGGGGTCTCTGACCTTTGCAGCGCATGACTTTGGTTTAAGCGGGCTGAAGTTAGAACATAAATGAAACATTGCTGAGACAAGACCACTTCAGAGTGAAATGTCTGGTGTGGAACCTGTACTTGGTGAGGTATTCTTGACCATTTTTATTCTGCTGCATTCCTTTAGTAAAGTTCAAGTGAGCAATGACACTATTACCTTGTGTAACTGTTACTGGATAAAGTAATTAAATGAGGTGGGCCCAGGATTTTTTTTTCCACATCAAGTGATGAATGTTTACAGAAATACACATAGACTTCAGGCTGTTGGTAATCTATCCAAAATTAAATAAAAACAGAATAGTCCTGAAGGATGACTATTAATTAAGGGAACTAGGTTTTACTAGAGAGTCAGGTTAAGTGGGAACAAAATCCCCTGAGAAGGGGAAATAAAGTAAGGGTTTTAGCAAATGCAGAATAACGAGACGTAAACTTGCAGATTTCCTGAACATGAAGTTTCACTTCTTGCCCTCCAGCCCTTGGAAGTTTGTACATTTCTGATGGGGACAAAATTCAGCACCAAACCAGTATGACATCTAGGCACATTCATTCAAATTGACTTTCAGTTCAACAGTTGCAATGTAAACCGTCCTGGTGTGCCATTCTAACATGCTGAGTTTTAACATTTCTGTATTATGTATTTTATTAGTCTGCATGTTCCCAAAAGAATTGAAGAGTTCCCAGGTGATTTCCATTTACCTTTAAAATTTGAAACCCCAGTGCAGTGATAGTGTCCCCACCCTGGACCAGGAGGCCTGGTTTCAAGTCCCACCTGCTCCCTGGACAGGTTGATTTAAAAAATACCTGTAAGGCCAGAAAGATTTTGATTTTGGTCCTGGTCCTGCACTTTGTTGCATCTACTGCAGTGTAATGGGGTATTTCATTGCTGATGACTCCCTGGACATAACGTCCCTTTCACAGTGCTGCTTTTGCTTTCCCAGAGTGCCTCATTCTCCATGTTTGAAGACACTGTTCAGAAATGGAGACAGTACCGCAATGAGTGCATCGAGAATGTGCTGTCTCAGCCGGATTCCCTCACAGGTACCAATATAATATACTGACCAAGACTGTACCAAGTTCAGAGACCTGTCATGTCCACTTTCATTTATAATTCATCCTTTTGAGATTCCACCTCTGTTGCTCATAGCGTTACAGCTATATTGCTATTTTGTTTAGTCTCTCGTGGGATGTGAATTTAGCTGGCAAGGCCAGCCTTTGCTGTAAATCCCTAACTGTTCTTGAGAAGGTGATGGTGAGCTCTGTCCTGAATCGTCCAGGTGGTGTAGATATATCCACAGTACAGTTGTGATTTTGATGTAGCAACTGTAAAGGAACAGCAATATTGTTCCAAGTCAGCATGGTGTGTGACTTAGAGGAGGACTTGAGGTCTTGCTGTTGCCATGTACCTGCTTATGTTTTATTTCACAAATATAAATGATTTTTATGAATAAAGCATAAATGCATAGAAATGTTCTACAACACATCTGTATAGTCTTTGCAAAAAGAAGAAAAACAAACAAAACAATGGAATTTTGACATTTCTCAGAGTATCTCTACAGTTGCAAAAAACAAAAACATTTCCTACTTATGCAGATAACTATGTTCGTTTTGAAGCACCAAGAGGGTCTGACAACTGAACAGGCCCTTGTTATACTTCAGCAGAAAGACCTCAGGCAGTGGCCTTTCCCCACAATGCCTTGGCAGCTTTTGCCCCAAGCTTTAGAGCATCCCTCAGCACATAGTACAGGACCTTGGAATGTGCCAGTCTACAACTAGCAGTCAAGGTCAACTCCTTACACGTACCTGCTGTCCTTGATCTAGGCAGTTGAGGTTACACGTTTGTGAAGTATTCTTGAAGGATTCTCAGCAATTTGTTACAACCCATTTTGGTATATGCCAAATACTGTTTCCACTGCACACTGATGGGGGAGGGAATGAATGATTAAGGTGGTGGTTGGGGTGATTAGGACAACAGGATAGCATCCTTAAATCCCAAAATAATAGCTGGTTGAGACAGAATGATGGGCTTCTTTCAGCATCACTATTCTGTCATCGATCAGAAAAAAAGAGAAAATGTTATTGACACACAGCAAATCACTCACAGAGATATAAACATGGCAAATTAATTGTATGAAAATTATATTCAGGGCATCCAATCAAACAGGATCTGCTATTTCCTAGCAGACAAAGGTTCCGCATTCAGCTATTGTCAACTTACAACCAACACAATGAAGATAGAAATCGACCTCTGTTTTGCTGCATGTGACATACCTGCATGTTATATAGTAACTGAGTTACCGGGTGTAACACTCCTGTGTTATATTTAAAGATGCAGTATCTATTATGATCCTCTCTGATCTATCATTAACTGTTTGGACTTTGATATTATCCAGTTCAGACTTATTACCGGTTCTGTTGATTTTTATCATCATTGTGTCTACATCCCAAGGTGATTTCTGCCATCGTTTCTTTGACATGCATATCTGCTGGCCAGACGCATTGCCAGGAACCAGAGTGAATGTTTCATGTCCCTGGTACATTCCTTGGATAGACAGAGGTAATTATTCAATGAAAGCAAACTATCCCAATGATGCTCCTTTAAGGCATGATTTGCTGACAAAGATTTTTTGAAACTGTAAATAACTGTCTCCAGGAGCATTAACTAAACCAACACTGCATGGCACTGTTGTACAAGTCAAACACATTTGCACCTAAAGTAAAATCCAATATACAAATAGTCTGGTTCATTATAATCGATTTTTGTCATAAGGAATGGGGTACAACTTCTCACAGTTAACACCACATGTGTTTTTCAAAGCAAGAGTATAACAAAGGAGGAATGCAAGCAAAATCCACTCTGTTACCAGTGACCAAGAGAAAGAAACTGATAGACACAGAAATGCGCAACAAAAACGAAACAAATCCATTCAACAATCTGTGGAGAGAAAACTACTTCCTGTAGTTCTGCGAAAGGGTCACTGGATCCAAAACATTAATTCTGATTTCTCTCTCAGATGCTGCCAGACCTGCTGAGCTTTTCCAGCAATCTATTTTTGTTTCTGATTTGCAGCATCTGAAGTCATTTTGGTTTCTGCTCAACAATCTGTTGGAAACAGAGGAAGCCACAAATATATATATAATATGGTGTATAGCCAACAAGTTCATACCTGGCCTGGAATCTGTAGGATACAGATTCTGATTGAAATCTGCAAGGCATCATTATCCAGAGATTATTAGAATATAAAACATTGTCTCCTTTGGTTTTGGGATCAAGGATGTAATAGAGGGAGCACAGGATGTCTTTTTGCAGGTGAGGGGGGCAGGGTTTGTGTGGGTGTGAACAGGCAGAGGCCATGATGCGCATTAGAACCAGCAACATAGGTAGGACGTGGGATGTGGTCCTGACATTGGAATTTTAGGAACTTTGTTGAAAATTAGGAACCAGTAGTAGCAACCTTGGCATTACTCCCACTGCCACATATGAGTACTGGAAAGGCGTTACGGGGGGAAGGTTTTAGATTCTGGGACTCTGGGACTGGCACTGGGGAAATGGCACAGGTACAAACCTGATGGACTGTATTTAAGTAGAGCCAAGACTTAGTTCCTTGCAGGGTAATTTGCAAATGCTATTAAGGAGGCTTTAAACTTACTTGGCAAGGGTGTGGGAATAGAAGTGAATATTGGAAAGTACTACCAGGGTACACAAAATACTGGGAGAACTCTAGAATAGGGAATAGTGAGCTAATAGATAGAGTGGAAGAGAGTAATGGAGTCTAAATTAGGGTTGCACTGCTGTTTGAATGCATGGATTGTCGTCATTAAGACTGGTGAGTTACAGATGCAGATTGTCATGTGGAATTATGTTTCCTTAGAGAGGCATGGGTCAAGGTAGTAGGACAGGATGTTAAATATTCCTGGTTACATGGTGTTTATAAAAGATATGAAAGGGAAAAGGGACTGTGGGGTTAGGTGGACATATTTGGCAGTACCGGTTCAGGAGAACATTATTGTGATGCAGAAAGAGGAGGTCATAGAAGATACAAGGGCAGACTCAATTTGGCTCAAATTTGAATTAAAGAACAAAAAGGGTGCAATTACACTGCCCAGTGTAATCTACAGAGCGCCAACAGTGGGAAAGATTTAGTGGACCAAATCTGCTGTGAAATTATAGAGAAGCTCAAACATTAGAGTATTTAAAATGGGGACAATAATTATCTGAATATAGATTGGCATACTGGTGGTATAAAAAACAGTGAGAAACATGCTTTCCTTGATTATGGTCAGGACAATTTTCTACAACAGTATGCCAATTCCAACAAAAATGAGTCAATGCTAGACTTGGTTGTTGGGAACAAGGGCCAACTGAGTAGCATTTAGGGGTCAGTGATCATTATATCATTAGGTGTAACATAACAGCAAAAAACAGGAAAATCCATAGGTGAGATTAATTAACTAGGGGAGGGTTAATATCAATGGAGCAAGAGCAGAACTGGGCAAATAGACTAATCTTCTCTAGATTCGGGGTGATGCTAAAAGACTGGAGAATTGCGAATGTAATACCTCTATCCAAAATGGGGTGTTGAGGATAAGCCCAGCAATTACAAATCAGCCAGTTTAGACTTAAGATGTAGGGAGATTTCTTGAAACATGTAGTAGAGATAGAATTAATAATCATATGAAAAATTTGGGTTCACTAGGAAGAGTCAGCCTTGAATTCATCAAATTGCTGGAGTTTTTTTCAATATGTAACAGGGAGAGGGCAATGCTGTTGATGAGGTATAAGTGGACTTCCAAAAAGCATTCAATACAGTGTCACATAACGGGCTTGTGAAAGAAAATTAGTGCTTGTGGAATTAATGAGGTAGTAGCAACAAGGATGCAAAATTGGCTGGCACATAAGATTTTCCAGGTTGGAGGAAGGTTTGTAGTGCAGCTCCCCAGAGGTTGGTTTCAAGATCCTTGCTTTTTCTGATATTCATTCATGGATAGATCTTGGTGCACAGGGAACAATTTCCAAGTTTGTGAATGACACAAAACTCTGAAGTATTGAAAAATGTGAGGAGGATAATATAAGACTCAGAATTGACATTGTCAAGTCAGCGGAGTGGTCAGATGAATTCCAAATACATAGTGGTATGAGGTGATACATTTTATTAGAAAGAACATGGAGATACCGTTTAAAATAAATGGCACAACCCAAATGAATGCGCAGGGGCAGAAAGAGTTAGGTTTATATGCGTGTAAGTTGCTGAAAATGGCAGGACAGAGAGGACGAGCAGTTAAAAAGCCCATAAGGTGTAATAACAGAAATAAACCATTCATCCCATCGAGCTTGCTTCAACATTCAGAGATCATGACTGATCTAATAATCCTTAACTCCACTTTCCTGCCTCTGTCCCAAATCCATTGATTTCCTTTCTGATTAAAAATCTCTCAGCCTTGAATATACTTAACAATCCAACCTCTATAGCTCTCTGTGGTAAAGAATTCTAAAGATTCACTGCCCTCAAATGATAAATTTCTCCTCATCTTTGTCTTAAATGTCTGTTCCCTTATTCTGAGATTTTGCTGTCTGGTCCTAGACTCTTCTACAGGGGAAATAGCCTCTCCACATCTACCCTGTCAAGTCCCCTAGGAATCTTGTATATTCCAGTGAGTTTGCCTCTCATTCTTTTAAATTTCAAAGAGAACAGGCCCAACCTACTCAGCCTCGCCTCACCTCACCTCATAAGACAGTGCTTCCATACCTGATCTGATATCAGCCTAGGGAACCTTCTCTAGACTGGCTACAATGCTTCCCATAGATAAACCGCTCAGAGACTGTTCATAGTATTCGAGGTCTGGTCTGACAAGTGCCTTGTATAGATTTAACAAAACCTTCCTAACTTCACATTACGTTCGCTTTGAAATAAAGACCAACCTTCTATTTGCCTTGCCTATTACTTCATGAACTTGGATGCTAGTTTTTGGTATTCATGGACCAAGACACCAAATCCTTCTGTTCTAATGCTTTCTTCAGTCTTTCTCTAATTTAAATATTCAGTTCCTCTATTCTTCCCACCAAAATACAAACCCTCACCTTTACACACATCATAATCCATAAACCTAATCTTAAACAAGATATTGTTTATAGTCATTTTGTAGTACAGAAATTTATTATTACTGAAAAAAATGATAGATTCTGTCTAAGCATTTCATTTTGCACTCATCAGGACAATTTGCAAGAATACATATTCAAGGGGAAAGCATCATTTATACTGCTTGAGATGAGAATGTCAATTGATAGATGCACTGCCATAGAGAATGTGACAATTAATGTTGATTGACTGTTAACTGCCAGACTTTGTAATAATAAACTGATTAATAAATTAAACAATGATGTGAAAAACTGTCCTCAACAATCCCCTCCCTGGTTTACTGACTCCTTAAGAGAGTAGCATTGCCACTTGTGAGAAATAAACTGATTAACTCACTGACAAAGTCACTTCAAGGGTGTAACTCTGTTACATTGTGACTGACTGACCCTTCAAGAATGATGACCCATTGCTGTGTAAATTGTTGAGTAAACTCAATTTTATCCCCCCCAGTAGATAAAGGCTCTGCATTCAGATACTGTACTGAGAAAGGTTCTTGGCTAATGGACAATTACACAAATGAGCCCTGGGTTGATCATTCAGAATGTGATGAAGATCATGTGTTTCTACATCAACAGGTCAGTGGGGACGACAGATGTTTGGTGTGCAGGGTATTTTGGGAATGGGACAGAGTACAGTGAATACGGTTACAATGACTTTAGGATACAGCGACCAAGGTAAATGGTGGGTGAGGTACAATGGGTTTGAAGTACAGTGAGTGACGGGTAAGGTGGCTGAAGTGTGAGGTGGGATGGTGATACAGTAAGGGTGGGATTGATGTAGAGCGACTGGTTCCCTATTGATGCCTTTGTCTATCTGTAGCTGGTCAAGCAGCAGACTCTGAGCACATTCCGCTTTGTGTACACGGCTGGTTATACTCTGTCTCTCATTACACTCATCGGGGCAAGTCTCACTCTCATCTCATTCAGGTACTTTAATGTTTATCTCAAATTATTTTTCTTTTTTTTTTACTTTTGCCCCTTATATTTCTCTTGCGGTTTGCGTCCACATATTGTCCTACAGCTCCACATAACAATAGAGGATCTATTGAGAGTTACAGACAAATTCCCTCCTGTGGGGATTCTCCAAACCCTAACTCCGCTCCAGTAGAACAGCAGGTTTTGGAACTTCGGTCTGAATCTGGCATCATACCTGAAAGACGATCATATCAGAAAAGGAATGCTCCACTCTATTTTTAATGGTACTTTCCTTGAATGTTTTATGTTAAAGGCACTATTGTTGGTTTGGAACTGATACTTTAAATATCCCCTTCTCCACAGGGTTCAGTCCCTGTGAAAGACACTGAATTCAGTTTCTCTGTCACAGGCCCCTCCTGCTGAGGGTGCAGTGCCAAACTTATCAATCATCATTGCAAGCTTCTGATTCTCCAGCAGATTATCACCCTTGGAATATCAACCATCAGAGACTTTAAACTTTTATTGTTGATCTCCAAGGGGAAATCTATTTAACTATAACTCCCAAACAGCTGATCAGAGCAACCCCTGACCCCCAAAACTTGATACTGTCTGACCCTAAACAGCTGATTCCCTTAGACATCCCCAAAGCCAAACAGCTGATTTCTGAACCTCGGACTCGAAACAGCTTATTTCCCACACCTGGATCCTCCCTATCCCTGATGCCAGACAATCTGTGGATATGTGTCCCAGATGTAGGGTGGGTTTCACAATTGAATCAAACCTCGAGGTAAAGGATGAATAGCTGGTAATCAGGAGATCATCGCTTTCCATGTCCCTCAGGAAACTCCATTGCATGAGAAACTACATCCATCTGAACCTGTTTGGCTCCTTCATCCTCCGAGCTATTGCCGTGTTGATCAAAGATGTGCTCATGGACAATCTACAAGCAGGAAATGGCAATGTCAGTGTCGAGTTGCAGACTGCTGATCCAGACATGGTGAGGCATGGGCATAATAATAGCAATAATATCACCACTGCAATCTCACTCATTCGGCTCCACCTTTTTTGCCTAACCTGTGTCAATGAGTGGGAAAATAGAGCTGTGGCTGGGTGAGTTGAGTGAGCAGGTTTAACTGTAACCAATAACTCCGACCCAGCACGTCACTGTCTGGGAACAACTGTTCCTTTGAAAAAATGGATCGTGATGTGCTTCTTTGCAATTGAGGTCTTAATGATCCATTTAATTACAGTACTGGTGGCAGGAGGGGTGAGGGCAACATCGTACGGCACCATTGACTTCTCCAGAACATCTGGATGTTGTGGCCATGTGTTTTTAGTGAGCTCTGCTCCCTTCACTCACATGTACCAATAAGTCCTGATGTTGATTTGCATCATCCTGTCTGATAAACACTTCTATGAAGCAACTTGGGATGTTTTACCATCTAAACAGCATTAAATAAATGTAAGTTGTTGGTGTTTTTGGTTGGGTTTGAGCCAGTTTCATGCCCCTGGCATGCTATTATGTTGAGATGTCTGTGTTTGCAGCCTGCCTTGAGGAGTAATTTTGCCATTTTATTCCAGGCTACAATGTGGTGTCGCTCTTCACAGATCTTCCTCCACTACAGTGTACTCTGTACCTATCACTGGCTGTTGGTTGAAGGTCTATTCCTCTATTTCCTGCTCATTGTGTCTGTTTTCACTGAGCAGAAGTGCTTCCTGGTCTATCTGCTGATTGGTTGGGGTAAGATGTGTCTGACTCTTGGGTTTTCAATAAATAATGAGCTCAATGACAGAGAGAGTGGAGTGTAACAGCCAGCTACTTGAGTAGAAGTGGTCTTGGCATTGCCCCTGTTGGGCCACTGACTGAGAATTAGTCTGAACTTCTTTACAGTGCCAACGTTAACTCCTCAACTATCATCACAGAAGTAGATTTGGTCATTCATTATCATATTGCAGCAGTGGGAACATGTACACAAATTGCCTGCCACACTTCCTACAGCAGTGATAATACTTCAAACGTACTTCATTGCCTGTGAAGTGCTTTGGAGTTATCCTGAGGCGATGAAAGAATGCAATAGAAGTATGTATTGTTTTACTTTTCACAATGGATATGGAGAATAGGCTGTGCACGTCAGGGGAAATGTAGAAAACCTTTGAGGGAATTGGAGAAATATTTGAAAAAAGGTGACAGAGATGGGCAAACAGTGAATTCTTTCCTATATTGGACTTCACGAGGTTCCATTTGGAAAAAGGTATGAAATTGTAGATCGCAGAGATAGTAAGGAATGCTGATGTTGGAATCAGAGATAACACAGTGTGGAGGTGGAGGAACACAGCAGGCCAGGCAGCATCAGATGAGTAGGAAAGTTGACCCTTGAAGAAGGGTCCTGAACTGAAACGTCAACTTTCCTACTCCTCTGATGAAATTTTGGAACAATGTCACTTAAACATTGACTCACCTGCTTTTTATCCAACTCCTCATGACCTGATTATTTCTGAGCAGCTCTGAGCTCCAATCAGGCTGGAAGAGCCTCTGAAAATGCCTGCTACCAGACCCTAGAAAATGCCACCTTGCTCAGGCTGAGTGTCTCTTTATACTCCTCTGAGTAAACTAAATAAACTAATTAGCCCGTTAGCTGAAGAACCAAACCTTAAAAAGATACGACCAAAAAAACCAAGACTTTAAAGGAAACTTACTGAATTTAAACTAAATCTTATGGGACAAAATACCTCTCTATTTTCTTTTAAACATCAAATGAACAAACAAATTAATCACACTTTAATGGTGGATTGCAAAAAGTAAAATCCAAATTTTAAAGGAATTTAAACTAAATTGGAAATATCATTCCCGGGAGATGTTGTAGAACAGTACCTCCGATTGCAGAAGGCTTCACATGTCCCAGCTCCCATTCCTAGGGCACAGATGTAACCATAGAATTGAGACAAGCAGTTAGGTCTAACAACACCCTCCATAGCCCACTGTCTGGATCTGTTAACTTCACCTTCTGCAGGTTAGTGTCTCTTCATACACTTATAAGTAACTGGTAAAACCAAATTAATCAATAATAACATGCCCTTTAACGGGGTTTTGTAACCAAAATCAAACTTTAAGGGAAGTTTAACAAATTAAATTAAAATGTCATTGTGAGGTGAGAAATAATGTACTCCTGCCCCCACAGTGCCCAATGACTGAGACAGTGGACACTGCACGCTCTCTTCCTATGGACACCTGTGGTGCAGACATAACCATGATCAGTGAAGTAAGAAGTTGAATTTAACCCAGAAGGTCTGGCAGCATCTATGGAGAGAAAACACAATTAACCTGTGACCCTTCTTCAGAACAGTGCAGAGTTCTGTCTGGACTCCGTTTTGAGCTTTGAAGAAACATCAAGATGTTAACTCTGCTTTTTCTCCACAGATACTGCCACACCTGCTGAGTTTCTCCAGCAATTTCTGTTTCTGTTTCAGATTTCCAGCATCCGCTGTTCTTTGTTTTAAGTTTAACTTACTGCTACCTCTTTTCCAAGCATGCATACCTTGAAGAATTACTGATCCTCTCTCTGACAAGACTTCTATTCTAATCTATCTTCTGAATCCTGAAGAAGGGTCACTGGACTCGAAAGGTTAACTCTATTTTCTCCCTACAGATGCTGAGTTTCTCCAGCAATTACAGTTTTTAGGCCAGATTTAACCACAATGCACAACTAATCATCCAATGGATGCCCCTTCCTCCTGTACACACTTAACCTTAAATTATACCATTATTAGAACAGGGCTGTGGTGGTGAAGTGATAGTGCCCCACCTCTGAGTCAGGAGGATTGGGTTCAAGTCCCAGCTGTTCCAGAAATGTGTATTAACATCTCTGACTGGTTTGATTCAAAATATCTAGATCAATGTAGTTTAGTTTTTGTGATGCTTTGGTAGTGTCCGTGCATTCAAACCCTACCTGCCCAAGAGATCTGTAATAACATACCTGAATAGGTTAATTCAAAATAATTAAAAATTACCTCCCTGAAGCCATTACCTCCCTGAATCCATTTAAATGCATCTCTGGTTCAAAGGAAATTTAATGGATGACTAATATGATTCAGGGTTCTCTGTTATGTTTTGTCATTTTTTAGGTGTCCCCTTGATTTTTGTGTTTCCATGGATCATTGTCAAGTTCTTACAGGAGAATTCTGGGTAAGGCAAAATACTACAGTAATAGGGGAATGACCTTTCCCACTTCTGCCTCAGCACAGCTCACCTCAGTCACAATCCTCCTAGTTTAATTTCGCAAAGTAACGATTTGTGCCATTGAGCTTCACTCAGGCTTCCTTATTTTCCCCATTCCTGTGTTGCTTTTGGAAACATTGCTTTTCCTATTGCATTTGCCTGCTGGTTTCCCCATGGGCCTCCTGAATTAAGCATAAACAGTGAATGCTCCAGGCTACATGACAATTGAATGCAATGCTGATATCAACAACCAGATGCTTTCCAGGAGATGTCACTGGTCAGTAAAGAATCCACCACTCTCCCTATGATCATGAAGCTAAGAGGAATGATAATAAGGAGACAGTGACAAAATGGTAATGCCACTGAACCAGTAATACAGAGGCTCAGGTTTGGATTAGTCGTCTCAGTGATGTTGACCATGAAATAATTATCATGTGTTGTAATAACTGACCTGGTTCACTAATGTCCTATAGGGAAAACAATCAGCCATCTTTACCTGGTCTCATCATCATGTGACTCCAGACACTCAGCAATGTCATTGACGCTCAACTGCCACCTGAAATATCAATTTAATGAAGTATGGGCAAAAAATGCTGTCCTTACCAATGATGGAATCAACAATCTGTGACATTGAAATTATTTAAAATTTTTAGTTTCTCATTTTGATTTTTTTAACAGGTGCTGGAGACAAAACACTAACATGTCCTTCTGGTGGATTGTGCGATCTCCACTGTTACTTGTCATCATTGTGAGGCTCTATCACCATTTGTTTCCTCTGCGCATTATATTCAAGCCACTACAAAAACCATTTGTATTCATAAAGCATCTCTATTGTAATTGAACATCCCAAGGCCTTTGTTGGAGCATTAGAAGGTTTGACACTGAGCCCCCATAAAAGATATTAAGGGAAATGATAAAAAGCTTGGTCAAAAAGTCAGAGTTTAAAGAATGTCTTAAAAAAGGAATGCTAAGTAGAGAGGAAGAAATGGTTATCAATGGAGGAACAATTAAAATTAGGAATGAAAAACAGTCCAGAATTCAAAAGATTTCCATAGATATTTCAGAGGCTGAGGCAGTATGAGATTAGAGATAGGGAGGGGTGAGACCATTGTAGGATTTAAAAGCAAAACTGTGGATTTTAAGATAAGGTGTTGCTTTCCTGGAGGTCAATGTAGGTCAGTGAACATCAGGTGATAGATGAAGAGTACTTGGTGTGAGTAAGGTTCAGTTTTGGATGACCTCCAGTTTACGGAAGATACAACATGGAAAGTCAAGTCCAGAGATAACAAAAGCACGAATGAGGGTTTCAGTGACAGATTAACTGAGGTGGGATAGAGCCAGCTGAGGGTACAGATGTGGAACTTGATAATTGTATTGATGTGTGGTTGATAGCTCATCTTGGGGTCAAGTGTGGTACCAAGGCTGTGAACAAACTGGTTTAGCCTCAAACCATGGTCAGTGGATGGAGTAGGGTAGCTAAGGAATGAATTTTGCAGGGGAACAAAACCAATGGCTGGCTGCAGTCTTCCCAATATTTCATTGCCAGAGGTTTCTGCTCATCTAGAACTGGATGTCACATGATCAGTCTGATAATTTAACTACCCTGGAGGAGGCGAGAGAATTTGTGGTGAGGTACATTGTCAACATGTATGTAAAAATTAACACTGTGCCTTAGGTTACGGTCACTGTGGGGGACAGTAGGAACATGAATTGATGTTGAGAGGCAATGATAGAGCCCTGGGACACCAGTGGTAACCCATGAAAGAGCAGAAAGAGATTTATCAAGCTATGATTAGACAGATGAGAATGAAATCAAGTGAAAGCAGACAACAGTAGAGAGGTGTTGGAGGATGATGGTTGGGTCAACCACCTCAAAGGCTGCAGACTGGTGGAGAAGGATGAGGAATGAAAGTTTACCTTTGCTGTGATCTCATATGCTCATTTATGACTGATTAAAAAGCATTACGGCAGGGATAGAAACCTGATTAGAGGGACTCCAATATGAAATCCTGGGAACAATGGGTACTGATTTGAGAGCTGACAACATATTTAAACAAATTGAAGAGAAGCTGTGGGTTGCAGGAGTATCAGAGTCAGGGACCTTTTCTTTAAATAGGGATGATGATGATGATGATGAAGGTTCTAGAGGAGAGAAAGGCAGCATCAAAGAAGAAAGAGCCATTCACAATATTGGGTAACATGTGCATGAGGAGGGGAAGTTGGGTTTCGGGAGTTTAATGCAATAAGGCTGAGGGAGCAGGAGGTAGGTTTTATCAACATATTGAACTTGGAACTCAAATCCAAGTCTTTTTGATTAATGGAAGTGGAAATGATGGCTGCAGCAGGGAATGGCCATGGTGAGAGAGAGTAATGGTTTTAGAAGGGACTGTGTGACTGAGTTAGTGACTGCAGAAATATTGTGGTGAAGGCTAAACATTTTGGAATTTTGAAAATACCCATTGTAAGAAAAGAAATTATTCTTGTTGCAAGGAGGAACAGACGGAAGCAGATTTTGGATGTCGCAGAGAATGTAAATGGAGAATGATGCAAGGAAGTAAACAAATGTTGATCTTATTTATGATTCTTACAATGGAAGTAGCAAGATTGTACAAGATAGTAAGGGGCGAATATGGGTGAGGTCGTAAGATAGTTTACCTGGAAAGAAAGGTGAAGGGATGATAAGGTGGAAGTGAACTCCGAAGACAGAGAAAGCACAACAAATTGAGATGGAGAATAGAAATTGCTGGCAAAGCTCAGCAGGTCTGGCAGCATCCCAAATCATTAACTCTGATTTCCCTCCACAGATGCTTTCTGTTTTTGTCTTTGGTTTACAGTATCTGCAATTCTTTTGGAATTGAGATGGAGCTTGAAACCATCAAGGATGAGAAGTTTTTTGGTGCAGAGGCTAAGGGAGAAAAGCAGTGAAGACATCTTAGTGAGAACATTTTTTATGGTACCTGGGTAGAATGAGCATTTTGAATACGGGTGAGAGAACTGGAAGAAGATGAGATGCTCCAAGGGCTTTAAAGAGCCAGAGGAGAGGATGCTAAAGTTGAAATGTGAGCTAGTGATATGTGCCACATGGCCTCCGAGATGATCTTGGTGGGGCAAATGGTGGAAGATAAGACCCAGGTGGGAAAACTTCATTAAGAAGCAAAATGTCACATTCCTCAATCCAAGTTTCAGTTAAGGCTATTATGTCATTGTGAATTTCTTATTGAGGATTACAGAAAGCAAGGACCTTGTTCATTTATGGACAGATGTTCTGGAAGGAAATGCATTGAAGGATATTAAAAGCTGCTTTGTTAGCAGAATGTAGAGGATTAGCAATGGGAATTGAAGAGAAAGAAGATTGGCAAGATTCATTTCCAGCAGATGCACTGGATGGGAAGATCAATGACAGAGTGGGATGAAGCAGCTGGACTTGCTGCTTACAGTGACTCAGAGCTGTGTGCCTCGACGAGCACATTAGAGGATGCCAAGTGAGGCAGAGAGAAACTGTAGTCTTATCTGAGAAAGACAATCATGGGGTGGTGGCAAGAAAGCAAGAAGGTTGAAGAATACTGAAAGTTGGGGTAGGCATATAGGATGGCAGAAAGGATAAATTAAGTGAGGGCCAGAAAGGAAAAATTATGGGAAACAAGACTAGAAAAGTAAAGAGAAAAGGGGTTTTTAAAAGGAAGAAAAAATAGAATAAAAATGATGGGCTGAAGTGAGCCCAGGCAACTAAAATGCACATGTGAATAGACATGGAGAAAATGCAAGTTACATAGAACATATGGAATTATTGCTATGTATAGACAAGGAATAGAAAGAAGACAAAGAGGAATGCTGAAGTTAACGTCAGATCTTCTATGGTGCAATTAAACTTGATGTAGGTCAGGTGAAGTTTGCACAAACTCCTACAAGAGTTCATAGACCAGTGAAGTTCTTTCTATTTAAAGTATTGGAGAATACACTAATGCAAGCTTTGCCAAAGAAATTATGACTTACGAGACACACAGAGTCTGTTACACACTCTCTCCATGTTATACACAGGTTACATGGTCTCAGTGATATACAGATTCCAATGGCTGCATGCTGTAAGTTTACTTCAGAACACGTTTTAGTGATGATTTCTTGCTTGCATCCCACAATCCACCAAGTGATAAACACTTGGTGATAACTGGCAGGTTATGAAAGATGTTACACCTGAGTCCAATTCCATTTCCAGCCAAATCTGTAAATTAGTACAGAAATCAGATGAGATCACGTTCTGTGTTTCTGAAAACTGCGGTTTTTGTATTAGTAGCTTATTCAGCCAATGGAAACTGTGAAAGGGCTTCACTAATACAATAATTTATTTCATTGGTTTCAGATTAATTTTGCAATATTCATCAGAATAATAATTCTACTCATCTCCAAGATGCGATCCCATCAGACACACAATACAGATTTTAAAAATCGGTAAGGTTTTTTTGTTTGTTTCTTTGTGAGACCAGGGATCAGCGAGTTAAAAGATCCAGCCAAGTTCCACAGATGGGAGGGAAAGAATTACTCTGGCTGCTTTGTGTAGAGATACCCTTTGTCAATTTTACGATGTTATCGTTGCTTCTTTTAGAGCTCTGGCTGGTGATCCTAAGGAATTGGAGTCAAAAATTAGCTTTCCGCTTGGTTGTTGGACAAGCTGGATGAAACCTTTGACACCATAGAGGATTCAAAGGCCCCTCAATCGTTGGTCTTTGTGGGTTGCGCCGCTATTTTAGGAAGAAATGTAAATCACCAGTATTACTGTCACACTGTTACTCAAAAGTTTACGATTTCCATGAAATTGCTATCCAGGGAAAACTAATAATTTATAGTGGTATAGTAGACACAAGCCAGAGTCATACCCAGAGAGGCTCCCAGTTGCTGAAAATCATTTGCAGGGAGTGGCCTCTCAATGACAAAGCCTTTGACACCTAATTTCTTAATGAATTATAACATCTTGTGACATGGAATGGGCTGATTCTCCAATGTAGGTACTGCAACCATCAATTCCAAAGTCAGCTGTTGCAAGCTTGGATGTGGCGTATAGCTCCCAGAGATAGAGGAGAGACTTGGTGATGGAGAGTGTTTTCTACCCCACTGGGCTGGAAGAGACCTGGCAGAAGGGAGAAACTGCTAAACATGCATTGTTTGTTCCAAAGTCAGTATGTATTATTCTCAATGTATATGAAATGGGCAATACATTGAACATAGGAATTAGAAGGAGTAGGCAATTTGGCCCTTCTGACCCCACCTCCACCAATTGACATGATTATGGTTGGTCTTATCCCGGTGTCAACTCCACTTTCCTGCCTGTTCCCCATAGCCCTTTATCCTGCTTTTCATCAGAAATACATACATTTCTTTCCGGAATCTGTTGATTGATTTGTTGATTAGCCTGCTAGAATATACTTCACTATGAACTGCCTTGTGTTTTCGTACTGAGCTTGTTATAACTCGGTGTCATTTCTGTTTCAGATTAACAAAATCAACGCTAATTCTAATCCCTGTGTTGGGGGTGCACGAGATTTTTTTTATTTTTATCACGGATGAGAATGCTAAAGGAATACTTCGATACATAAAACTATTTGTTGAACTCCTCTTTGGCTCCATACAGGTAGTCTTATGAACTACGCAGTCTGATACTAAACACTGATTCTGGATACTTGCTGAAATATGTGAAACTGGTTCTCTTTAAAGCAGAAAAGTTTAATGGGTGATTAATTTGTAGTATTCAAAATTATGAATGGGTTTTGATAAATAAAGATTAACTGTTTTCACTGACAGCAAGATTGGTCACCAGAAGAGTCAGATTAAGACAATTGGCAAAAAAAAACACAGAAGAAACATTTTTCTGCCGTGAATCATTGACATGGAATGCACTCTCAAAGGCTGCTAAAACCAAAAGCAATAATAACTTTCACAAAGGAACTGGATAAATACTTTAAGGGAAAATTGTAGTTATTGGGAAACAGCAAAGGATAACTTTTTAAAAAGCTGGCAGAGGTGTGATGAAATAAATGAATGGCCTGATCCTTTTTTTTAATTGTTCTGCAGTCTAGGCCTTCAAGTTCATTCATTCCATATGCCCAAATGGTGACTCCCAAAGTCATAATCAAATATCTAGAATCCCTACAGTGTGGAAACAGGCCCTTTGGCCCAACAAGTCCACACCGAACCTCGGAGCATCCCGCCCACACCCGTCCTCTTGTAACCCACCTAATCTACACATCCCTGAACACTACGGGCAATTTAGCATGGCCAATCCACCTAACCTGCATATCTTTGGATTGTGGGAGGAAACCGGAGCACCCTGGGGAAACCCACGCAGACACAGGGAGAATGTGCAAACTCCACACAGACAGTCACCCAAGGCTGGAATCGAACCTGGGTCCCTGGCACTGTGAGCCACCATGCCGCCCACAGTGTTGGGCAAGGATCTCATTACTAATGGAAATGTTGTACACCACTGATAAGGGGCAGATCAGAGCCACTTGCTGTATTACAGTTGGCCTTGGGTAAATGGAGTCAAGGCATAGGGATTGGGAGTTTAGAAATTGCAAGGCTGAAATGTGAGGGTCTAGGGGATTCAACGTTTATCTAGATCCCAAATATAGGAAGGGTCACCGGACCTGAAATGTTAACTCTGTTTTCTCCTTCACAGATGCTGCCAGACCTGCTGAGCTTTTCCGGCAACTTTGTTTTTGTTCCCAAATATATGCTCAGCTTGTGATGAAAGTGTTGGTGTCATGTGGATTTTGCTGAATTAAGATAAATCCCTGAAGCATTGTTGGGGTGCTGGTTTTCTCTTTATTGTTTACTTTTATTTTTCAGGGCTTGTTGGTGGCAGTCCTGTATTGTTTTATTAATGGCGAGGTAAGGTGACAAGACATCCACGGCTTAACATTTTCCAAACTGAAGTCCCTCAGCCTGATGCTCAGTCAAGTACTCTCACTGCCACAGGCTCAGCTCTGAGGCAATGGTTGTCATAACCTCTGTAAGGAGAGTTGTTGGTCTTTGTTTTGTTGCATGTATTCTTATCGCTGCATGCTACTTCAGCATGGGCAAGAGACTGCACTCGCATACACTGGGGGCTAAAGCTGGGGCATGGAGGCTGGTTTGATATTCTTGCTCCCTGTGTGGATGACTGGGAGCTGCAGGGAGGATGAGCAAATTGACATAGCACCACAGAACAAGGACCGATTCAAGTGAGGGGCAGAAAGGAGAAATGTAGTCGTAATCAGGGATTGTACACTCAGGGGAATAGACACTGTTCTCTGTAGCCAGGATTGAGTCCCAAGGCAGTGTTGCCTGCCTGGTTCCCAGGTTCGGGATATCTCATCTGGGCTGCAGAGGAACTTGGGGTGGGAGGAGAAAGATCGATCCAGTTGTCACAGTCCATGTACGTACCAGCAATATTGATAGAAAGAAGTTCTGTTGAGGGAACATGAACAGTTAGGGGCTAAATTAGAAAGCAGAACCAAAAAGGTAATAATCTCCAGATTACTACCTGAGCCACGAGCTAATTGGCACAGGATCAACAAGATTAAAGAGGTAAATGCATGGCTCACTGAGTACATAGTTCTTTGGAAGTTGCATCACATCTAGACAGGGTGGTTAAGTAGGCATTTAGCATGCTTGCCTTCATTGCTCAGGCTATTAAGCATAGGAGTTGAGGTTAGCGGCTAAGGTTAGGGGTTGAGGTTGTACAGCATGTCGGTGAGGTCACTTTTGGAATACTGTGTACAATTGTGGTTGCCCTGCTGTAGGAAGGATTTTATTAAATTGGAGAGGATTCAAAAAAAATTTACCTGGATGTTACTGGGGCTGCAGCGTTTGAGTTATAAGGAGGCTGAATAAGCTGGGACATTTTTCACTGGAGCATACAATGTTGAGGGCTGACCTTAGAGCTGTATAAAATCATGAAGGACATAGATGAGGTGAATAGCAAAGGTCTTTTCCCTAGGGTGGGGGATTTCAAAACGAGAGGGCATATTTTTAAGGTGAGTGGGGAATGATTTAAAAGGGACCTGAAGGGCAACTTTTTCACACACAGGCTGGCTGGTGTGTGGAATGAACTGCCAGAAATAGTGATTGATGCAGGTACAGTTACAACATTTAAAAGACATTTGGATACGTACATGAACAGGAAAGGTTTACATGGGCCAAATGCAGGCAAATGGGACTAGGTTAGTTTGGGAAACTTGGTTGGCATGGACTAGTTAGTCCAAAGGGTATATTTCTGTGCTATATGACTCTATGGTGCAGAAGAAACAGGTTCAAATTCATGGGATGTGGGCACTAGTGCTGGGGAAAGAGGGAGCTGTTCTAATGGGACAGACTCCACCAGAATCCTACTGCTGAGTTGCATAATTAGGGCTGTAGGTGGGGCTTTAAACCAAATAGTGTGGGAGTGGAATCAGTTGCAAGGAAAATATTGAAATCAAAGTTAAAGGAGAAGGTGGGTTTGCTGATTAGTGATGGAGTTGATTTTATTTCCAGGGAACAAAGGAACAGAATGTGTGAATGTGACATTGTACCAAGGAACCAAGAAAGTGTAGGGAAACTGGTAATAGAACAAACTTAAAGGTTTTGTTTTCTAAAGCACAAAGCATTCAGCATAAGGTAGATGAACTATGGTGGTAGGTAAATAAAGGTCAGTAGAATTTTAAACTAGTTAAGTTGGGGGGGGGGGGGATGGTTTGGGAAGAATGGCTCAGAAGTTATTAAAACTTCCAGAACAAGTTATTGGACAGAGAGTGTGGAAAGGGTCAGGAATCTAGCTTCGGGTATAGCAGATAAGGGAACTACTACGAGAAGGAAGGGATGGTCAGTGCAGAATACAAAACAACATAAATGAGCTTGTAGCACAGATTGAAGTTGGCAGGTATGATGTTGTGGACACCACAGAAATGCGGCTGCAAGGGGATTAGGACTGAGAACTAAATGAGAGGATACGCGTCCTATCAAAAGGACAGGCAGATGGTCAGTGGGTGGGGTGTGGTTGCGTTGCCTTGTTAGTAAGAAATAAAATTAAACCGATAGCAAGAAGCAATATAGGGTCAGAAGGCATAAAATGTGTGCAAATAGAGTTGAGCAATAACAAATGTAAAAAGACCCTGTTGAGAGTTGTGTACAGGTCTCCTACCAGTAGTCAGGATGTGGGGCAGAAAATAAATCAGGAGATAGAAATGGCATGTAATAATGATACTGTTATAATAAGCACGGGGACTTCCATATACAGGTAGACTGGGAAAATCAGGTTGGTAGCAAATCCCAAGGAAAGGAATTCATGGAATGTCTATGAGATGGTTTACTGGAGCAGCATGTGGCAGTGCCCACTAGGGAACAGACAATTCTGGATTGGTGATGTGTAATGAGACAGACTTCATTAAGGAGCTTAAGATGAAAGAACCTCTAAGGGGCAGTGATGTTAATATGATAGAATTCACTCTGCAGTTTGAGAAGGAGAAGCTGGAATCAGATGTAATGGTCTTACAATTGAGTAAAGCTAACTACAAAGGCATGAGGAAAGAGCTGGCCAGAGTTGTTTGCAGTGGAATCTGGCCGTGAAGATGGTGCAGCAGCAATGGCAGGAGCTTCTGGGGGTAATTTGGGAGGCACAGCAGAAATTCATCCCGAGGAAGAAGAAACATACTAAGAGGAGAATGAGGCAACCATGGCTGACAAGGAAACTGAGGGACAGCATAAAAGTAAAAGAAGAAGCATATAATGTGTTGAAGATTAGTGGGAAGCCAGAGGATTGGGAAGCCGTTTAAAAACCAGCAGAGGGCAACTAAAAAAGTGATGAAGGGGAAGAAGGTGAAAAATGAGGGTAAGCTAACTCATAATAATAAAATGAATTGCAAGAGTTTGTTTTTAGAAATCTAAAAGTTAAGAGAGAGGCAAAAGTGGAGATTTGACTGCGGAAGAATGTGCCTGGAGAAGTAGGAAATGGCAGAGGAACTGAATTGGTACTTTGCATTAGTTTTCATAAGGGAAGATACTAACAGAGTACCAGAACTTTACGAGAACCAAGGGGCAGAGATGAGTTTAGTGGCCAACACTAAAGAGAAGGTGCTGGGAAAACTGAAAAGTCTGAATAAATAAATAAATAAATCACCCAGACTGGATGGACTACACACCAGGGTTCTTAAGGAAATAGCTGCCTTCTTAAACAGAAGTGTTACATTAGCCATTTCCCAGTTCTCTAAGAAGGGAGGGAGGCAGACAGAAATCGGGAAATTATAGGTCAAATAGCCTGACCTCTGTCATTGGTAAGATTGTAGAGTACGTTATTGTTGATGAGATTGTGGAGGGTATTTGGAAGTGCATGGTTTAAAAAAACAAAAGGGCTGAGTCAGCACAGCTTTGTCAAAGGGAGGTCATAAAATCTGATGAATCTATTATAATCCTTTGAAGAGGTAATAAGCTGGTTAGACAAAGGAGAGCCAGTGGATGTATTTTATTTGAATTTCCGGAAGGCCCTTCATATAGTACCCCACAGAAGGCTGCCCAATAAGAGCCCATAGTATTCAGGGTGAGGTGCTGGCATGGATTGGCTGACTGGCAAAAGGCAGAGAGTGGAGATAAAGGGGTCTTTTTCGATTGCAGCCAGTAATTAATGGAGTTCCACAGGTTTCCTTGTTGGGACTGCAACTATTCACATTATACATTAACAATTGGACAAGGAACTGAGGACGTAATTATAGGTTTTCAGAAGACACAAAATCAGCGTCAAGGAGGTGGGGAGGCTAAAGAAGAACTTGGGACAGGCAAGAAGTGACAGATGAAATACAATGTGGAAAAGTGTGACGTTATGTGTTTTGGTAGGAAGAATTAAGGCGTAAACTATTCTTTAAATGGGAAAGGCTTCAGAAATCTGAAGCACAAAGGGACTTGGGAGTCTTAGTTCGGGATTCTCTTAAGGTTAACATGCAGATTTGGTTGGCACTTAGGAAGGCAAATGTGACGTTAGCTTTTGCTTTGAGGGAGCTAGAACACAAGATCAGGGATATGTTGCTGAGACTGTGTAAGGCTCTGATCAGTCTATATTTGGAATATTGTTAGCAGTTGTGGGCCCCTATCTAAAGAAGGATGTGTTGGCCTAGAGGCGATCCAGAGGAAGTTCACCAGAATGATCCTGGGGATGAAGGGCTTTGCCACATAAGGGGCGATGAGGACTCTGGATCTATACTTGGAGTTTAGAAGGATAAGAGTAGATCTCATTGAAATTTAGAGAATACTGAGGGGCCTGGAAAGAATGGATGTGGATAAGAATTGAGATGGGGAGGAATTTATTCAGCCGGTGAATCGGTGGAACTAATTACCGCAGAAGACTGAAGTCATTGAGTGTATTTAAGACAGACACAGATGGGTTGTTGATTAGTAAGGGGATCAAGGGTTATAGGCTGAGAAATATATCAGCCATGATTCAATTACAGTTGAGTTACATGTTACAGTTGTATAAGTTGTCGGTGAGGCCGCACTTGGAATATTGTGTACAGTTTTGGTCACCCTGTTATAGGAAAGACATAGTTAAATTGGAACGTGTGCAAAGAATATTTAGAAGGATGTTGCCAGGACCAGTAGGCCTGAGTTATAGGGAGAGGTTGGTTGGGATAGGACTATATTCCTTAGAATGTAGAAGAATGAGAGGTGATCTTATTGAGGTATATAAAATCATGAGGGACATGGATAGAATGAATGCATACAGTCTTTTTCCCAGGGGTGGGGAATTGAAAACTAGACAGCATAGATTTAAGGTGAGAGGGGAAAGATTTAAGAAGGACCTGAGGGGCAACTTCTTCACACAGAAAGTGGCGTGCATATGGAATGGGCTGCCAGAGAAAGTGGTTGAGGCAGGTACAATAGCAACATTTCAAAAAACATTTGGATAGATACATAGATGGGAATGGTATAGAGGGATACGGACCAAATGCGGGCAATTGGAACTAGTTGAGTAGGCACCATGGTCTGCATGGACCAGTTTGGGACAAATGACCTGTATCCATGCTGTATTACACTATGACTCTATGAATGATGGAGCAGATGGCCTAATTCTACTCCTATATTTCATGGTCTTATGGTCTGTTCCTCAGTGCTCTCATGCAACTCCAAATGGCACATTTAAGAATGTAGGTTCCTGACATATTTGTTAATCACAGGGATGTTTAAGCAAGGCCAATAGAACACAGAGCCATAACTGGAAAATGTCAGACTAACAGAGGAATCAAGTCTAGACAAGTTGCCAAAGTCTTACCAGACCATACGGCTGTTCTCTCATTAGACAGAAATGACAGGTGGTGATTTAACCTGAGGGGCACCACAACCCTTGCAAGGGGAGAAGTTGAGGAGAATCCTTCATAATAACCTCAGCAGGTGTGGGAATTGAACCCATGCTGTCAGCGACACACTACTTCACAAAGCAACTGTCCAACCAGCTGAGCTAAAGCCACACCCAACACAATAATCGGTAAAATCACACAGGTACAGAATGACTGATACTGAGATGCAGACAACTGGACAATGGGGCATAAACCAATATGAAGACAGATAGGGTCTTACTAAAATATGGACAGAGATGTACATAGCCCCAAACAGACAGAGCAAAGACCACCGTGTAAATTTGGGTCCAGATTTGTATTGTTCTGTCTGGAGTTTCTCTGTGCTATATGTGCTGACCGATGTAATGCTACCATTGTTCTCAGGGTCATTTTGTGTTTCAAAGTTCTGATATTTTGTTCGCACACAGGTCCAGAATGAACTGAAGAAGAAGCTGCAGTTGTGGAAGATGAAGAGGAATCTCAGAAAGTCTCATCGTCGGTACTGCAGTGGTCAGAGGGAGAATTTTGATAGCACTGGTCAGTACATTGAGATGGGAACAAGAGATGACCTGGAGTCTCCCAATACAGATGAAGGTCTTCTCAACACTCTCAGCTCCAATCAGGGTCTAAATTCAGAGATCACTGAGCTCCCGAGACAGGCCTCTGAAATCCTGCTCAATGCAGCTGCTGTTTAGAATGGAATAGCAATATAATAGTGATGGGGCACTGGGACCTCACACTACCTAGGTAACACAAGCTTAAAGATAAGCAGCTGGCATGGAACCAAACATATTTCAATGAGATTGAAAGAATTAGTCGGTGAGAGAAAGGTGTAAGCTAGGAAACGGCAAATAAAGAAAACTCAGACTTTGTTTGTTCCAAAATAACATTTGTACCACTCAAATGCCAAGCAATGACCATCTCCAGTAAGAGACAATCTAACCACCTCCCCTTGACATTTAATGGCATTACCATCGCTGAATCCCCCACTTCAACATCCTGGGATTACCATTGACCAGGAATTCAACTGGACTTGCCCTATAAATACAGTGGCTATAACAGTAGGTCAGAGACTAGGAATACTGCAGCATGTAGATGATGGAGAATTACAAGCAACAAGACCGGAGTGTGTTCGAATACTGTCCACTTGCCTGGATGTGTGCAGCTCCAAAAGCACTCAAGAAGCTCGACACCATCCAGCATAAAGCAGCCTGTATGATTGGCATTACATCTATAAATGTTCACTTCCACCAGCTATGCACTGTAGCAACAGTGTTTACTACCTACAAATTGCACTGTAGAAATTTGCCAAAGATCAGTAGATAGCACTTTCCAAACCCATAGCCTGTTCCGTCTAGAAGAACAAGGGCAGAAGATTCATGGAAACACTACCATGTGGAAGATTCCTTCCAAGCCACTTGTCATCCTATCTTGGAAAAATATCACCATTCCTTCACTGTCACTGGGCCAAAATCCTGGAATTCCCTCTCCAACAGCATTCTCTCCCTACATGGACTTCAGTAGTTCAAGAAGGCAGCTCAAAGCCACCCTCTCAAGCACAACTAGTGATGGGCAATAAATGCTGGTCAGCCAGTGATGCCCACATCCCATGAGTAAATTAAAAAAAAATTTCCAGCCACACTTTCATGTTTGTCACGTTTCAGTTTCACGATGAGAGTTTAATGCACTCAGTGTTTATGATGGTCAGGGTCAGAAGATTGAGGCTATTGACATGCATGACACTTCTCCAGCCAAACATCTCAGATTTGGTTCCCCTACTTGGAGGTGGAGCTTTGGGAACTGGGAGGAGTCTCAGAGCTACGAATGGACCAGCAACTTAAAAACTACATTAGAGGGTATTCAAAGCTATGGGTTAACAGATAGATTTATAATGTTGTAGAAGAGATACGCAAAAATTGTCCAGCATTACATGTACCCAATGCCATTGAATCTAGATTACTAATGAGTAATGAGTAGAGAGGTGCAGGTCACACAATATGATGAACTGATATTTATTAGAAAGGATAAGGTTCTCTTAGAGCATTCAGGGGTCTTTGTTTCATTCTTGCACATATCAAAGCCACTACTTAGTTAAATACCATGAACATCCAACTGTAGATGTTAAACATGTGATTCTTCTTAATAGAATTACTTAATTTTACAAATGAAAGGTTAAAAAAAATCACAACAAATGGAAAGGTTTTATTGTTTTTAAGTGCAAGATGTGATAAAAACTGAATTACAAATATTAAGTGTAATTGAATAAATACTTGTAAAAATATATATAAAAGTGTCAATAAATGATCTGCTTGAAATTGTTTTAGCACAAATTGTACATTAGGGATAATAAACCTGACTGTTAAAAAGTTGAAGACCAATTGAAACTATAAATTTCTGGTCTGTTTGATTCATTTGAGTTAGCTGCAAACATTCTGTACACAAACTGATAAAATCCAAGAAATCCCCAGTGAGTTCCCCTATAGTCTATCCATGACTTGTAGATTGCAGTCTTATTAAATACAGCCCTGGGGATTATCTGTCAAATAGAACACTGTCGATTACTTTTCCTGATTGTTCCCTTGCTCAAAAGCAACTCATGAACAGCATTAGCAAGGCTATTGTGGTACAGAGCAGTAGTGTTGCTGCCTTCAGACTCCCCTATGCCAAGTGGCACTTAAAACTCTTTCTGTATCTGACAGTGGCTTTGCAGACAACAAACTAATTAGACTCTATTTTTGACGTTGCAATGACTAAGTGATTGCACTTAGTTTTGACCAACATATTCTTGGTGTCTCTCAAGTTGTCAGGGACTACCAGCCAGAAAGGAAGGAACAAGAATATGAGAGACGTGTGTTCACTGGGGTATAGTGATAAGATTTAGTGGAAGTGTAGTTGTCTGTCAGTTTACAGTGACTCAGTCTAGTCTTTGGGTTTCATATAAATATGAACTGGAAGTGCTTCCTGAGGCAAAATTAGGAATCCTAGGCTGGCAGAATGAATTGTCCCTTGGTAAAATATTAGTGTAAAAATGGGTTTCAAAGTTTTTGAGGTTCAATTTGTAGAGTTGCGAGGTCAGTCCTCAGGACCATTGTAAGACTCCTCAGCTACGTCTTCTTCCACTTCCTCTCCATCCTCTGCACTGTTGTGATGAACACTCTCCACTACCATGTTGGCCTTTATTGGAACACCCACTGCCTTATAAACGGCATCAGTAATTTGCTGGTTGATGTAGTAGCTCACATTGACAGAAGGCAATTTCTTAGTCATCTCTTCCATGTACTTGTAGGCCTGCAACATTATTACAAGCTAGAATTAGTGCAGTGATTAAAGGTAGATATTGTCCAGTCAACCTGTTCAGAGATGTTATTACATATGTATGGAGCAGGTAGAGTGTAGACTTGAACCTTGGCCTCATGGTTCAGAAGTACGGACCTTACTGAGCCACAGTAGCCCTCTGTGATTAAAAGGTACATTAACAGTACTGAAACATTCTATTAACAGCAAGCATAATCCTAGCAGAGGCAGTTTTTTCAGACTGCACCACAGTTTGAGAATTCTCTCTCAGAACTAGAGATTTTCCCACCTCTTTTATCCAAATCTATTTCATCTGATTGTTGCCTATAGAGAACTATTCAGATTTTATTTCTAGAAGCTGAGCATTATTGAATAAATGGAGGGACATATATAACTAAATTCAAATCAGTAGAGCTACTCAGCTGCCTCAGCATATTCTTGATTTTTTTTTTCACTGCAAACCCTTCCAAGTTCTTAAGATATTTTGCTGTCTTTAAGGAGCTCTATTCATTCCATTTGCTGCAAGATTTCTGCATTGCAGCCTCAAAACTTATGAGAGTACTCACCACCTCAAAGCTTCCCTGTTGTGCATGATGTTCCACCAGGAGCGCATAGACATCGCCAGTTCGAACAGTCTGGTCCAATTCAGGCTCACCCAGCAGATTCTCGCACTGTTTTAAAGCCTCCTTTGGATCCTCTTCATACAGCCTAAAGGAGTCACAGGCACAGGTGGTAATTTAACTTATGTGCAACCTTGGGAGGAAAGCTTTCAGCTTGCTCTTCACTCTGGATGGACCACTGATCATGAGGCTAACCTTTAATAAAGAACCCTGTTTCACTATTCGTACCTGTGCCATCAATAGAATATTTGATTTATGAGAATAATACTCTAGGACTGACAGAACAACTTTTAATTGTATGCACCTTTGTTACCAGGTGTCATTTCATTAATCTGATGTTTGTTAAGTCAGTTTAATCTACCTTTTTGTTTTATTTGTTTATGAAAATGTAGGCTTCACTGGCTAGACCTAGCATTTATTACCCACCCCTAATTGCCCTGGAGAAAGTAGTGCTAAAATGTCTTACATTACTGCACCTCTTGGGATGTAGCAACACCTGCAGTGCTGTTAGGAAGGAAATAGCAGGAGATTTACAATGACAAAATTGCAATGAAAGGAGATGACACATGTGCCCTTACCTTCGGATCTGCACAAATTTCTTCACCATTGTCAGCTTGTTCTGCAGCTGTCCCAGCCGTTCCTCCAGTTCACCTTGACTCCTCATCTTGGCTTTGGACAAACATTTATATGCCTCAGTCAGAGCTCCTAATGCTTTCTCATAGTTCTGGTATTCATCAATCTCAACCTGATACACAAACAGAAACAAGCATATATACAGGAGATAGCTGGCATGAGTAAAGAATCACTCACAACTTCGGTTTTTCTACATTTAAATTGTTTTATTTGGTCTGATTAATCTTGACCCTCAGGTACACAAATTGTCCATCAAAGCCCAGCCCAGTTGCTGTAGTTCAGTTTTAATGAACTGTACCAGATGCCTATACTGTGCACTAGGAGCACATTAATGCAGGAGGTCAGTTCATGGCTCTCAAGTTTATACAGTCTGAACAGCAGGAGTTCTGCCAGTGCTAGCAGATTCATTGCAGTACTGACTCCAAAGTGCCAAGAGACCATCCACTTACAGCAACATCTCTCTCTCCTTCAGGAGTAGCAAATAATACACATTTAAAGAAGCACACCAATCCCTGGATAATGGATTACTTTAGAATCTTTGTGCTGAGTACAGAATCCTCATTGTAATCATTTCAAAAACAAAAATATATTGATGTTAGGGGTGGCGGTGGGGCAGGGAACAGAGTTTGTTGGAACTGAACTTTGACGCCAGCCTGACTGATGTTCAAGCCATTAATAAGTTGCCTCTGATACCATCCAAAACACAGACCTGTGCACAGGCATCATAAAAGCCAGCAAGCAAATCCAGCGCTCGTCCCTTAGTGTAGAAACTGATGATATTTTTCATAATTTCTGGATCTTTTCGCCAGTCCAAAGACTGAAGGTAGTTTGCTGCCATGATGTAAATCTCCTTTTGTCGAGAAACTCCTGTAAAGAAAATGATCTTTTCTGTGTCTCCTGATTTCAGAAGTGCTCTCATTGCCTGAAAAAAACAACAGATAACATTTCACTATGTTGAAGATGAATGTAAGTATTCAGTCTTGTCTTTTGCACTGATGTGCTTCCCCTCATTGCGGATGGAAAAATTTATGCAGGCCCCACCACATGTTTATTATTTAACTGCCCAGCATCATGTAGTTTTATCAAGTTGGCAACTATTTTTTAGGCAGACCTGGTGCGGCATGTCTTCCTGCACTCTTCATTGAACCAGGGTTGATTGCCTGGCCTAATGGTGATGAATAGAATGGAGTCAATGCTAAGCCATGAACTTAGATAGTGGCTGAATACAATTCTACGGCTGTTGATTTGATTTAATTTGATGTGATTTGATTAATTACTGTCACATGTACCTACGTACAATGAAAAGTTTCCTTTTGCGTGCAGTACAGGCAGATCATACCACACAAAATGCACAGGGTAATGGCTGTGATGGCTCTCAGTGCCTCATGGATGCCTGTTTGCTACATCTGTTCGAAGTCTGTTCTATTTGGCATCGGAGCTGAAACATTCCGTTAATAGAAAGTATCATTCCAGCAGAGGTAGTTCTGCACCACAATTTCCCAGAATTTTCTCTCATTCACTAATTTCCCAACCCCTCTTCTCAAGCCCACTTCAAGTTTTTGCATTTGTGTGCCTCAGTCAGCAGTTCAAAAAGACAGTTCACTACCATATTCCCCACGGCAACAAGGGATAGGCAATCGATACTGACGTATCCTGTGATACCCACATTCTCTGAAAAAATTTTAAAAAGCTGGCATTTTAGCAATGTTAGAATAACTGAGACCAAAGGGACAAATGAAAGAGATTCAACAGTCACGTTCACCACTGGAAGGAAGTCATACAGTTCAATGGCTAATGAGACCATTAATGAGGTGATGAAGAAAAACAAGACACAAATATCATTTGAAACATAGATTCAGAGAGTTATTCTGGTACAGAAGAAGGGTCAAAACGTTTACTCTGTTTTTTCCTTCACAGATGCTGCCAGACCTGCTGAGCCTCTCCAGCAATTTTGTTTTTGTTCCTGATTTACAGCATCTGCAGTTCTTTCGGTTTTTATTCCAGGTCATTAACCTTTGCTCCATAAAAATGTTCTCATCCCCCAACTTACCTGTCCAAAACATTAAATCTATTCTTGTACAGCCCTTTTATGAAGTCAGCGCACAAAAAAAGATGGAGAAAGAGGAAAACCAAGTGCAAACAGACATATGTGAAACTATAATAGGAAATGTTGAAACAATGGGTCCAAATGTACAGCGGCTCACATAATGTGCTTGCCTCTGGGTAAATTAACTGGCAGATTAATTTTCCATGCCCAGGTTTCCAACTCCTGGAAAAATAAATGTGATTGTATTGTGCTACACTGATGGGCTGAGTTTAGCTTGGCTCAGTCAGTATCACTCTCACCTGAGTCACAAAATCATGGATTTAAGTCACATTCCAGCATGGATTTAGGTTGCCTTTCAGGATTTGATCAGGTTATCTAGGCTGAAACCTCAGTGTATGTTTGAGGGACCACTCTACTGTTGGAGGCGTGTTGAATAAGAAGGTAAACTAGAACCTTCTTTCCTGAGGTATTAAGAATCTTGTGGCAATTACAAGAAAAGCTTTTAATTCTCCTTTCAACACAAAAAATTTATAGTATTGTATCTGTGACAGAGTAGACAAACGATGTGTTCATAATCTAAATGAACGTCAAACAAACCCATTGTGTTCCTGAACTGGCGCTGACAGCATAGGTACTGCCACACGTGAAGTCCAATATGTTTACACAACAAAATAATTCACTGATAACTCATGAACAACATAACATCAGAAATGAGCCCAGTTAATTAATGGCACAGTGAGCTTCCTTCACCTTGGTCTTGTTGCCAGCCTGTGTGTATTTTTTGGTCGCGAGGTGGTAGTTTCCCTGCCGCATGCAGCAGTCAGCAATTCGTTCAAGCAGGTCACGGCGGAAATCCTCGGAGAGTTCCTTTGAACCCTTAGACACAGTCATTTTCTCCGCCATATCCTCAGTGATTGTCAAGTTCTGTTCCAAGCACAGGTGGAGGGCCTCATAGTACTGGAACAGAAGACACAAGAAAAGTGACAGATGGAACACTTTGTCAAACCCTACAACATCACCCTTACCATTTGAAGATAACAACATAGGGACAAGCAGTTCACTTACTAAGAATAATCTCCATTTTCCTCTCTAGACAGACTAGACACTTCCAGGGCTTCAGCAGTAATGAATAAAAAGACAGTCAGGATAAGCTGTATCAGAGATAAAAGGTACTGCAGATGCTGGAGAATCCGAGATAACAAGCATGGGGCCGGATGAACACAGCAGGTCAAGCAGCATCATAGGAGCAGGAAAACTTGACGTTTCGGGCCTAGACCCTTCATCAGAAATGGGGGAGGGGAAGAGGGTTCTGAAATAAATAGGGAGAGAGGGGGAGGCGGACAGAAGATGGATAGAGGAGAGGATAGGTGGAGAGGAGGCAGACAAGTCGAAGAGGCGGGGATGGAGCCAGTAAAGGTGAGTGTAGGTAGTGGGGTAGGGAGGAGATAGGTCAGTCCAGGGAGGACGGACAGGTCAAGGGGGCAGGATGATGTTAGTAAATAGGAGATGGGGTGTGGCTTGAGGTGAGAGGAAGAACAGGTTAGGGAGGTGGAGATGAGCTGGGCTGGTTTTGGGATGCGGTTGGGGGAGGGGAGATTTTGAAGCTTGTGAAATCCACATTGATGCCATTGGGCTGCAGGGTTCCCAGGCTGAATATGATTTGCTGTTCCTGCAGCCTTCGGGTGGCATCACTGTGGCATTGCAGGAGGCCCAGGATGGACATATCTTCTGAGGAATGGGAGGGGGAGTTGAAATGGTTTGCGACTGGGAGGTGCAGTTGTTTGTTGCGAACTGAGCGCAGGTGTTCTACAAAGCGGTCCCCAAGCCTACGCCTGGTTTCCCCGATGTGGAGGAAGCCACAACGGGTACAGCGGATGCAGTATACCACATTGGCAGATGTGCAGGTGGAACTCTGCAGCCCAATGGCATCAATGTGGATTTCACAAGCTTCAAAATCTCCCCTCCCCCAACCGCATCCCAAAACCAGCCCAGCTCATCTCCACCTCCCTAACCTGTTCTTCCTCTCACCTCAAGCCACACCCCCATCTCCTATCTACTAACATCATCCCGCCCCCTTGACCTGTCCGTCCTCCCTGGACTGACCTATCTCCTCCCTACCCCCCTACCTACACTCACCTTTACTGGCTCCATCCCCGCCTCTTTGACTTGTCTGCCTCCTCTCCACCTATCCTCTCCTCTATCCATCCTCTATCCGCCTCCCCCTTTCTCCCTATTTATTTCAGAACCCTCTTCCCCTCCCCCATTTCTGATGAAGGGTCTAGGCCCGAAACGTCAAGTTTTCCTGCTCCTATGATGCTGCTTGACCTGCTGTAGTCAGGATAAGCTGCTGTTTAATAATTAATATTTTGGGTCTAAACTAGATCCTACCACTGATGTTTGATACGCTTATTACAGCGGTCCTGAAAAAATTAAAATGCAGCATTTCATTGACAAAATCAATTTTATATTACTTACTTTTTGTCAACTTCTGTTCATTAGGGTGAGGGATATTAGTGAGGGGAAAAGGAATATATTTCTTTCCAAGCAATGGCAGTCAACAACAAAGACTCCCAGGGAAGGTAAACCGAGATTAGATAACAGGAAAACTCCCTTTACACTGTCCCATCAAACATTTCCAGGGCAGGTGCAGCATGCATTTTAATTATGGAATAAAGCTCCCTTACACAGTTAGAGCAAGCACAGATATATTGGCTGAATGATGCTTTCTGTGCTGAATGATTCCATGAATCCTGACTAATTAGATTATCTGAAATAACTCAAGCAATGGTGAAATGAATCCCTCGGGTAGGAGAGGAAATGAGGGAGAGTTACAGTGGGTCAGCGTATCTAGTTACAGTGGAAAATGGGAAAAAGGCATCTTACAATAAACCTCCCCACAGTTATAAGTGGTTGGATGGAAGATAAGTGTTATGCCTACTCTTGAATCCCTGCACCTTCGCAAATCAGGCTAAAACATCAAGTGGAATCTGGCAGGGGTCCAAGAGGCATAGGCTATAGCAGGATTCGGCGCAGAATCGAGAAGTACAGCAAGGCTAATCAGGACTTTGGGAGCATCTCACTTCATCTTTTATTCTTTACACAAGTGGTGTGGTGAGTTTCTTGGTACACAGCAGCAGCAAGTTGCCAATTAAGGTGGATTTATTATTTGTTAAATGTCTTGATGATGGACAACTTGACTCATTAATATTCAGCTTTCCATCTTGTCCAACTCGCCAAACAAGCTAGACATTGAAAAAACTCAAAATGGAACCCAGAGTACCCAGCAGGTACCCAACAGATTCAGCTTGCCATTTACTCTGAACGAACTCCATGTTGGACACCGGACACCAACATCTCAGGGCATGGTCCATGGCCAGCAGCCACACAGATCCCACTTCCATGGAAGTTGGTATCTAATATGTGTCAGCTTCTTAGAAACCACATGGCACATCTCCAATCCACTTACAAGATGCTGCAGAAGGACACTGTATGCTCAGCAGAGTCACCCAGCTCATGGACTGGGCCAGGCTGCATCTCTGGCCTCTTTGTTCGTCACAGCACTCACTCACTCTGCATTGCCTTTTTGCACTTTGCCCCATTCCGTTTGGCTTGGCACTTAGGGCAGACACAAAGGGAGGAAATTTATCATGTTTGCCAGCAGGCCTCAGTTAAGTCAAGGGAGATTGCCTTTACTCTGGAGGTTCCAGAAAATTAAGTCAAGAGCAACCTCCAACACTAGTCCAGGGTCTTGGACAAGGTCAGACAGCCACTTGGGGAAGTCAGAGTCAGGACGCTTGCCACATTAGGGGTGAGGAGGCAAATGTCGGGCAGCCCATTTCCAACTAGACACTTTCCGCCCTTTTGTAGGTTGTTTTCCTCCTGAAATGAGAGGGCCATTCATTCCACGAGATGAAGTGGGTGACGCAACTGTTACTTTTGGTGCAGGTGGGGTAGTGCCCCAAGTGAGTGCAGAAAGATGTCGCACGCAATAGTGTGAATAGTAGAGCACGATCCTTGGTAGGAGGCGGATACAGTCACAAAGACGGAGTGAGAATGGGGCATCAGAGAGATGATGATGACACTTACTCTGGCAAAGTGAAGAAAATCACTGATTTTTTTCCTATATTGCTGAGCATTCATCCAGATGGTTGAGTCTGCTTTAACCCAGGTTGTAACCTTGGACTAGAGTGGCATGGCTTGGTGTTGTAGCCTCCACTACTGGTGCAGGGGGAAGAGAAAGTCCTGCCTCTGCACCATCCCATCCAGCAGAACTTCCAGGTCCCTGCTCAGAAGATGGGCACTGATTTCCCCCTGTCTGCCATGTCTGGGACAAACATCAGGAACTGTGCAGAGCGGCTCAGTTCTGACAATGCTTTTCTGGGTACATCACACACTTTCAAAGGCTCAAAGGATGCCATGACAAGTTGATCTGGGAATGGCATATGGTTAACATGGGGCTGGAATTGAGTATGAGGGTTGCCATTGGGGTGGAATAGACAGTAAACGAAGCGAGTTTGTTAAGATACTGTAAAAACTGTATCTTTTTATTTTTTTCTATTTCTGATTGTGAACTGAAATGGGGAAAGAACTGTTTTAAAAACCAAGGACTGTTTAAGGATTGTTGCAATTCTTAAAAGTAAGCAATCTGATACTTTTTGTATGTGTTTACACATCTAGCAATAGTGGAACAGACAACACAGTGTGGAGCTGGAGGAACACAGCATACCAGTCAGCATCAGATGAGCAGGAAAGTTGACATTTCGGGTCGGGACCGTTCTTCAAAAATGGGGAGAGGGAAAGGAGTTGGGAAATAAATAGAGAAGGGGGGGGCTGGGGAAGGTAGGTGGGATGGTGACAGGTGAGTGCAGGTAGGGAGTGATGGGGATTAGTCAGTGGGATGAATGAGGCTGATAGGAGAGAGAGAAGATGGACAGCTTGTGTCAGGTCAAGGAGGCATGAATGACAGGGAGGCCTGGACATGGGATGAGGCCGGGGGTGGGGAGATTTTAAAACTGGTGAATTCCATGTTTCGGCCATCAGGCTGTAGGCTCCCGAGGCAGACTAGGACGTGTTGCTTCTCCAGTTTGTGGGCGGTGATCATTGTGACACTGGAGGAGGCCATTAGTGGAAGCCTAGTTTGCAGATGATCAGGAGCCAAGGTATATGCAGGAATGGAGCTCCAGCTGGCAATATGTAGCTGATTAGTCTATGGCCTAGTGACTGGTTATCAATGATAAAGACCTTCTGCCTGACAACAACTATGTGATTGGCTTCCAGATGGTTGAACAGCCTGGGGGTGTGAATGTTTTGACAGGAACATTTGACCTCTTAGGAGAAGGAGTTATTCAACAAAGTGTGAAAAGCATGTTAAGCCTAAGGATAATCAGTTTATTTCCTTTTTCCAGTTGCTGTAGACTGTTGCTTTTAGTTGATAAGTCAAAGAATTTTATAAGTGGGAACCAGTCATGCTGTGCCTCCTCCAAACAAGTGAAAGCATCTAGAGAAGGGAGATCGAGAAGCAGCGTTTTGATTGGCACGAGAAGCAGCGTTTTGATTGGCACAAGAATCATATCATTGAACCATGGGACCACTGAACTTTCTTTACTGCCTTTCCCTTCCACAAGACCCATGTTTTTTTCTCCCGTGTCTGTCTGTATGTGAGTGTAGAGGGCGAGTTTATAAGGGGGTTATGATTTTAACTATTAGAGTTATATATCGATGGTTCATAATAGTTTATCTGTAGCTAGAACCTATTTATTTGTAATAAATAGACATTCTTGTCAAGTACCAAAACCTTGTTTAAAAGACAAGTACATTGGGAACAGAAAGAAAAATTTGTTGAAAAAGCTCAGCAGGTCTGGAAGCATCTGTGGAGAGAAATCAAAGTAAATGTTTCAGGTTGGGTGACCCTTCCTCAGAGCTCGTAGTTTGGTTTATCAGCATTCTGAGGAAGGGTCACTCAGCCTGAAACCTTAACTCTGATTTCTCTCCACAGATGCTGCCAGATCTGCTGAGCTTTTCCAGCAAATTCTGTTTTTGTTTCTGATTTACAGCATCCGCCGTGCTTTTGGGTGCTTTTTGTTTTAGGTAAATTGGGAATTCGGTGTACTTTTAAAAATCTTTAACTTTTGCGTTGACTCCAGGAATAGCAGGCTTAATTTTCAGTCCACTAGTTCAATAAGGAACAATATGGCAAGAAACTTCAATAGGTATTTGAAATAACTGCACAGAGGCCAGTATCCCGTTACCTAATCACCCTTTATTTTCATGTGCACTTAACGTGAGCTATAACCAGCCAGCTCGAAGCCAGCCTTTAGACCGAGGAGACTTTCTGAATCCCCTGATTATATCTGTCAGCCAGGGCTCCCTGATTGGCCCAGGTTAACAAACCCAATTGAGAATCTTACAGTCAAGAGATCTACTTGGACATAGTTCCAATCACTTCAGTATTGATACAAAAAACCCTCAAAAATTGTGATGTATCTAGGACTCAGCCAAAAAACGTAAGATTCAGCTTTTTATCTCTTTCTTCACAGGTGTTGTCAGACCTGCTGAGTTTCTCCAGCACTTCATTTTTATTTCAGATGTCCAACATCTGCAATAGCTCGCTTTCATTTTAGAATGTTGCTACTATTTTAGTAATATATGGCTGTTATTTCTAGGAGCTATGTGTCTCTTATAAACTATTCTTTAGGAAGCTGAATATAGAGCATACCTAACGACCCCTTTAAACAACAATATTTACTTAACTTTATCATCCAGTATTCTACTAGTTCCTACCATCAAAAATCATATTTTGAAATGATCGATAAATATTTGTGGTACCATCATTCAAGACTTTCACCAATAGGATAGCTATGTTGCCTTCTGTAGTGAGAATTAGTGGGATGATAAAGTAAGATGAATGATTCAGCTCATTGTGAATTTATTTCCTCACAAATAAAGGAACTGACAAATTTGTAAGCATGAATGAATAAAGCAGCTTTTCAATAACAGCTTTGAGAAAATGCAGGGATATGTTCTAGTCATGAAATAAATCAATCCCGCGAATCAACGCCCAGTTGCTGTAGAGACCACAGTTTAACTGTATGGCTAGATATATCTAATATTATGAATCAATGGCCAAGCTCTCAATCAGGTTGCAAACTTGGAAAATGACTCCTTGAGCAGTATCGAACTGAAGCCCTGCTAAGCAGATTGGCCCTCAGCAGGTGGCTCTCTGGTACTTTACTAAAGCAAGTATGTCCTTACCTTCTTTGCAGTAACAAGCAGTTCCATTGCTTTTTCAAACTGCTTGTGCTCAATGAAGAAATCAGAACAGCGAGACAGCAGGGCAGGGTCTGAATTCTCATCCAGCTCCTCAGCAATGTGTTGTAAAGCGTTAAACTGCTGGGTAGCAAAGGCCAATTCAATAGCTTTGGAAAAGTGACCAGCCTAAAATTAAACATCTAACCATTAATAGGTAGTCCAATAGTCAGTGAGGAAACAGAAATACTCTGGCAAGACACTGAAATCAGCTATAATCTGCACACACTTGAGTGTTAGAACATAGAACATAGAACAGAACAATACAGCATGGTACAGGCCCTTTGGCCCATTATGTTGTGCTGACCTATTATCCTACTCTAAGATCAAACTACCCTGCATACCCTTACATTTTACTATCATCCACGTGCTTATCCAAGAGTCGCTTAAATGTTCCTAATGCATGTGACTCCACTATCACCACCGGCAACGCATTCCACACACACACTACTCGGATATCACCCCATACCTTCCTCCAATCACCTTAAAATTATGCCTGCTTGTAACAGTCATTTCCGCCCTGGGAAAAAGACTCTGGCTAGCCACTCTATCTACGCCTCTCATCATCTTGTACACCTTTATCAAGTCACCTCTCATCCTTCATTGCTCCAACGAGAAAAGCTCTAGCTCCCTCAACCTTTCCTCATAAGACCTGCCCTCCAGTCCAGGCAGCATCCTGGTAAATCTCCTCTGCACCCTCTCTAAAGCTTCCACATCCTTTCTATAATGAGGTGACCAGAATGAACACAATATTCCAAGTGTGGTCTAACCAGGGTTTTGTAGAGCTGCAGCATAACCTCACAGCTCTTAAAATCAATTCCCCTGCCAATGAAAACCAACACATCATATGCCTTCTTTACAATCCTATCAACTTGGGTAGCAAGTGGACCCCAAGATCCCCCTGTTCTTCCACACTGCCAAGAATTCTGCCATTAACACTGTATTCTGCATTCAAATTCGACCTTCCAAAATTGATTCACTTCACACTTTTCCAGGTTGAATTCCACCTGCCACTTCTTTGCCTGGCTCTGCATCCTGTCAATGTCCTATAAGATGTGTCTGCTGAAATTATAACAGTGATTACAATTCAAAAGTACGACACTGGTTGTGACGGGTTGTCCCATGGACTACATTTATGCAAGTTTCTTTCCAAGAGGTAACTTTCACACCTTGGAGAGATCATCAGGCTTTTATTAGAACAGGGCGGTGCCCAGAAACATCTATAATTGCCAGTGAAACCCACAAAAGTCATGTAGTTCTTGTTACTATGATGAGACCACTCCATTACTTACTTGCAACGTAACTAGGAAATGAAACCACTTTTTCTCTATGAAAGGAGAAAAGTAATGACTACAATGTTTTTTCACAGGGGCCAGAAATGTTAGGCCACTAAAGCCTTCCCGCTGCAGGGATGAAATTAAAAATAATTCAAATATGGAGACTTTATATCAGATATATATTGTACTTAAATCAATCAAATATGTAAGGTGATAGCATACCTTATGATACAGCATCACAGCACGATCCATTTGGAGCCCCTTCTCCTCATAGTAACGTGCAGCCTCCATCATATCCTCGGGGGAGCTCAGGAGAGACAAGTTCATCAGATGATCATCAAGACCATTGTCCTGAATAACGATGAGTTCAGAGAGACCAACTGTTAATATTCTCTACATCTCACTAATGTAGCACAGCAATAAATCTAGCTTGAACAAATTGATCTGTGTGCCCAATTTTAGTGAGTTTTACGTTTAGTAATCTAAGACCTTGAAAGGAATGTTTTTCCACTATTGACTTCAAGTGTCAACATCAAGTGTATCAGGACAACAGAGAATGGCTTATGTCCAACATGGGGTCAAACTTTATGCTTTGCCCTCAAGCTCAGAAGCACTTCCTTTCTCATAACTGTCCTCCCCATGTGTCTACATATTTGTAATTAATTACGGCCAGTGTAGGCTGTGGATTCAGGCAAACTGAGAATCACCAAAATCTATGTTGGGTTGATTCCTTCTTTCATAATATGAATTGGGGTCAACTGAGGAGACTTTCATTCAATGAACTGTCCTAGATTCAAACTGAAATACTAAAGGTGACAGAATTCAGCAATATCAACTGCACTGCACAATCCCATTAAAATCCACAGCTGGTAGCCATTCAAAAATCTTGAAAACTTAGAACTCAGATAATTGGATTTGTTTGTTGGTTTGTTGCTTAGCTTTTTGCCCTATCTTAGAGTGATCGATGGGTGTTACTAACTTGACGAAAGGTTTGCAGACAAAATTATACTGTACTCTTAGGATGTGACAGCTTTGTACTATAACACGCTATAGACTTTAAATATAAAGATTTGCTCCCAATTTCTGGTCTAACCCATGACAAAGAATTGAGAAATCAGTTATAAACCAGTAATAACACTGATAAACTTTAAACTCACTCCTGTAAAGTGATACACACAACACTGATGAAATGTAGCTACAGCAAACAATCAGGAAGACAAATGGTACATTAATTTCTTTCAAACCAAACAAAAATGGATTGGAGCATAATTGTCAAGAAGTCTTATTACAATTACACTGGTGAAACCATATCTAGAATAGTGTGTGCAGTTTTGATCTTCGTACCCAAGCTAGGACATACATGTCACAGAGGGATGTAACCAAGGTTCATTAGACACGTTCTGGTTATGAAAGAAAAAGTCCTATGGGAACACACTGGGCAGACCAGGCCTTTATTCCCTGAAATTTACAAAAACGAGAGGTGATCTTGTTGAAGCTTATAAAATTCTTATGAAGCTTGACAAGGTAGATGCTGAGAAAATCCTTCTTCTTGACAATTTAGAACACAGTGTCTCAGAAATTGAGGCTGGCCATTTAGGACCGAGCTGTGGGAAAATTTCTTCAAAGGGATGTGAATCCTTGGAATTCTGTACCCTAGGGAACTGTGGAAGGTCAAGACAAGGTTCAAGACAACAGTCAGTACATTTTTGAGTACCAGCAGAATAAAGGGTTTTTGGCAAAGTGGCAGGTAAATGGAATTGAGGTGGAAGATCATGCAATTGAATGGTGAAGCATGCTCAAAGTTTGACACCCTTCTGTGACATGCTAAAGGTTGACTCCAGCTCATATTTCTTATGTTCTCTTGTTGATGAGGGCTTGAAGATTGATGCTGAATTTAGGAATCTAAAACAAAAACGTAGGACTCACTGGGTTGAACTTCCCTTTAACATAGAAGATGACAAGAAGCATAAGTAGTCTTAAAACTCAGAATTCAGGACTAAAACTAAAAAAAATAGTTAAATGATCAGTAGCTGTGCTTACCTTGCAGAGGCGGATTGCATTGTTGTAGGCCTGAGCGCGGGTGTAGAAGTGGATGGCCTGTTTAACATTGTCCCGAGCCTCATACTGACGAGCCAGGTGATAAGAGGCTGCATGATTTCCTGTTTCGTTAGCAATTTCAGAGGCCTTTAAAAAAACATTCGCAACCCATCATCAACCATATGATTTCATCAATGTCATCATATTAACAATACACAAAAGCATATCATAGATTGCTAAATGTTTACTTTCAAACTTGAATAAGCAAAAGGTTTGAAACTTCCTCTTGGCTTAATGTATAAAAATTAATGGCAGCAACTTGTATTTGTACAGACCCAGCACCTTTAAAGTTGTAAAATGTCCCAAAGCATTTTAGAGTTGTATTTTAGACAAAATTTGACACAGGGCTATATAAGGAAATATTAAGACTGGTGGCAGCTGATCAAAGAGATAAATATTAAGGACCATCGTAAAAGAGAACAGAGTGATAGAGAGAGATAAAAGGTACTGCAGATGCTGGAGAATCCGAGATAACAAGCATGGGGCTGGATGAACACAGCAGGTCAAGC
>JAHRHZ010000023.1:39066942-39179410 GCA_024137785.1 Ginglymostoma cirratum | reverse complement strand
GAAGGGTTTAGGCCCGAAACGTCAAGTTTTCCTGCTCCTATGATGCTGCTTGACCTGCTGTGTTCATCCAGCCCCATGCTTGTTATCTTAGAGCGATAGAGAGGTTTAGCAAGGGAAATACAGAGCTTGATGACCCAGCACCTGAAGGCACAACCACCAACAGCAGGGAAAGTAAAATCAGGAGTTTGCAAGAGACCAGAACTAGATGAGTATTGAGACCACAAAGGGCTGGAAAAAGGTATGATAAAGGGAGGGATGATGTCATGGACAGATTTGAAAATAAGGACCACTTTAATATCGAGGCAGTGCTTGACTTGGAGGTGGCTTGGGTGCCAAGTTGCAAGCAGCTAGGGGTTGGGAATATAACAGGAACAAAGAATTGGCTGACCAACTACATACATACTTTAGTTCTGTGTTGACAAAGGAGGATGCAAATAACATACCAGAAATGTTAGGAACACAGGATTTAGTGAGAGGGCGAACTAAATTAAATCAGTATTATTAGGGAAATGGTATTAGGAAAATTGATGGGATTGAAAGCCGACAAATCCCTAGGCCCTGATAATCTACATCCCAGGGTAGTTAAAGAAGTGGCCCTAGAAATAGTGGGTGCATTGGCGGTCAACTTTGAAGATTCTATAAACTCTAGAACATTTCTTATAGATTGGAGTGTAGCTGATGTAACCCCTCTATTTAAGAAGGGAAGTAGAGAGAAACAGGGAATTATAGACCAGTCAGTCTGATGTTGATCGTGGGGAAAATTCTACAGGAGTGCACTTGGAAAACAGTTGCAGATTGGACAGAGTCAGCATAGATTTACAAAAGGGAAATCATGCTTGACAAATCTCCTGGAATTCTTCAAGGATGTAGCTTGTAGAGTTGATGAAAGTGAGCCAGTGGATGTGATTTTTTTCAGCTTTCAGAAGGTTTCCGAGCATTTGACAAATCCCACAAGAGATTCGTATGCAAAATAAAACTCCATGGGATTGGATGTAGTGCACTGTGTTGGACAGAAAACTAGTTGGCAGACAAGAAACAAAGAACAGAAATAAATGGGTCCCTTTCCGAATGGCAGGCAGTGACTACTGGGGTATCACAGGAATCTTTGCTAGGACCCCAGCTATTCACACTATATATTTACGATTTAGATGAGAGAACAAAATGTAATATTTCCAAATTTGCAGATGACACAAAGCTGAGTTTAAGGGTGAGCTGTGAGGAGGATGCAGACATGCTTCAATGTGATCTGGACAAGCTGAATGAGTGGGCAAATGCATGGCAGCTGCAGGAGAAAGTGGATAAATGTGAGATTATCCACTTTGGTAGCAAAAACAGGAAGGCAGACTACCATCTGAATGTGGCAATAAAAAGAGAGGGGACTGTGCAACAAGTCAGACAGCATCAGAGGAGCAGCAAAGTCAACGTTCCTGCTCCTCTGATGCTGTCTGGCCTGCTGTGTTTGTCCAGCTCCATGTTTATTGACGTTGGCTTCGAGCATCTGCAATCCTTACTGTTTCTGACTGTGCAACAAGACCTGGATCTCCTCGTACATCAGTCTCTGAAAGTAAGCTGCAGGTGCAGCAGAAAGCAAAGAAGACAAATGGTATGTTGGGCTTCATAGCAAAAGGACTCAAGTCAATGTCTTACTGCAATTATACAGGGCCTTGGTGAGACCACATCTGGAATACTGTGTGCAGTTTTGGTCTTCTTATCGGAGAAAGGAAGCTCTCGCTTTTGAGGGAGTGAAGTGAAGGTTTACCGGACTGAGTCCTAGCATGGAGGGACTGCTGTATGAACAGAGGTTCTGTTGGTTAAGATTATATTTGCTGGAGTCAGAGAATAAAGGAGGGATCTCACAGAAACCTATAAAACTCTAACAGGACTAGACAGGGTAGATGCAGAGAGGATATTCCTAATGATACAGAGTAAATAATTTATAGGAACATAGAAATAGGAGTAGAACATTCAGCCCCTCGAGCCTATTCCACCATTTAATATGATCCTGGTTGATCTATGGCCTAAATCAATATACGTGGTTTTGGCCCATGTCCCTTTGCTTAACAAAAAATTATCTATCTCAGATTTAAAATGAACAACTGAACCAGCATCCACTGCCATTTGTGGAAAAGAGTTCCAAACATCTAACACCCTGTGTGCACAAGTGCTTCCTAACATCTCTTCTGATTGGTTTGGCCCTAATTCTCAGAACATACCCCCTAATTTTAGAATCCCCAAACGATGGAAATAGTTTATCTTTACCTACCCTGTCTTTTCCTGTTACTATCTTGACCATAACCTTCTAAATTCTAGAAACAGGCCTAATTTGTATAATTTCTCCTCATAACTTAATCCCTGAGGTCTAGATATAATTCTTGTAAATAGGACTGAGGACTTTAGGATTGAGATGAGAACAAATTTCTTCACTCAGAGTGGTGAGCCTGTGGAATTCATTACCACAGAAAACAGTCCAGGCCAAAATATTGTATGATTTCAAGAAGGATTTGGAGATAACACTTGGACCTTAAGGGATCAAAGGATGCGGGGCAATTGTAGGAATAGGCTATTGAGTTGGATCAGTCATGATCATATAAATAATATAGCAGATACAAATGGCCTACTCCTGCTCCTATTTTCCATGTTTCTAAAAGGTACTTAAGCCAGTTACTCTTGTGAACATGCAAACAAATGGCAGAATCTCCAACAGGTGAACTGTTACATTTAGAAGTACAAACTTCAAACAAGTAAAATAATTCACTGGGAGCAGACAGAATAAACATGAAAACAATAGATTCAAATTTTAGAGTTTGATTGGAGTTCTTTAAGGAAGTAACAAAAGTGATTATAATGAGAATTAGTCACATTTTCTGTAATTTCCCAAAAATTAGCAAAGGAAACGTTATATAAGACTTCTAACAATTAAGGCTCATGGAAGTGGGAGTAAATTAGTTGCAGGACTGAAGATCAATTTGGCTGATGATGGCCAGTGAGAATGTGATGGGGACCCAGATTTTGATCCAACAATATTTCCAAGTCAGGATGGTGAATGGCTTGAAAGGAAAATTGCATGTGATGATATTCCCATTTATTTGCTGCCCCTGTCCTCACAGGTGGTACAGGTCATGGTTTTGGACAGCGGCTGTCAAAGCAGCCTTAGTGAATTTTTGCAGGGCAATCTACAGATTGTACACACTGCTGTTCCTGAGCATTGGTGATGGAAGGAATGAATGTTTGTGGATATGATGCCAATAAAGCTGGCTGATTTGACCTGAATAGTGTCAAACCACCTATGTGTTGTTGGAGCTGCACTCATCCAGTCAAATGGAAAGTATTCCATCATGCTCCTGAGCCTGTAGGTGGTGGATAGGCAAAAAATACTGGAAATCACAGCAGGTCAGGCAGCATCATGGAGAGAGAACTAGCTAACATTTCAAATCCTGTTCTTGTAGCCACAGCATTTTTATGGCTAGTCCAGTTCAGTTTCTAGTTAATGGCAATCTCCAGGGGTGTTGATAGTGGAGCATTCAGCGATGGTAATACCATTGAATGTAAAGGACCAATGATTAGATTCTCTCTTGTTGGACACAGTCATTGCCTTGCACTTGTGTAGCACAAATGTTACTTGCCACTTGTCAGCCCAAACTTGCATTTGGACATGGATTTTTTTCAGTATCTGAGAAATTTTGGATGGTACTGAACATCATGCTAATCATCAGCAAACATCCCAACTTTTAACGTTATGATGGAGGGAAGGTCATGCATGAAGCATCTGAAGATGGTTGGGCCAAGGACACCACCTTGAAGAACTCCTGGAGAGATGCCTTGGTGCTGAGCTGACTGACCTCCAACACTGACAATCATCTTCCTTTGTGCTAGGTATGGCTCTAGACAATGGAGAGTTTTCCCCCTCTAGCTTTGTTAAAGGTCCTTGATGCTACACTTCATGGAGAAAGCTCAGAAGAATGAAATGTTAAGCTACAGGATAAATAACTAAAATAAACTGTTATCTGGTTCAGCCAATGCTTTACTCTGTAGAATACAAGTTGAAGCTTCAGGGGTCATTGAAATGCCAGCCATGGAATGTGGTTGGTCACGGTTGAATAACACAGACTCTAACATTAGTCTGACTACAGCTGGAGGTCAGAACAAAATTTATGTTTGGAGATATACTACAATTAGGAGAATGAACAAATAGGCATAGTTGGCACAAACAGATAACAAAACACTGATACCATATGAACATGCTCTCCCTCCCTCAGTGACAAAGCTTTTTCCTTTCTCACCTTCTGTATATTGCCAAGATAACAATGAACACGGACAAGTGAGAGATAGTCTTGCGCCTTCTCATAATATTTCAAAGCAGAGTCCATGTCTGCCTGACTTTCCAAATACTGGGCCCACCATTTCCACAGGCTTCTGTGAACAACAGGGATAAAGATATTACTCAGCATAGTGGCTCTGCCAATACCAGCAGTGACCAGGGCCCAGTAAGACCACATACCAGGCTACTAACTTGGTACTTTTAGAAATCATGCGTTGGAATGAACAATTTGCAAATATCAGACTTGTTAACTGAGTCCTGAGTATCTGTTTTCACAATGGGAAATGTGAGAAAATACCAGGGGTAGAGGTGGAATTATTATCTCAAAAATTTGATTGAGTTTTTTCAAGAGGTGACCAAGAAGATAGATGAAAGCAGAGCGACAGACGTTGTCTGCTTTAGCAAGGCTTTCGACTAGGTTCCAAATATTAGACTGGTTAGTAAGATTAGATCACAGGGAGAGCCAGCCAATTGGGTACAAAATTGGCTTGACAGTAGGAGACAGAGGGTTGTTGTTCAGATTGGAGGCCTGTGATCACACATGTGTTGCAGGGATTTGTGCTGGGTCCACTGTTGTTCATCATTTATATAAATGATTTGTTGATAATATTGGAGGCATTGTTAGCAAGTTTGCGGATGACACCAAAATTGATGATATAGTGGACAGTGAAGAAAGTTATCGAAGAGTACAACAGGATCTTGATCAACTGGATCAGTGAGCCAATGAATGGCAGATGGAGTTTAATTCAGATAAATGCAAAGTGTTGCATTTTGGTAAGACAAATCAGGGCAGAACTTACAGGGCAGAACAGCTAATGGTAGCCATTATGTGGATATGCTGGTGTTGGACTGGGGTGGACAAGGTCAGAAATCATATCACACCAGGTTATAGTCCAACAGGTTTTTTTGAAAACACAAGCTTTCGGACTCTTACTCCTTCTTCAGATGCTAGTGAAAGAGGTAGTATCAGACACAGAATTTATAAGCAAAAGACCAAAGGGTTATACCACTGATGAGGATGTACAAAACGAACCTAAGATGCTGTTAAATTTTTAATCAGTTGGAAGGTTTTCATTGATTAATACGTATATGTAAATCCCCAAATTCCTTTGAAGTCACCATCCTGAGAGAACTAAAGGTTTTATCAGTGTAAAGAAGAGGTGACATTTTAGGTCAGACAATGCAATGTTAGGTATGGGGCCTTGTTTAGGCCCCAAAATCTGTTTGTGTTTTGATTTCGAGTCAGACTGGTTTTATTTCTAAATGGTAAGGACAGTGTTGTTGAACAGAGAGACCTAGGGATTCAGGTACATTGTTCCTTGAAGATGGTGTCACAGGTAGTCTGGGGGTGAAAATGGCATTTGTCACGCTTGATTTCGTCAGTCAGAGCACTGAATACAGGAGTTGGGACGCCATGTTACGGCTGAACAAGACAGTGGCAAGGTCAGATTTGGAGTACTGCATACAATTCTGGTCACCCTGGTATAGAAAGGACGTTATTAAACTGGAAAGGGTGCAGAAAAGATTTACAAGGATGTTACCAAGACTGGAAAGTTTCAGTTATAAGGACAGGCTGAATAGGCTGTTTTTTCCCTGGAGCACAGAAGATCGAGGGGTGACCTGATAGAGGTTTATAAAATCATGAGGGGCATAGATAAGGTGAACAGCGAAGGTGTTCTACCCAGGGTAGGGGAGTCCTAAACTGGAGGGCTTTGGTTTAAGGTGAGAGGACATTTAAGAGGGACATGAGGGGCAAATTTTCCACACAGAGGGTGATGCATATATAGAACTGCCAGAGGTGGGAACAATTACAATATTTAGAAGACATTTGGACAGATACATGGGTAGGAGAGGATTAGATGGAAATGAACCATACGCAGGCAAATAGGACTAGTACAGTTTGGGAAACTTGGTCAGCATGGACAAATTGGGTTGAAGGACCTGTTTCTGTGTTGTATGATTCTATAACATAGTGGATTTATGTAAGCAAAACGGATAGACTAATGAGTATTAAGAAAGGCCTGATGGTCTCTACCTCATGGTATCTCAAAGAACTAGTTGAGGAAAATGTAGATGTGTTGATTAGATTATTTTCAAAACATTCTAGATTCACGAGTCCATAGTTTGGAAAAAATGCAAGTTGCAACTCTATTATTTGAGAAGGGAGGAACAGTGTTTCTTCTAAATTCGTTTTTGGTAACAGGCTGGAAGGGTCAGCATTTATTGTCCGTTTCTAGTCACAGTGGCTTGTAGCTTACAAGGAAATATATTATTTCCAGATATTTAAAATCTCAACTCTTCAGAGCAAATACTGGATTATTAGTCCAGACCTTTAGATCACTTCACCATTAATGTAAGCACTGTACTTCTCCCTCAGGTTTACATGATAATGTGATTTAACAGGATAGAAAAGCTACTATGCTCTGTGATGAGGGCAATTTGACAATACAGCACGTGTTAAAATTAGATTTCAGTTATTCAGGAGGCACTGAATCTGTTTGTCCCAAAATCCGTAATTCTTTTTCCCAAGAGTCTGGTGAGGGGTCAAATGAAATGTTCAAGACTGAGATTGATAGATCTCGTAGGGTCTTGTAATCAGGAGGTAGAGAACACCAATGTATAATTTGAGTTAAGGTACCAACCAGCCACAATTTAATGAAATCATTTAAAATGTTGAATGGCACCTACTCCTATTCATGTGTTACAAGAAATAGTATATTTCTATGCTATTAACTCCATTTAAATTTTTTTTTCACAAACAAACCTGATTAAATCTAATCAATTTGCTTTGGATCCACTGTTTCCTATTACTAGTATCATCCTGGTGAAATAAACTTTATGCTCTCTACAGCCCACTTCTTAATGGGCTGGCCAAAACTCAAGAAGTACTTTGCAACCTAACCACTGACTTATACAATTTTATTGTCACTTCTTTATCTTCCTACTCTAAACCCTTATTTATAAAACTGACTGAAACTGTAACAAAATGCCACCTAAAATCACTTCAGTCACAGCATCTACTGAGAAACCTCACACCATCTAGCACTCACTTGTCCTTTGTTTTGTTGACATATATTTCAAGCGCTTGGAGGTCTTCCAGTAGCATCCGTGGTACCTCAAATCGGTGAGTGTCTGATTTTTCATAGCTGTTGGAAAATAAAAATTAGATACTTTATGGAACATGGATCTCACAATCCTACAAAAAAAGGTTGTAAAAGCATTTTGCATGTATGTTGAACCAATCCAAAATTAAAGGCTGGATGTCCTGTTTTTGCAGCTACAATAATTCCACATTTCTCAATCTGGATGTTGAGTATCTATCTAAACAAAATCCAGTATAAAGTAGCATAAGTTGTAATTTCATTAATTTTTTTTTGAGAAACGAAACAATGATGTGTTTAGATTACGATACACCACCCATTCAGATCAAGACACATTCTTCATTCATAAACGGCTCTGTGGCAGGGAATAGAAAGAAGAATAGGCTGTTCGGCACCTCAGGCATCTTCTATCGTTCAACACAATCATGGCTGATCCAATATTCGTCATGTCCACTTTTCTGCCCTTTCCCTGTAACCCTTGATTCCTCTACTGATTAAGAATCTTTCTATCGCAGCCTTAAATTTACACAAGGACTCTGTCCCCACAGTTTTCTGTGGCAAGGAGATCCAAAGACTCTCAACAATCAAAGAGAAGAAATTCCTCCCCATTCAGTCTTAAATTGGTGCCCCGTTATTCTGATACTAATGCTCTCTTGTCTAGACTCTTCCATGAGGGGAAACATCCTTCCAGCATTTATCCTGTCAAGCCCCATAAGAATCCTGTATGTCTCAATGTGATCACCTCTCATTCTTCTAAACTCCAGGTAGTTGAGTCATAACCCATTTAGCCTTTGCTCATAAGAAAATACTTCCATACCAGGGGTCATCCGTGAAACTTCTCTGAACTGCTTCCAAAGAAACTATGTCCTTTCTTAAGTAAGGGGACCAAAACTGCTCACAATATATCAGCACCTTGTACAGTTGCAGTATGACTTCCTTACACTTATACTCCAACCCCCTTGAAGTAAGGGTCAACATTCTGTTAGCTTTCCCAATTACAAGCTGCACCTGTGTGCGATCTAGAACCTCCATGTCCCTTTGTGTTGCAGCCTTTGGAGCTTTTCTCCATGTAAATAAAACTCTTGTTCTCCCTTCCAAAATGAACAACATTTTCTCACATTAGAATCCAGTTGCATACTTTTTGCCCTCTTACTTCACCTTTTACCATCTCTCTGTAGACTGTTTGTATCCCCTTCACAACTTGCCTTTCAACCTATCTGGAAATTTGGCTGCTGTACATTCACTTCCTTCCTCCAAGTTATTAACATATATTGAAAATAGTTGCAGTTCCAGAACTGATCCCTGTGGAACACCATTGGTTACAGATTGCCAGCTTGTAAAAGAACCCCCCATCCCTATTCACCGTTTCCAGTCCATTAGCCAATTCTCTATCCACACCAATACACTACCTCCAATACCATGGGCTCTTGTCTTATGATTTAATCTTTCATAAAGTACCTTGTTGAATGCCTTCTGGAAGTCCAAGTACAATACATCTACTGGTTTCCCTCTATCCATTCTGGTTAATACTTCCACGAAAAACTCTAATAAATTAGTCAAACACTATTTCTCTTTCATGAAGCCATGTTATCTCTGCTTGATTAGTTTACAATTTTCTAAATGTGTCACCATTATTTCCTTAATAATTAATTCCAACATTTTTCAACATTAGAAGTTAGGCTAATGGGCTCACTTTTTGCCTCCCTCCCTTTTTCAATAAGGGCATCACATTGACATTTTACCAATATTTTTCTAGAATCTAAGGATTTTCAAAAAATTACAATCAATGCATCCACTATCTCTCCAGCTACTTTTTAAAAAATTATTTGTGGGGTATAGGTACTGCTGGTTGGCCAGCATCTATTGTCCATCCCTAGTTGCTCTTAAGAAAGTGATGGTGAGCTGCCTTTTTGAACCGCTGCAGTCCATGCGCTGTTGGTTGCCCTACGTTCTTAAGGAGGGAATTCCAAGGCTTTGACCTAGCAACAATGAAGGAATGGTGATATATTTCCAAGTCAGATTGGTGAGTGACATGGAAGGGAACTTGCAGGTGGTAGTGTTCCCATGTATCTGCTGCTCTCGTCTTTCTAGATGGAAGCAGTCATGAGTTTAAAAAGTACTGTCTAAGGAACTTTGGTGAATTTATGCAGTGCATCTTAGATAATACAGATTGCTGCTACTGAGCTTTGGTGCTGGAGCGAGTACACACTTGTGAATGTGATTCCGATCAAGCAGGCTGCTTCATCCCAGATGGTGTCAAGCTTTTGGAGTATTGATGAAACTGCACCCATCTAGGCAAGTGGGGGGTATTCCATCACACTCTTGGCTCGTCTGTTGTAGATGGTGAACCGGCTCTAGGGAATCAGGAGGTGAGTTACTTGCCACAGTATTCATAGCATCTGACCTGCTCTTGTTGCCACTTCTGCTTATGTGGCAAGTTATTTGAATTTCTGGTCAATGGTAACCCCCAGATGTTGACAGTGGAGGAACTCAGCGACGATAACACCATTGAATGTCAAGAGGAGATAGTTCAATTGTCGCTTACTGGAGACAGTCATTGCCTGGCATTTATGTGATAAGAACGTTACTTGGCACTTGTCATTCCAAGCCTGGATTTTGTCCAGATCTTGTTGCATTGAACACGGACTGCTTCAGTAGCTGAGGAATCGTGAATGGTGCTGAACATTGCGCGATCACCGGCAAGTATCTCCATTTCTGATCTTATGATAGACTGAAGGTCATTGATGAAGCAGATGAAGCTGGTTGGGCTAGGACATAACTCTGACGAACTTCTGCAGAGATGTCCTGGAGCTAAGATGACTGACCTCCAGCAACCACAACCAACTTCCTATGTACAAGGTATGATTCGAACCAGTGGAGGGTTTGCCCCTGATATCCATTGATTCCAGTTTTGCTAGAGGTCCTTGATGCCACATTCGATCAAATGCAGGCTGGATGTCAAGGCTGTCACTTTCACCTTACCTCTGGAATTCGGCTCTTTTGTCAATATTTGAACCAAGTAGCCCTGGTGGAGCCCAGACTGGTTGTCACTGAGCAGGTGTTGCTGGATAGCACTTTTGATGATATCTTCCATCACTTTACTGTTGATTGAGAGTAGGCTGATGAGCCAGGTTGGATTTGTCCTGCTTTTTGTGCACCTGGGTCATTTTCAATTATCAGGTAAATGCCGGTGTTGTACCTGTACTGGAGCTGCTTGACTAGGGGAGTAGCAAGTTCTGGAGCACAAGTCTTCAGTCTAATGCCGGAATGTTGTCAGGGTCTGTAGCCTTTGCAATATCCAGTGCCTCCAAATGTTTCTTAATATCACATGCAGTGAATCGAATTAGCTGAAGACTGGTATCTGTGATGCTGTGGACCTCTGGAGGAGGCTGAGATGGATCATCCATTCTACATTTCTGGCTGAAGATTCCTGCAAATGCTTCAGCCTTATCTTTTGCACTGATGTGTTGAGCTCTTACATCATTGAGAATGAGGATATTTGTGGAGCTTCCTCCTCCAAGGAGTTAATTGTCCACCACCATTCATTACTGGATGTGGTAGAACTGCAGAGCTTAGATGTGATTCATTGGTTATGGAATTGCTTAGTTCTGTCTATCATTTGCTGCTTATGTTGTTTAGTATGGAAGTAGTCCTGTTTGCTAGTTTCACCAACTTGACACCTCATTTTTAGGTATGCCTGGTGCGGCTGCTCCTTGGGTTTTCAATCGAACCAGGGTGGATCTCCTGGCTTGGTGATAACGGTTGAGTGGGGGACATGCCAGGCCATAAGATTACAGATTGTGCTGGAGTACAATTCCACTGCTGTTGATGGTCCACAGGACCTCATGGATGCCCAGTCTTGAGTTGCTAGATCTGTTTGAAGTCTGTCCCATTCAGCATGGTGATAGAGCCACACAACATGATAGGGAGGTATTCTCAATGTGAAGGCAGGGCTTAGTCTCCACAAGGACTGTGGAGTGATCACTCTTACCGATACTGTCATAGACAGATGTATCTGCAGCTGGCAGATCGGTGAGCGTGATGTCAAATATGTTTTACCCACCACCTGCTTCAGACCCTGTTTAGCAGCTATGTCCTTTAGAACCTAATCAGCTCGATCATCGGTAGTGTTGCTGCCGAGCCACTCTAGAGTGAGGAACTTCAATGTCCACCATCACAGTGCATTTTGCACCTTTGCCACCCTCAGTGCTACCTCCAAGCGTTGTTCAACATGCAGGAATACTAATTCATCAGCTGAGGGAGTATGGTATGTGATAATCAGTAGTCTTTCAACAATCAGCAAAATGATAATCTTATAGGATCCTCGGATGCAAGCCATCAAGGTCTGAGGATTTACAGGTATTTCTCCTATAATGCGATAGTTGCGTTCTTGTGCGAGCTCGTACTGTAGAAAATTGCTATCGTAAACCGCATTATGGGGAAATTGCTATAGAAAATCACTATACCTATACAGAAGATTTGCATTATATGAACAGCGTCCACTATTCAATAATTGCGTTACAGCCAACGTGAGCTAACGAAACACGCGTTATAGCACAAATACCTGTATCTGCCTTTAGCCCCATTAGTTTGTTTAACACTACTTCTGTAGTGATGGTACTCAATTCCTCTCCCTATTCTTTAGTATGAATGGAATGTTTGAAGTATCTGCCACCGTAAAGACCGATGCAAAGTATCTGTTTAACTCTTCTGCTAGTTTCTTATTCCCTATAAAATCTAAAATAAAGGTAAAACCACTATAGTCTTCCAGACCATAGGGCTGGTCTCTAATAGACAGAGACAATTGATGGTCATTTAACCTGAGAGTCACCATGCTTTAACCGAGGGGAGAGATTATGAGAGAGAGTCCTTCAAGGTAACCTCAGCTGACGTGGGAATTGAACCAATGCTGTTGGTGTCACTCTGTATCACAAACCAGCCATTCAACCAACTCAGCTATCCAACTTGTCCCTGTCCCTAAGCCAGGGTTCAATTCCCACCTGCTCCAGAGGTGTCAATACATCACCGAACAGCTTGATTGAAGATATCCACATCCTTCATGGAAACCATACTATGTTTCAGTTGGAAGTGTTCAATTAACACTGAGTAGAGGGGTTTTACTCTTGAGGTCGTTGAAGTTGGTTGGCTCGCTGAGCTAGTTTCTTGTTTCGTTACTATGCTCGGTAACATCCTCAGTGCAGCCTCCGATGAAGCATCGGTGTGTTTTCCCACCTGTTTTTTAAACTCTGGGGTCCGTTGAGATGGATTGCCTCACTTCTGGGTTTCCTTCGTAGTGGAATGTACATGGGGTCGAGTTCAATGTGTTTATTAATAGCATGCTTCGTGGAGTGCCATGCTTCTAGGAATTCTCGTGCCTGTCTCTGCCTAGCCTGTCCCAGGATCTTGGTGTTGTCCCAGTCGAAGTGGTGGTTCTCCTTGTCCATGTGGATTGAGATGAGCGAGTATTGGTCGTGCCTTTTTGTAGCCAGTTGGTGTTCATTTTCTCTTGTTAGTTTCCTTCCTGTTTGTCTGATGTAGTGTTTCTCAGTCTCTGCAGGGGATCTTGTAGATGACATTGGTCCTGTCCATGGCGGGGAGTAGGTCCTCGGTTCCTCTACTGCTGGGCCTTTTTCCAATTCTGTCACATTCATATCATAAACTGTCATGTTCATTAAATACCCATGCATAGCGCTTTGTCAAGTGACTTCTCCAAAGGTGTTTATTGTCTTATCATGATTGGCTCTTCCATCACGTAGGATATCTTGCCAGGAAGATTCCACTGTGGTCAACTAATACATGTCTTTGTAGGGGTAAGTTTCATGACTTTTTAAGCACTAGATGGTATGGCTGTTAAAATATACCTGACCCTATATGACTTAAATGATCACCCACTACATTGAATACATGTGGACTTACTGGATGAGTGCGAGGTGATGATCCCCTAGAGCTTCCAAGTGTTTGGCATAATTGTAGTATGTTGTTCTTAAATGGACTCGATCAAACCCCTCAGCATTTTCAATGGCCTTCTGCCACTGTCCTGAGGCCTGGTAAAACTTGGTAAGGAGGTCATACCGCCTACAGTTTCTATAAAGTCTCTCTGCATCTTCCTGAAAAGACACAAACAGGAAAATAGCCGATCAGTTGCTATGAAAAATGAAATTAGAATAAATGAATGTTTGATGGCCAGTGCACTCGTGATGAGCTGAAGAGTTTCTTTCTGTGCTGCAAAAACTCTATGCTCTATATTCATCAAATTCATGAAAAAGTTCTATCTTTATAGACAATAATTATGAATGATATTTGTCATCAAGTTTAATGACTCCACAAAGCTGAGAAGGTGACCTGTACATTTGATATCATAAATGCAATAATATTTATACGCTGTCACTCCATCAGCTGAATAATTAGCTGATCATGTTTATTAGGTAAGAATCAAAGGGACAGTAGTATACTGCTAATCTTACAAAAATAGTCCAGACACCTAGACAATTATTCTGAAAGATGAGTTCAAAGCTACCACAGCAGCTGAGGAAATTTAAATTTAATTAATTGATAAATCGGGACTAAAATGAGTTTCATTGATAAAGATGATGAAACTAGAGGATTGGTATTGTTATGAATATGGTAAACATGGACTATTGACATTCAGCTTCCATTGCTTGTCATACCCGAGATCTTTTATGGACTAAAAACGTCTTTTAAAAAGAATAAATACAGACCTAAAATGGCTGCTATATCACCTGACCAGGTTGAGACAAGCTCATGAAACCATCAGTAGGCAAGGATCAATCTGACCTAAAATTAAGATTTTTATAAAAGGCACTGAAATTCAGATCTGTGTCTCTTGGCTGATTTACACCTGTTTGGAAGTTACACATTCGAATAGAAGTTGCCCACAGATCTTGAAAAAAAGCAATGACATCTGACAGCAGAATCCACAAAGCAACTGTATTTCAAGTAACAGCTTTGAGCAACAAAATTTGACCAAAGCTCAAGATAAAAATGGATGTAAAAATAAGAGCTGGAAAAGTCACCCTTTGTCTTTGCCTGTCTCTCTTAAATTGAACTCTGTGCTTATATGTGGAAAATAATTAGGATAAGAACCATTTATCAAGAATTGAAGAATATCTGCAAACTTTGACAATGCTAAAGAAACAATACAACAGTTAAACAGTCAGGACTTTAAGCAACAATTATTACCTTTCCATTTGTATTAAATACCTTCCATGTTTTTAAAGAAAATTTATCAGCTGTGTTGCATGAATGTTTAGTATCACATTTCTATTATTTTTCTAAGTTAGTAGAATTAAAATTCTTCATTCCTTCACTCAAGAAAACTTTGTAATTTGACTCCTTCAGTTTTATCCAGTTCCATTTTAATTGAAGTGTAATAGATTCATGCTAGAAGGAAAATACAAATATCTGTTCTGTGATGATACTATGGTTTTAAGAGGTGTATTTTGTCCTTTTTTTGTACAGAAAGGTTGAGACGAAGGTGACGAGCAACTTGCTCCAAAGCCAATAAAGTAAATACCTTGTGAGGCCTGGGTTTTTATTAAGTTGGAACAACAAAAGCTGCCTGAATGGGTGGTGTCAAGCTCCCACAGAACCAGGATTTTATTTAGTTTTAGCTTTCAGTAGCAGTTGCTGGGATCTTGAAGCTGAATGTGGAAGCTCTTGTCTGTCTCTGTTACAGCCAAAAGCTAGATTCTTTCTGTTGCTAGAATTACATGTCAGACAACCTATTTTACAGAATTTGCCCTCACCAATCGTGTTTATGGGATGTTACTATTTTGGAACAGTTAATTAGCGGCAGTTTTTTTTTTTCTCTTGGCTGTATTTTAATTCTGGCATATAAATGAAGTGCATTTTGTTTCAAGCCTGGTAGTTTGTCCAACTGAATTGCATCCAGAGCACAATGTCTTACACTTACTTTTAAAATAAGAAAAAGTTAGGGTCTAGACTACCTTCTTAACATATTTTGAAGGGTTTTGGTCTGGTCCATCACCATTGTGACTGATTAAGAGGGGGTTCAAAACAGGGGAATGAATTTCCCCTCCTCAATTGATAACAACAACATAAAATTCTACCTTTCCTTTAACCTGTCCTTCATGAAGAGGAAATTTGCCAGTTTACCCTCTTTCTCTTATACATGACTGCACATGCATTGCAATGTGTTTTTTTTATTTACTCATTTGTTGGTTGTGGGCATTGCTGGCTGGCCAAAATTTATTGCCTGTCCCTAGTTGCCCTTAAGAAGGCGGTGGTGAGCTGCCTTCTTGATCTGCTGCAGGCCACCTGCTGTTGGTTGACCCACAATGCCAATAAGGAGGGAATTCCAGGATTTTGACCCAGTCAGGATGGTGAGTGGCTTGCAGTGGCTTGAAGTTAGAGGTGTTCCCATGTATCTGCTGCCCTTGTCCTTCTAGATGGAATTGGATGTGGTTTTGGAAGGTGCTGTCTGAGGAACTTTGGTGAATTCTTGCAGTGCATCTTATAGATAGTACACGCTGCAGCTACTGAGCATTGGTGGTGGATGCTTACGGAAGTAGTGCCAGTCAAGCGGGCTGCTTTGTCCTGGATGGTGTCAAGCTTATTCTGTGCTGTTGGAGCTATTCTCATCCAGGCAAGTGGGCTAGTATTCCATCACACTCCTGACGTGTGCCTTGTACATGGTGGCTTTGGGGAGTCAGGAGTCGAGTTACCCTGCCGCAGTATTCCTCGCTTCTGACCTGTTCTTGTATCCACTGTGTTAATACAATGAGTCCAGTTGAGTTTCTGGTCAATGATAACCCCAGGATATTGATAGTTGGGGATTCAGTGATGGTAACGCCATTGAATGTCATGGGGTGGTAATTAGATTGTCTCTTATTGGTGGTGGCCATAGCCTGGCATTTGTGTGGCACAAATGTTACTTGCCACTTGTCAGCCCCAGCCTGGATATTGTCCAGATCTTGTTGCAATTGAACATAGACTGCTTCAGTATCTGAGGAGTCATGAATGGTGCTGAACAATGTGCAATCATCAGCAAACATCCCCACTTCTGATCTTATGATGGAGGGATGCTCATTGATTAAGCAGCTGAATATGGTTGGGCCTAGAACACTACCCTGAAGAACTCCTGCAGAGATGTCCTGAAGCTGAGATGATTGACCTCCAACACCCACAACCATCTTCCTATGTGTCAGGTATGACTCCAACAAATGGAAAGTTTGCCCCCTGTTACCCATGGATTCCAGTTTTGCTAGGGCCCCCTGATATTAACTTAGTTGAATGCACCTTTGACGTTAAGGGCTGTCACTCTCACCTCCACTCTGGAATTCAGCTCTTTCGTCCATGTTTGAACCAAAGTTGTAATGAGGCAGGACCCTGGCGGAACCCAAACGGCATTAACAAGCAGGTTATTGCTGAGCAGGTGCTGCTTGATAGCACTGTTGATGATATCTTCCATCCCTTTACTGATGATTAAGCGTAGACTGGTGGGCTGTAATTGTCCGGGTTGGAAACGTCAGCTTTCCTGCTCCTCTGATGCTGCTTGGCCTGCTGTGTTCATCCAGCTCTACACCTTGTTATCTTGGATTTGTCTTGCTTTTTATGTACAGGACATACCTGGGCAATTTTCCACATTGTTGGGTAGATGTCAGTGATGTAACTGTACTGGAACAGCTTGGCTAAGGGAGCAGCAAGATCTGGAGCATAAGTCTTCAGTATGATTGCCGGAAGGTTGTCAGGGCTTGTAGCCTTTGCAGTATCCAGTGTCTCCAACCGTTTCTTGATATCATGTGGGGTGAATCAAATTGGCTGAAGACTGGTATCTATAATGCTGAGGACCACTGCAGGAGGCAGAATTGGATCATCCACTCGGCTTATGTTTTGCACTGATATGCTGGGCTCTTCCATTATTGAGGATGAGGATATTTGTGGAGTCTCCTCTTTCAGTGAGTTGTTTAATCATCCACCACCATTCACAACTGGATGTGGCAGGACTGCAGAGCTCAGATCTGATCCATTGGGGGTTGTGGGATTGCTTAGCTCTGTCTGCCACTTGCAACTTATGCTGCTTGACATGCAAGTAGTCATGTTTGCTGGCTTCACCAGGTTGTCACCTTATCTTCAGGTATGCCTAGTGGCCTAGTATGCCTTCTCCTGGCATGCCCTCCTGCACTCTCCATTGAACCAGGGATGATCCCCTGGCTTGATGGGATATGCTGGTCCATGAATTTACAGATTGCATTGGAGTACAATTCTGCTGCTGTTGATGGCCCACAGTGCCTCATGGATGCCCGGTCTTGAGATGGTAGATTTGTTCAAAGTCTCTCCTGTTTAGCACAGAGCTGGTGCCACACCACACCATGGAGGTTATTCTCGATGTGAAGGCAGGACTTTGTCTCCACAAAGACTGCGCTGTATTCGCTGTTACTGATTCTGTCTTGGACAGATGCATCTGCAGCTTGAAGATTGGTAACGATGATGTCAAGTATGTTTTTCCCTCTTGTTGGTTCCTTCACCACTTGCTGTAGACCCAGTCTAGCAGCTATGTCCTTTAGGACCCGACCAGCTCAATCAGTAGTACTGCTGCCGAGCCACTCTTGGCGGTTGAAATCCCCCACCCAGAGTACATTTTGTGCCCTTGCCATCCTCAGTGCTTCCTCTAAGTGTTGTTCAACATGGAGGAGTAGTGATTCATCAGCCGAGAAATGACAGTACGCAATAATCAGCAGGAGGTTTCCTTGCCCATGTTTAACCTGAAGCTGTGAGACTTTATGGGATCCAGAGTCAACTCCCACAGACTCCCACAGCAACTTTCTTCCAACTGTACGCCACTGTGCCACCAGTTCTGCCGGGTTTGTCCTGCCAGTGGGACAGGACATATCCAGGGATGGTGATGGTGGTGTCTGGGACATAGTCATAATCATAGAATCATACCTTACAGACAATGTCAGGCTGTTGCTTGACTAGTGTGTGAGACAGCTCTCCCAGTTTTGGCACTAGCCCCCAGATGTTAGTAAGGAGGACATTGCAGGGTCGATAGGGCTGTTTCTACCGTTGTCTTTTTCCGATGCTTAGGTTGATGTCAGGTGATCTGCCCAGTTTCATTTCTTTGAGACTTTGTAGTGATTGGTATGACGGAATGGCTTGCTAGGCCACTTCAGAGGGCAGTTGAGAGTCAACCACATTTTTGTGGGTCTGAAGTCACATGTGAGCTAGACCAGGTCAGGACACCAGATGGGTTTTTCCAACAATCGACAATGATTTCATGGTCATCAGTAGATTCTTAATTTTATATTTTTTAAAATTGATTTCAAATTCCACCATCTGTCATGGTGGTCTTTGAACCCAGGTCCCCAGGACATTAGCTGGGCCTCTGGATTAATAGTCTAGCAATAATACCACTATGTAATCGCTTAGTTTCAACTTCCCTCTGAAATGGCTGTTAGTCACTCAATTGTATCAAAACATTGTCAAAAATTTGATTAGAAATAGTATGGGATAGCATTGACCTCAACAACAAGCACATTCCAAAGGGACAAGTACATTATTTTCCTGAATGAATGCAGCTCCAACAAGCAGCTCGAGAACATCCAAGGCAAAGTAACCTATTTGATCAACCTCACAATCACGACCCACACAATTGGAAACATTTTGTATGTTTGACTCTGCAGCAATTCACCAAGGCCCTTTGGGAGCACCTTCTAAACCTGTAATTTCAAATACCCAGAAGAACAAGGATGCAGACACACAGACCACCACCAGACCTACAAGTTACCTTCTAGGTCATACAGCGTCCTAACTTGGAACTATATCACCATTCTTTCACCTAGAAATCCCTTCCAAACAGCTTTATGGATGTACCTACACCAAATGAACTGCAGCAGTTCAAGTTGACTCATCACCAATTTCTCAAGGGCAGTAGGGGACGGACAATAAATTTTGGTCTTATTAGTTATGCTCACATTCAAGGGTAAATTGTAAAAATTGTATGTGATGTACTTTACAATGAGCTGGAAAGATTCTGTCACCTACCAGCATTCCCAACTGTATCGCCAGCATGGCCACTCTTGCATCCAGTTCTGGCTCCTGTTCAGCCTCTCGCAGAGCTCTGGCTCCCCTGGCATGGCCCATATTCCCCAGACACACCTTGGCCACATCTAATCGCCGTGTCTTCACACACATCCTTGCCATATTCTCCCACACAGCCTCACTGCAGGAAAGAATGAGGAGTGCTAAACATGTCACACATTGCTAAAGCAATATTATAATCCCTTAGGACCTATTGCCTGGATGGACCTTAAAGTGAATGTCAAAGATTTTACCTTATTTCAAATGATCCCTGCAGGTAGATTGCAATAGAATGCACTACTGACAGGGATGTTGACTAACATGTTCCATATAGAATAATTAATCATTAGTGAAGGTAAAGTTCCCATAATCCTACCAGATCATGCAGCTGTTCTCTCATTGGAGAAACTAGCTCACTGGTGCTTGTTTAACCTGACAGTCACCATGCCCCAGGTGAGGACTGAGAAAGACAGTCCTTCACAGTAACCTCAGCCAGTGTGGGAACTGAACCCATTCTGTTGGCATTACCAGCCATCCAGCCAACTGAGCTAACCAATCATCATTAGAAGACTGTAAACGAAAACAAAACAGTGAGGATTCTGGAGATCTGAAATAAAAAGAACAGCTGGAGAAACTCAGCAGTTTTGCAGAATTTGTTGACAAAGAAACAGAAGTAATATTCTGAGTCCAATGTGACTTCTCTTCAAATTGAAGAAATGTGGAAAAGTGATGGGTTTAATGTTGTTGAAAAGATGGGGAGTAACAAGTAAAACAGAACAGAAGGTTCCTTGTCCTCCAACTTCTCGCTGACTTTCCCCTTAGTTTCACTTGCACCACCCCAGCTGAAGGATAAAATACATTGACACAGGTTTTTATATATTAATGTTTCTTCTTACACTAAATGCGCAGATTACGTAAATTTAAAAACAACAGGAAGGACAGCAGAGGGACTGTCAACAGTGAGCAGTGGCCTTGCATAGCTCACACTGTTGTGGTTAACAGCTTCTGTACCTGGTGGTTCATTAAAGTAATTACTTCTCGCCATAAATTTAGTCTTGATGTATGGTTTACAATTGAGACCGCAACTACTTTCCTCCATTTCAACACTGAGAACTTCATCCAACACAGCAACATTTCGAATGTAGGAGCACGGGTTGGTTCTCCCTCACAAGAATAGAACTGAGCGCATTATAGCTTAAATGTACTGTAATGTGTGATATAAATGAACTACTGTATACTAAACTCCATTCTCATTGGACTAAGAAGAAGGCACAGTCCAAGTGGTAAAATTCCAAGGAGATTCTTGTAGTGATCAAGAGAATACATTTTGCATTAAGCCCTCAAGCTTAAATACTTGCAGAATTATGCTGACAGTTGTCACAAATCATTGAGATTAACAGATAGTATCATAGTGCTCATGTTACTAAATTTGTAATCCAGACGCCTGGATGAATACTCGAGAGACATGAGTTCAAACTCATGGCAACTGTAGGAATTTATGTCAGAAACATCCTTACCTTGAGGTTAAACACCACATTCAAATATTTAATTATGAACTTTCTCACATTTCATGCATGCTTATGGATTAATTTGCCTTATGACTGTAACTAAATACATTCAATTTTTCATTTGCAAATGCAATTTAGAAAGACTGTAAAAAAAATGCAAGATTATGCACATGATTAGAGGATGAACTAGAAGTAAGAGGTCTTGAAAGCTGAGCTTCAGGATTGAAATGGGGATCTTCTAGAGTAAATGCTGTGTATTGCCTGTGAATATTTTCATTTAACTCTTAATAGAGGTATTTAGAGCTCTCATTTTTGGTACACGGATAAAGACCTAAGCCTCTGTTTGTCTTTAATAAGTCAAAATAATGGCTACTGAAGCTGCTGAAAAGCATTCATGGCCTTGAGAACACCTAGTGGAAATGAAATAGCTACCAAGGGAAGATTAGGATCACAAAACTGTTGCCAACATTATGATTGGAGAACAGTTTTTATCGTTTTACTTTTATTTGATTTATTTTATTCCAGTCAATGAATGAATTTGAAGATTAATTGAAGGACTTAAAGACAGTTTGTTAACTGAAGGTGAGATAGAATATACCGATCATCTAACATTATAGAACTCAGAAGCACTGAATTTAACCTACCTATCAGCTGCAGACATTGCGCCACACCAGGCAAAGGAGAACATACCTGGACACTTTGCTCCAGAGGGTGGTCACACCCCTCAGACTAGGTAATTCAAACTTGGTCTGCGATCAGAGACAGCAAGGGAGACAGGTATGAGTATCCAAGGGCTGCAATTGAGAAGCATCAACTCCTACAACTGTCCAACAGACATGAGACTCTTGAAAGCTGTGCGGATGAGTATGGGGACTGCTGGGAGGATAAGCGTACTGTTCATGGCACCTTTACGATGTCTCAGAGCGGCTACAGGTCATTCTGAAGGCGGAGGGTGAACAGCAAGTGGTTATGGTACATATTGGTACTGTTACGACACAGGGATATCAAGCCAAACTAAATCAATCTCACTATCATTGGATTTGCAACATACTGAAATTAAAATATTCAATGATCCTGAAAATTGCCCAATTGTTCCTAACCAGACATTATGAATAACTGATCTCGGACACCAAGTTTGTAGCTTAAACAAAAATTAACAATTTATTACTAATGCTGTAACTTTAGGAGGATATATAAGATGAACACATAGCTGAAGAGATCGTGAGAGGGGGTGGGTTTCAGATTCCTGGGGCACTGGGACTGTTTCTGGAGGTGGGACCATTACAACTGGCAGGGTTGATGTCCTAGCTGGACATTTGCTAGAGCAGTTGGGGAGGCTTTAAACTTAAAGGGCATGGGATGGAAACTTATACAAGGAGTCAGAGGAAGGGGAATCAAAGATAAGAACAAAAGACAAAAAGTGGAATAAGAAAGGAGACAGACAGAGAAATCAAGATCTAGGATCAAACAGGGCCACAGTGAAAAATGATAGGAACAGGACACAATGTTGAAAGGACAATCTTTAAGCCACGGAGCATTGGCAATAAAAGGAATGAAGCAATCATACAAAAAGAAGCAAATAAATATGATATTGGTGGGAATATGGAGACATAGTTGCAGGGTGACTAACAAAGGGAACAGAACATTCAGGGGTATTCAGTATTAAGGAAGAACAAACGAAAAAGGAAAAGGCAATAGAGTGGCATTGCTGGTTAAAGAGGAAATTAATACAGTAGTGAAGAAGGGCATTAGCTCCGACAATGTGGAATCTGTGTGGGTACAGCTGAGAAATACCAAGGGGCAGAAACATTAGTGGGTTTCTATATAAACCCCAAACTGTAGGCGTGATGTTGTGAACGGCATTAAATAGGAAATTGGAGATACATGCAATAGCAGCGCATGTGTAATTATGGATGACTTGTTTCTATATATAGATAGGGCAAATCAAATTAGTAACAATGTCAAAGAGGAGGAATTCCGGGAACGACTACAGGATAGTATTCCGGACCAATACATTGAGGAACCAACTGGAGACTGGGTATTGTGTAATGAGAAAGGCATAATTGGCAACCTAGTCGTGTGAGGCTCCTTGGAGATGAGCGACTGTAACATGATAGAATTCTTCATAAGGATGGAGGCTGACATAGTCGATTCTGTGACCTGAAGGGTCCTGAATCTAAATAGAGTAAACTGTAATGGTATAAGGTGTGAGTTAACTATTTATTGATTGGATCAATATTACTTAAAGGGACAACGGTGGAAAGGCAATGACAAATGTTCAAACAGCATATGGGTGAAGTGAAATAACTGTTCATTCTTGTTTGGTGCAAAAGTAAAACGGGAAAGGTCGCCAAACCAGAGTTTACACGGGAAATTTGAGATTGTATTAGACCCAAGGAAGAGGCATATAAATTGGGCAGAAAGAAAAGACCCGAGAAGTGGAAACAGTTTAGAATTCAGCAAAAGAAGACAAAGGGATTGATTGAGAAAGGGAAAATGGAGTACAAGTCAAAGTTTGCAGGAAACATGAAAACCGACTGTAAAAGTTTCTATAGATAGAAGGTGAAGACGAAAGTAGGTTCCTTACAGTCAAAAACTGGGGGAATTTATAATGGGGAACAAAAAAATCTAACCAACTAAATATATACTTTGGTTCTGTGTTCACAAAGGAGGACACAAGTAACATACCAGAAACGTTGGGGAGCACCGAGTTTAGTAAGAGGAAGGAACTGAACGAAATCAGTGTTAGTTGGGAAAAGGTGTTGGGGAAATTAATGGGATTGAAAGCAATTAATCACCACAGCCAGATAATCTACATCCTAGAGTATTTGAGGAAATGGCCCTAGAAATGGTGGATGTATTGGTGGTAATCTTGTCTGCAATTTTGGTCTCTTTATGAGGAAAGATGTTCTTTTAATAGAGGGAGTGCAGCAAGAGTTCATCAGACAGACTCCAGAGATGGTGAGATTGATGCATGAGGAGAGTTTGAATCAGTTAGGATTATACTCACTGGAATCTGAAAAATTGGGAGGGGGGGTGTTGTGTGAGGTTAGTTGTCATCGAGACCTATTAAATTCTAACAAGGACTAGACAGGGTACATGCAGGAAGACGTTCCCAATGGTGGGGATGTCCACAACCAGGGGTAACAGTCTAAGGATATAGGGTAAACCTTTTTGGACTGAGATGAGGATAAATTATTTTTGCCAGGGAATGGTGAGCCTGTTGAATTCAGTACCACAGAAAACAGTCGAGGTCAATATGTTCTATGATTTCAAACAGGAGTTGGATATAGCACTTAGGGCTAAAGGAATTAAAGGATATGGGGAAAAGCAGGAATAGTCTACTGAGTTGCACAATCAGCCATGAATGGTAGAGCAGACTCGAAGTGTCAAATGGCCTAATCCTGGTGGTCCTATTTTCTGTTTCCATGTCTACACAGGAAGACATTCATGTGGGGGGAGGAAATAGGAATGTAGTAATAGTAGAGGACAGTATAAATTAGAAGGATAGACACTGTTTTTCACATCAGTGAGCAGGAATCCAAGGACTATGTTGCCTATCCGGTACCAGGGTTAAGGACATTTCCTCAGGGCTGGAGAAGAATTTGGATAGCTAGGGGAGTGATTCAGTTCTCATCATCCACATTGGTATCAACAACACTGGCAAGGCGAGAAAGGGTTTTTTTCCTGTAAGACTTCGAACAGTTTGGACATAACCTTCAAGGTAATAATCTTTGGATCACAACCTGGGTCATGGGAAAATTTGCTTCGGATAATTAAAGAAAAGGAGTTAAATATGTGGTCCAAAGGTTGATGTGGATGGAATGGTTTTCATTTGTGGAGCAGTGGCAGCAGTATCAGGAGAGAAAAGAGCTGTTCTAGTGGGAAAAGCTTCACTTGAAACATGCTGAGACTAGTGTCCTGGAGAACTGAATAGTTAGGGCTGTAGAAAGAGCTTTGAGTAAAGTAATTGAGTAGGGGAAGGGCACTGGAAGAAGGGAAATGTAGGCTTAAAAAGTAGGAGGCAGCACTACTGTTCCTTGGGTAATCCAGAATAGGACAGGAAGAGACAGATTATGCAAACATAGAAAAATAACAATTAATAGGGTCAAATGGGCAATAAAATTACAAAAAAAGGCAAAATTAATACATCCTTATTTGAATGTGCACAGTAATAAGACCAAAGTAAATGAATTAATACACAAAGTTGGATTAATGGGTATGATCATATAACCATTATACAGACATTATTACAAAGAGAACAAACTGGGAACTAAATGTTCAACACTATGTGCTCTTTTGAAAGGACAGACAGGAAGGCAAGGATGATGGGGTAGCATTGTTAGTATGGGATGGATTAAGAATGAATGCAAGAAATGATCCTAGATTGGAGAATGTGGGATCCATATGGGTGGAGGTATGAAATAAAAAGGGAAGAAGACACTGGCAGGAGAAGTCTATAGAACCCTTACTGTGGCTACACAATGGGACAATGAATAAATCAGGAGATAATGAACTCATGTAAAAAAGATGATATATTAATCATGGGTGACTCCAATCTTCATGTAGTTTGGTAAAAATCAGATTGGTACAGGTAGCCACGAGGAAGAATTCACAGTGTATTTTAGTTTCCTAGAACATTATTTTGTGAATCCAACCAGGGATCAGATTATTTTGGGTCTGGTGATGTGTAATGTGGAAAGTTTAATAAGTGATGTCAAAGTAAAAGATCCACTAAGAAACAGTGATCATAACATGGTGGAATTTAGCATTCAGTTTAAGGGGGAGAAACCTGTGTCAGAAACAACTGAGCTCAGCTTAAATAAGGGCAATTATAAAGAAATGAGGGCAGAGGTAGCCGGAGTGGACTGGGAAAGAAGTCTAACTGAAAAAATAGTTGAGGAGAAATAGCAGACATTTAAGAAAATAGTTCATGGCTCACATCAAAAATATATCCTAATAAGAAAGAATAATTCCAAGAAGGGGAGAAACCAACAATGGCTAACCAGGGAAGATAAAGACATGATCAAATTTAAAGAAAAATATACAGTGTAGCAAAGATTAGCAGTACTCCATTGGATTAGGAAAATTTTAAAAACCAACAATAGTCAACTAAGAAAAGGGAGAAGATTAGCATTAAGGGTAAACTTGCAAGTAACATAACAACAGAGATCAAGAGTTTCTCTAATTATGTAAGAACACAGAGGCCAAAATTAACATAGGCTTCTTAGAGTAAAAAGTTGTGGAAATTATAATGGAGAACCATGAAATGACAGAGGAGTTGAATAGATATTTTGTGAACTCCTTCACAGTTGAAGACACTAATGGCATTCCAAAATTACTAACAATCAAAAGGCAAAAAGAAGAAATAAATGCAACAATTACCACAAGAGAAAAAGTGCTAGGGAAATTATCAAGGGCTGAAGACTGACAAGTCTCCTGAATCTGATGGGGTGCATCCTAGGATCTGAAAGGAAGTAGCTATTGAGATAGTTGATGCACTGGTAGTAATGATCCAGGAATCCTTAGATTTTGGAAATGTCCCTAAGAATAGAAAAACTGTCAATATAATACCTTTATTTAAAAAGGCAAGGAGACAAAAAAATCAGTAACTACAGGACAATTAACTTAATGTCTCTTACTGGGAAAGTATTAGAGTCTCCTATAAAGGATGCAATAGCAGAGCATTTAGAAGTATGTTATTTGATTGTGCAGAGTCAGCACGGCTTCACAAAAGGAAAATCATGCTTGGCAAATTTATTAGAATTCTTTGAGGTAACAAGCAAGGGGAAAGGAGAAGCAGTGGATGTAATATATTTGGATGTTCAAAGGTGTTTGATAAGGTACCACATATTAGGCTACTTAAAAATATAACAGCCCACGGTGTTGGAGCTAGTATATTAGCACTGACTGAGAATTGGCTAACTAACAGAAGATATTTGGAATAACAGGGGCACCTTCAAGATGGCAACCTTCAGCAGGTGGAGTGCTTGAGTAATCAGTGCTAGGCTATTTGGAATATATATTAATGACTTGTATGAGGAAAGTGAAGCCAGATTTATCCTATAGCCAGATTTGTAGATGACACAAAAATAGGTGAGAAAGCAAGTGATGAGGATGACACATAAAGGGATATAGACAGGTTAAGTCAGTGGGCAAAAACTTGGCAGATGGAATGTAATGTGAGAAAATGTTAGGTTATGCACTTTGGCAGGAAGAACGGGGATCAGTTCTGGGTCCTCTTTTGTTTGTCATTTATATAATTGATTTGGATGAGAATACAGGAGGCATGTTTACTAAGTTTGCAGACGACACCAAAATTGGTGGCATAGTAGACAGTGAATGAGAATTTTTAAGATTACAAAGGGATCTTGATCAAATGGGTCAATGGGCTGAAAAATGGCAGGTGGAGTTCAATCTGGTATCTTTTCCCTAGGATGTGGGATTTCAAGACCAGGAGACATTTTTAGGGTGAGAGGAGAGAGATTTAAAAAAAAGACATGAGGGGCAAATTTTTTTTTTTTTTTTTTTAAAAACAGAGGGTAGTTTGTATGTGGAATGAACTTCCTGAGGAAGTGGTGGATGCAGGTATAGTTACAATGTTTAAAAGACATTTGGATAAGTATATGAATAGGAAAGGTTTGGAGGGATATGGGCCAGGAGCAGGCAGGTGGGATCAGTTTACCTTGGGATTATGGTCAGCATGGACTGGTTGGACTGACGAGTCCGTTTCTGTGCTGCATGACTCTACAAGAGCTGAATACTACATAATTGGAGAAAGATTGCAGAAAACTATAGAACAAAGTAACTTAGGAGTCCTTGTGCATAAATCACAAAAAGCTAGTTCCAAGTTATGCAGATAATAGGGAAAGCAAATGTAATGTTGGTCTTTATTTCAAGGGAATAGCGCTTAAAAGTAGGGAGGTTTTGCTAAAACTGTATAAGACACTAGTCAGACCCATATTGGAATACTATGAATAGTTTTGGGACCCTTATTTAAGGAAATATATACTAGCATTGGAGACGGTCCAGAGAAGGCATGCTAGCCTGATCTTAAATATGGAATGACTGTCCTATGAGGAGAGAATGAGTAGGTTGAGCCTGTACTCACTGCAATTTAGAAGAATGAGAGAACATTTTTGAAACATTCAAGATTCCTAGGGGATTTGACAGAGCAGATGCAGAAAGGTGGTTTTCGTTTGTGGGAGGACCTAGGATCAGAGGGCATAATCTCAGAATAAGGGATTGCCCATTTAAAACAGAGATGAGGAGGAATTTCTTCTCTCAGAAGGTAGTGAGCCTATGGAATTTTTACTACAAACAGTATTAAGTATGTTCAAGGCTGAGGTAGATATTTAATGAGTAAAGGAATCAAGGATTATGGAGCAAAGGAATGAAAATGTAGTTGAGGATTATCAAATCAGCCATGATCACATTGAATGGCACAAAAGACTACTGGGCTGAATGGCCTGCTTCTGCTGATATGTCTTATGGTCTTAACTGGTTGTTTGATGCAGCGTAGATAATGGGGAAAAGGGTCCAATAAATGAACAGCCCAGTCAATTCCAGAAAAACAGAGTTGATCCCAGTTGAGTATTTCTTGGCAGAGTAACCTAATGTTTATCAGGATTTGGCTGTATTTGTACAAAGCAGACCTCCTGCTGAGTGCCTTTAACACAGCAGTTAATTCATCAGCAAAAACAAGAGATTAAAACAACAGGTAAAAACGGGTTTTCAACTTGACATTTGAATTGATTAGAATTTTTAATATAATTTTCATTACATTTTTCCTTGACAATTGAGAAAATCTCAAATGCATCTTTCTCCCTACCCCCCAATGCCCCTCCCCCAGCACTTCCCAGACTGGTTTCCTGTACGTCAGAGCTCACAGCTGGGAGCTGGCTGGTTGCTGCTTACTCCTTACGCTGTGAAGACACTTGTTGAAGAATAACTCAGCACGTACAGAGCTTGCACAGCAGCCTAAATCACAGCAGTGTATATACCCCAGAGCACAACATTAAAGTGAAGCTACTTCTTTTCTATTTGTCTGCCGACCTTCAGCACACTGTTTTCTGAAGCACTGACTTGCATTTTTTTGGATGGAATCAAGTTATAAATTGAGTTTGTCGTAAAATCAGAGATTGTAGTCAACAACAGATGAAGAAGTGGACTCGTCAAATGGGTAACCTCTTCTTACTTACAATCCATGTAATTGTCAATTCCGTTGGTGTTCTGGTAGTTTGGAATAATTTAGTTGATTTTGAATCTAACTATTAATTCTGCAATGCTGCTTTTGGAGTATAGGATATCTGTTGACTGAAACAAGTGAATGCTTATGCTGTATAGAATGGGGCAATAGTTGGAAGACTATGGGTTTTATCTGACCCGTTCTTTAAGTGTGTATCTACTTAGTATTTAAGTAGTATTATCTCTTGAAGCCCATTCTGCATCCAATCTTGTTAAATTAGCATTAGTCAAGGAACATTGGAAGGATCTCCTTTTGAAACTTAGCAGTATTTTTTCTCAGTTAAATCAAAGCTGACTTATTTCTTTAGGCTGAGAATCATCAATAATTATATGCCCCTTCCTAGTGTGCCTTAGCAGCATTCAGTGTCAGAGATGCACTTCCCAGGTTACATTTTTGGAAGCAGACCCAAAGATATTTTGAAAATAATGAGGAAAATGCAACTCTGCAAATGTCAAATCTGATCTAGATATTACAAGGAGAGAACACCAGACCCACAGCTTCACTGAGTGACAACTCACCAGTGGCCACTATTCCTGCAATATATTTTGTTGTTTGACATTACTGGGACTGTCACACTAATATATAATGTAAACTGCAGGCTGAAAGTATATTGGGAGATAAGTCTGTCATAACAGGATCTCGGCACATAAGTACTCAATCAAAATGATCAGAGACTCCATTGAAACGGAGGCCAAATTCAAATCAAGCTACAGCGTTCACTTAAGTCTGCAGCCTTACTATTCCAAGCCAATCTTCTTTATTTTCTTTTGCAAGACTGTATGGAATTGAGGGACACATGGCAACAGTAGAAGTTGCATAACGATCAACATAACAGGGAGTGCTGGAGAAACTCACCAGTCTGGCAGCATCCGTAGAGAGAAAACAGAGTTAAGGTTTTGAGTCCAGTGACTCTTCATCATTAGCTCTGATGAAGGGTCACTGGATTCAAAATGTTAACTGTTTTTCCCTCCACAGAATCTGGCAAATCTGCTAGGGTTCTCCAGCACCATTTGTTTTTGTTTCAGATCTCCAGCTCCACAGTTTTTTGTTTTATTTTAGTGCATAGATCAGTCATCCAGAATCTTGTGTAGTGAAATAGCTGTACTTGGATTCTTTTATGCAATCTAATTCAAATTTGCAACAAAGCCCTAAAGAAACCTTTTCAGCAGGTACTGAGTAGCCCTGAACACTATCTGACTTTATCTCTATTTTTCTCTCCTGACTGGGATTGAAGTTAAGACTTAAATGTTGGCTTTCCATAGCCTCTAATGTGATTTACTACACAATCACTAAACACTCAAATGCTACAAAAGCATCAACATCGATTAGTAAACAGCAGCCCTGTGACAACAGTCCACAACCCTGTCCCTCTGCAGCACTGGCTGGAGGACTGAGGAAATCACATTAAAACCAGCTAACGGTTAAATATTTAACCGCATGAATTGCCCAGCATACAACACATCCCACTCACCAATACGGAACATTATTTGCAACATGGGATTAATATATAGCAAGTGTGCATTTTAACACATCAAACATTAATGAGCAAATGGATGTGTGTAATTCCAGTAACCAAGAGAGTGAAGGGAATGCTACCTGTGCTTTGATCTCAGGAACTGGGCTAGAGACAGGTCATGAAACTGCCTATTTCAAAAAGCAACCAGTTACTAAAGCATTTAATTTACAGAGAGATTTGTGTAAGTTTGGAAATATTCCCTGCTTTAGCATTACATTATAACCAACAGTGCAATGAAGTCTTTTCTCATGCATTGTGTTGATTATATAACACAGGGCCGTCCTGAGGTTGTGAAAAGCACAATATTCTTCTTCCCATTGATTGGTCAGAGAAACTGCTACTAAATACATACATACATACTAAATACATCTCAAAATTCACTCCACTTAAATCCAGTAAAAGCCAAAAGCTGATGAATGTTGTAATTCTGACAGCTCCATATTCCATATCTTATTCTACTTTATTCTATACAAGTATAGAAATTTAACCAGAAATATTTGCAGGCACTGGACAAAAAGCGTGCTCTGTATTTTAACTACTACTTGTAATACGCAATGCATAGAGGAAAGTACAATTCTGAATTTTTTTCTTTCCTCTGGAGAAATTGTTTCTCCACTGTTGATAACCTTTCCGGAGACAATGTAGCGTTATGTCCCTGAGTATGAGTGTTAACCTATGCCAACTGCATCCTTGATGCTTTGAGATTCTCCCAAACTCAGTTCACCTGAAACTGTTAGAGGTAGCAAAGATATTTTTTAAAAAAATCCATCAGATATTGCCTTTTTCATTCTTACAGGTCTCATTTGAAAGACAGCATAATACTCAGGTCCTGTAGTATGATTTAAACTCAATATCCTTATTCATGGCATTTAGACTGATTCCACTCAGCCAAGCTGACAAAGATGGATTTGAAAGTGTGTCACGTAGACATAAAGATGATGTCTCCAACTCAGTGCCCCACTCTGACCTGTTGGTCGGGGCAATGAGGAATGTTTAACTACTATGCCATGCTATAATTAGTTTCAGATTTTGAAGTTACAAAGATTAATGGCCTATTACTTTATCAATTTAGGACAAGTCGTATTTTGACATCTACTACGTGGAAACCAACTACACACTTTAAAGTTCTTCCAAACATTTTAATGCTTCGTTGTTTAACATACAATCTAGTATTATTGGGAACTGTTTTCTCACAGTTTATTGCACAGATGAAAAGAGGTCTGCCTGTAGTTTGTTATCTGAAGACGATTGGGAAGCTCGTGTGAAAGAACAGTTAGTGCTTGGGAAGGCATTCAAAGAATGTTTGAGCCATGATCTCACCTTTTCTGCATGACAAAGTATACGAAGACTAAATATAGGTTCATAGATGATATATGAATGGTTTTCATTTACTCAATATTCAGTGAGTGGCGAATATAACAGCTTCCATCAGGACATAATGTATGGAAAGAGCATGACACACAAATGGGAAAAGAGCCCTCATCTCAGATTTACATGTCCTGAGACATTCTATTCCTGGCTATGCATAGCTTCAGAACGAAAGAGTTAAACCAGAGAGATTGCGGAAAAATTCAAAGTCTTTGTGCTCAGGATTCTTCCTGTGTTCTGACTTAAAAACAATGACAACCATATGTACCTAACCTGCAGGAAACAGCAACTGGCTTTTAATAGAGAGCAGATGTGTGGGTAATAGAATTTAAATAGAAAAGTACTGAAACTATTTGTGGTAACAGTAATGTTGAGTTGCAACTTACTCTGAATGTATGAACCGTGAAACAGGATGAAGTGAATCAGGCGGATGCAAAACATGAATGGTTTACTGTAAATCCGAAATGTAATTTATACGCTGTAAAATCTGGTATGGATGTTACATCTTTATGGTCTCTAAACATAACTGGGTAATGGAGGTTTGACTTTACAGTGTATTTTTTGACTTTCTACCTTACGTTATCAAAGTAGCTATTGCAAATTAAAAATTCTAAAATAAAAAGAATCATTGAAACCACAATAGCAGCTATCAATTACAGATTAATTTGACTGACCTGCCTTTTCCATCTTGAGACGGCCCATCTCCTTTGTCTAATAATCCCCTCACGCAGGCTGGATTTGTCTCCTCAATGAACCAAGTAAATAAATTTGGGGTTTTTTTGGTATATGACTTTCATTATTTTGTGTTGTTGATCTTGCAAATTGATACATTCAGACTGAAGAAGGTATTCTACAGCAGAAGCCAGACTGAAGCTGAGATCAGGTGTAATCAGAAAATGCATATGAGATAATGGCAACTACCACTGAAGAAATAAACCAATGCTGAATGTTGTTGTAGCCATCTTGTCCTTTAATATGCATTTGGACTTGGGACATTTTAGATATTGGTTATTTAGCCTATCCACATAACAAAATCACAGAGGAAGACCATTTGGCCCAAAATGTCTGCAATGGCTCTGAAAAGGAGCAGTTTACCTTCATGTTCTTCCTTTCCAGGTAATCCATTCCCCTCTTGAAATCCTCAATTGAGACTGCATCCCCCATACTCTAAGGCAGTGCATTCCAGGCCACAACACTTGCTAGGTGAAAAGAGTTTTTATTCACGTGTCCACAAGCACTTTTGTCAATTGTCATAAATCTGTGATCACTTGTTCTCGATCTTTCACCATCTACTATGTGCAGGTCCCTCATGATTTTGTAAATCCTGATCAAATCTCTACTCAATCTTCTTCTCCAAGGTAAACAGCCCTAATGCCTCCAAACTGTCCATGTAACTGAAGTTCCTCATCGCTGGAACAATTCTCGTGAACTTTTCTGCAGCCTCTCCAGCGGCTCTACACTCTTTCTAAAGTGTGGCACCCAGAACTGGGCACAATACTCCAGTTAAGGCCAATCAGTGTTCTACACAAGGTTAAAATAATGTCCTTGTTTTTGTATTCTTTGGCCCAATAATAAAGCCTAGGATGCTTAATGATTTATTAACTGCTTTATCAACCTGTCCAGTCATCTTCAATGACTTATGCTTGTATACATCCAGGTCCCTCTAGACTTGTACCCCTGCTAAGAATTGGAACCTTTATTTTATATCATCTCTCCATGTTTACCTACCAAAATGGATCACTTCACACTTCTCTGCATTAAATGGCATCTGCTACTTGCTTGTCCATTCCACCAACCTCACTGCATCCTTTTGGAGTTCTACACTCTCCTCCACAATATTTCCAAGTTTTGATTTGCCAGCAAATATACATCAGTAAGAGCAAGGGTCCTAACACAGACCTCTAACAAACTCCACTATGAATTTTTCTCCAGTCCAAAAAAAATCTATTAGCTGGTACTCTGTTTCCTGTTACTTGGCCAATTTTGTATGCATGTTGTTAATGGCTCTTTTATTCCATGACTTATAACTTTGCTCACAAGTCTGTTGTGTGACACTTCATCAAATGCCTTTTGGAAGTCCATGTTCATGATATCAACAACATTACCCTAGCCAACACTCTGTTACCTCATCAAAAAAACTCCAGCAGGTCGGTTAAACACTGTTTAACTTTATAAAATCCATGCTGGTTTTCTTTAATTAAAATGAATTATATAAATAGTTTATAAAGAAACTGTTAACAAAGTGAGCATCAGTCCTGTAGTTGGTGAGTGGAGAATTGATCATGGGAAATAAAGAGATGCCAGATAAGTTGAACAGCATTTTGCAAGCTGTCTTCACTAGAGTATACAAGTAACACTCCAGAAGCAGCTATAAAGAAGAAAATGAAAGGGTGGGGGAGAAGAAAATTATAATCAGTATAGAAATGGTACTGACTAAATTTTTGGAATGGTGGATTGACAACTGCCTGGATCCTGGTGGATTTCATCCTAGGGTCTTAAAAGAAGTGGCAATTGAGATAGTTGATATGTTGGTTTTAATTTTCCAAAGCTTCGTGGATTTGGGAAAGAGTCCAGTTAAATTGGAAGATAGAGAATGTAGAGTGTTAACTTCTCTGTTCAAAAAAGTGGAAACAGAAAACTAATATTTGTCACAGTGAAATGTTAGAAACTATTATTAAAGAAATTATAGCAGTAATTTAAGTTTAGGATGATTAGGCAGAGACCAACATGGTTTTACGAAAAGGAAGTCATATTTAACCAATTCTGGGAATTATTTGAGGAAATAAGGGGATAAAGGGGAACCAGTGGATGTACCATACTTCTATTTCCTGAAGGCATTTGAAAAAGGACCACATCAAATTTTATTGTGGAAAATAAAGGGTGTAGGATATTGGCATGGATAAAAGATTGATTGGCAAACAAAAAGCGGTACGCCATTAGGGTCAATGCTACAGTTTTAACCGTTAACAGTTTATATAAATGACATAGATGAAGGGACTGAAGGTATAATTGCCAAATTGGCTAATGGCACAAAGATAGTAGGAAAGTAAGTTATAAGGAGGATGTAAGGATGCTACAAAATATATAAATAGATTAAGCGAGTAGGCAAAGGTCTCAGATGGAGTATAATGTAGGAAAATATGAAATTATCAATTTTGGCAGGGAGAATAAAAAAGCATACTATCAATGCAGCAAAAATCTGCAAAGCTCAGAGATGCAAAGGGTTCTGGGTGTCCAACTGTTGACTTACAAAATGCTAGTACTGAAGAACAGTAAGAAATTAAGCAAACTAATAGAATGCTATAATTTATTGTGAGGGGAACTGAATGCAAAGGTATAGAGGTTAAGCTTCAGTTATGACGTGGCGGTCCTGGTGTTGAACTGGGTCAGAAGTCACAACACCAAATTATAGTCCAACAGGTTTATTTGAAATCACAAGCTTTTGGAATGCTGCCCCTTCATCAGCTGAAGACAGTTCACTTACGATTTCAAATAAACCTGTCGGACTATAATTTAGTGTCGATGACTTCTGACCATGCTGCATTATAAAGGGCAATGGTGAGACCACAACTTTACTGTGTACAATAATGGTCAACTTATTTAAGGAAGGAAGTAAATGCACTGGAAACAGTTCAGAGGAGGATCAATACCTGGAATGGATGGGTTGTTTTAAGGGGAAAAATTGGACAGGATTGGCTTGTATCTGAAGCTTAGATAAATATGAGGCAACCTGACTGAAATATACAAGATGTTGAGGGGTTTAGTTCCTTTAGGGAGTTGCTCATTTAAAAGAGAGATGAGGCAAATTTTCTTTTTCTTACAGAGAGATATGAGTCTTTGTCTCTTCTGGGAGAAGTGGTGGAAGCAGATTAAATATTTTTAAAGCAAAGTTGAATAGATTCTTGGAAATCTATGGATAAAAGGTTATTGGGTTGGTGGAAACATGGATTTGACATTACAATCAGATCAGTCACAATCTTATTAAATAGCGGAGCAGACACAGTGGGCCGAATGGCCTACTTATTTTCCTCATTCATATGTTCATGTTCACCCCAGTGGCTAATAATTTTGTCCCAAATTATTAATTATAGAAGCCTGTTCAACACTGAGATCAAATTGATTGACCTGCAGTTGTTAGGCTTATCTTTACAGTATTTTTTGAACAAGGGTATCACATTTGCAATCTTTAGTCCTCTGACACCACTTGAGTCTAAAGAAGACTGGAAAATAATGTTCTGAGCCTCCACAATTTCACTCTTACTTCCCTCAGTACTCTTGGACACATCTCATCAGGTCCTGATGCATGATCAATTTTAAGTACAGACAGTCTATCCAATAACATCTCCTTATCAATTCAGACACCTTGTAGCTGAATTACCTTCTCTCTCGACATGACCTGTGTAGCATTTACTTTCCTGGTAAAGACAGATGCAAAACAATTAATTCATCTCTTGCCTTCATTTGTGAATTTCCTTTTTGGTCTCTAATTGACTCCACCTCCTTTTATCACCTCTTGATTACTTATAGATTCCTCCTTATTTGGTTGCCAATGTCTTCTCATACAATCCCTTTGTTATTCTTATTTGCCTTCTAATTTTTCCTCTAAACCTTCTATACTCAACCTGGTTTCTTGTTTCTCCAGCCTGGCATCTATCATAACACACAGTTTCTTCAGCAGCATGAGAAAACAAGGGGTACAGAGAGAAAGCAAGCAATAAAAAAAAAAAGAGATATTAAGTGAGAAAATTTGGGAGAGAACATGTGAATGAGAGAGAGACAGAGAGAGAGAGAAAAAGGAAAAAGAGGGGTAGAGAGTAGAGGAGAACAAGAAAGAGAAAAAAGCCAGAAAGAGAAAAAGAATCCAAGGGACAGCAGGAAAAAAGAGCAAGAAAGTGAGAGACAGAAAAAGACTGAATGCGAGGTGATAGACAAAAGTACCTACACGCTGTAGAACACGTCATTAACATGATATTATTGTGTTCTTTTGTCTGAGACATACATTTACGAACCATAAAATGAGGCCTCAGGAAAAGGCTGACTACTGAACTTGTGCTTTGAGATGTACAGTTATTCTCTCAGTAATTTTTTTTTAAACCCAGAAACTAAATACTATTTGAAGAGTTAGAATATATTAGAAGCACACTATCACAAATTTCAGTGTATTAGGGCAGAAACCAATGGACCACTTTGCTGCCATTGCTCATTTTTCATTTCCTTTACAGTGACCTTGTCCGTATAACAGAACACAGAAGGAGAATCTGTGCTGTTTCCAAATTATTTGAGCCAGGATTTGGAAAAGCTGCTTTGATTGTCGTCCGGGTCCCTTCCTCAGAGGAAACACATCCTGTTAATGTTTGAATGTGAAGTCGGACTACTGAATATTTGTTGCTGCCAGCAACGCCCAAAGACTCACCAACACAGTTAGAAAAACAACAGTTTCCTCCTAACTTTCAGAGTGGTTTTCTTTTTGGTATCTTATCAGTATGTCAGGATTGTGTCACTCCCAAAGCATGGACTCTATTTCAACAAGATGCTCAATTTTTGCTTAACTGTTTAATGTACTGCATGGTGCTTTGCTGTGATTGTTAATATTTTGATTTAAGCTGAAGGCAATCTCAACAAACATAACACAAAACTGCCTTGGACAGCAAGTTGATCTGCTTTTCAACAAACTGACAAAAAGGTGTACAGACCCAGGAGATCACTCATTTGCCTCCACCAGCTTTACTCAAAGATCTTCACTTCGAGCATCAACAAAACTTCAACAAAAGGGATGGACCTGCATGCACGGCAGCTTATCACCGCTGCGTCTCCAGTCAAGAAGGCGCAAGAGGGTGGATAAACCACGTTCACTTGCACCCAACTTAAACACCTAAAGTATTTTCAAAATCTGAGACATCCCTATTGAGGATACTGGTGGACATGAGAATGAATGCTCAGCTTCTCTAGCAACTCTTAGACAGCTCTAGATGCTCCTGAATGTCTAATTCACGTGTGATTTGTGTAGAAATAAAAAAGCTTCCTTGTGTTCACTTGGCAACTAGAGCTGTCTTGGAGTTGAGGAAAAGCAGCTGGGTATGACGGTCCAAAAGCTGGTGGCTACTGCTGTAGCAGTGGCTCTTCTGTCTCTGATTCTCAACAATGCAGCAGCCTTCACTCCAAACTGGGTGTATCAGGCCCTGGAGGATGGAAGAAAGCGCAGTGTGGGATTGTGGAAGATGTGTTATGGGATCGATAAAGGCAAAGGGCCAACAAGGCATGAACAGACTTTGGAGCGTGACTGTGAGAATTTAAACTGGGGATCAGAGCATGCTGGATTTCAAGAATCTCGGAACACAGTGAAACGTAAGTCTATACATCTCTTATCTACAGTTGGGGCAGAAAAGCTAGCACATAAGTTCAGCGGGTAATAGCCAAGGCAAGTTGACTGTTGGCCTTTATTTCAATAGGAATGGACCATAATGCAATTTAGAAAAATGACAGGAGACCTTACTGAAACGTATGAGATTCTTAGGGGCTTGACAGGGTAGATGTGATGAGGTTGTTTTCCCTGTGGGAAAGTCTAAGACCAGAGGATATAATCTCAAAGAAAGGGGTCGCCCATTATAGGCAGAGATGAGGGGAAATTTCTTCTCTCAGAGAGTAGTGAATCTGAGGAATTATTTCCAGTAGAAGGTAGTCAAAGCTGGATTGTGAAGTATGTTCAAAGCTGAGATAGACTTTTTTTTCAATCAGTAAAGGAATCGAGGGTATGTGGAGCTTGGGATTATCAGATCAGCCATGATCACATTGAATAGCAGTGCAGACTAGATGGGATGGATGGCCAACTTATACCCTTAGGTCTTATAGTCTTACGGTGGACTATGGGCAGGGACACGAATGGACTGCTGTTCCTTTACTGCTAAGAAAATGAATGGTTACAAGAGTTTCTTTAACATTTTACAGTAGGCAAGGTCATTGAAACATCTGCCTTTCAACTCTGCATACTGTTAATATTTAAGGGGATTATTAACTAAACTTTATACTATCAGTGAGAGCATGAGTTAATGAAATCTCTGTACTATCAATCAGTGAGGGGTGAATTGATGAAACCTGTGTACTGCTACAGTTAATGAGACAGTGAGTTAATGCAGGGCCTCCCAAAAGGTGGGGTGGGGAGGAGAAGGACAAGGACACCAAGTGAGGTCATAAGCTCTGAGGCAGCAATGGAAACCGTGGAGCTCTGACAAACATCTAACAGTTATACACCTGAGCTCCAGCTCTAATAGTTCTTACTGAGGGATTGCAACAATTTTCAAGCCTTAAAATGGAGTCACAGAACAAAAATAGTTGGGGAAGCAATGAGTTAATGAATACCTGTACTGTCCTTGAGGGGGTGATTTGATGAAACTGTTGTATGGTCAGTGAGGGGGCAAGTTAATGAACCTCAATTCCTAGAGACACTTAGTTATCATTATTGCTTGAGGCTGTGAGTTACTAAGGCATTTGTAGACTTTGGCTATCTCAGCAAATAGTAATACTGTGTGAATATTTCATATAACTACCAACCAAATAGAATAAACACTAAGTCTTTGAATATTGGCCCACAATATAGCAAGTTAAGGGAATAACATAAGCCATATTCCATACTTTGAAAGCTGTTTGATAAATAAATTAAAGGGAACCCTATTTTTAAACAAATGGAAAGGCCAAAATGAATGAATGGACTTGGCTATATCAGTGTAGAATTTTGAAGCGCTGTACGTTAGCATCTCCACTCCAATGAGAAAATTGAGGAATTGCAGTGACTACCTGAGATAAATGAAGCTCAGATTCAATATCATTCATCAACCCCATAAGTGAACACCAAACTAAGTATTTAACATTGGAACATGGTAATCATCAACTCTACAATTCAATACTATAGAAAATAAAAAACAATTAAATTATGAGAAACTTTGCTTTCAAAATGGGCAAAATGTCATTTAAAACATGATACTGCCAAATCTCTATATTTCAAGGGTGACCAAGGGAAAAGAATTATTTGTTAAAAAACTCTGATATATTCATTCTCAAATAGAAACTTTGCTGGGAAGCTAGGGTGTGAAATTGTTCATGTTACTGAGAAACTTCATTACAGCATTTACTCACTGGAAACTCACTACATCACCCAATAGTTAATTTTTTCATCATTGTGGCTTAAACATTGTGTAAAGCTACTATGACAATACCGTACAGTAACAAGGTTCAATATTTATTGGAAGAACAGGGATTATTGCTGAAAAATGAACTGTCAGGGTATTGACTCCCTGCCTCTTTCCAACTACCCAACCCAAAATCTCTACTTTACGTTGAATTGTATGGAGCGGCTACAGCTGAATGATAGACTGGGCATGCCCAGTCTGTCTGAAACTAGACACATGCAGGACAGATCTTAATGAGGTTTCTAGAATTTAAACTTTTCCTATTTGGAATGTATAAGATTCATTATAGGTTCTGAATCTGTTGGATCACCAGTGTCCAGTGTTACAATGGGCTTAGACAAGCCAGACTTGCAGATAGAATTAGTTACTAAATTGGTTGAAGGCTGACAAAATCTATTTTCTTCATAAAATGAATTTTTTTTAGAACTGCATTATTCTACATTGAACCTGTATTCTATTATTGAATCTGTATGAATTGATGCAACTGTAATTGTTTTAATTGCTGAATCCCCCACTAGCAACAACTTGGGGATTACCATTGACCAGAAACTGAACTGGACAAGCTATATAAATTTTTTGGCTACAAAAGCAGTTCACACGCTAGGAACCCTGCAACAAGTAACTCACCTTCTGACTCCCCAGAGCATGTCCTCCATCTACAAGGCATAAGTCAGCAGTGTGATGGATCATTGGCACTATACCCACAAACGTTCACTCCCTTCATCACTGACTCGAAGTCGCAGCAGTGCGTACAATCTACAAGATTCATTACAAAGACTTACCAAGATTCCAACACCTTTCAAACCCATGATCACGACCATCTAGAAGGACAAGGGCAGCAGATGCATGAGAACACCTCTACCTGCAAGTTTCCCTCCGAGCCATTCACATCTAAACTTGGAAATATAATTGCTGTTCCTTCAGCGTCGCTGGGTCAGATCCTGACTCACTCACTAACAGCATTGTGGGTCTGCAGCAATTCAAAATAGCAGCTCACCACCAGGTTAAGAGCAACTAGGGATGGACAATAAATGCTGGTCCAGCCAGTGACACTCATCCTGAGAATGAAAATAAAATTTGGCATTCTGTTCCAAATATTTGTATTGTGTAGGGAAAGAGATTTTTGTTCTCTATTCCTATTTTAGGTTGCTTAGTTTTAAACCTGTGTCACTAAATATAAACTTGCAAACTCATTTAAACACCAGCTTGTGCCTCCATCTCATTGTTTTAAAAGCCTAGGTCATGGCTTTTACCAACACCCAAATCTTCTTTACTCCAAAGTAACCAAGTTCACTTTCCCAAACTTTAAACTGTCGTCCGTTCTCCACAATAAACACATTGCCTGCATTAGTCAGCACTAAAACCAATCATTACTGCCAAGGCTGTATTGATAGCCCATACCTCTGTGTCCTGTATTGTGAGAGAGAATGTGCACACATGAGGGCTGAGGATGGTCACCAATTATTTTCAGTTATCATGTGGTCAGTCACAGAATACTTGATAATTTTGCTCCTAACTGTTTACTTCAACTGAATATGATCTATTAAGGCAACACGTGACAGAGTGGACTGTACTTTAATCTTCTCTAATTAATCATACTGTCTCCATCTCCTGCAGTTCAGTTTGACATGATGCGAGCCTGTAACCTGATTGCCACAGTGGCTCTGACTGTTGGCCAGCTCATCTTCCTCCTCGGACTGATGGAACTGCCACTCATTACTCAGGATTCTCAGTGGTGGGAAGAGGCCATAGCTGCTCTGTTTCAGCTGTCCAGTGAGTAACATATTTACTTTCCCATTTAGAAATTGTACAAGCAGCACCAAAACTAGTCAGACTGATAGTGTTTCGTTGTCACTTCAACAGCACCTTTTTTAGTTACCTACCTTCACTCTGGTAAGGTCCATCAGTTGCCAAATTTTGCAACTATCAATAATCATAGAATCATAATTTCATACAGCACAGGAGGCGCAGCATGCAAGTGTTGACTCTTTGAAAGAGCTATCCAATTAATCTCACTCCCTGCTTTATCCCCATTGCCTTGCAACTGAAACAAAGACAATTGGCTAGGATGAAAATTCAGAGCTATGGGGCTATCAGTCCCACCCTCTAGCATACGGCACAAAATGTGCAAGCATTGAGTGTTGCTGCACTGCTACAAATTCATGTCTACTCAGTTCCTTCATGCACTACAAGCAATGAAAGGTATTTTCAGCAAAATATATCATGCATATTTGAACACTTAAACTTACACAAATACACTTCACAGATTGGGCAGAGTCTAGTGGAGCACTGAAATACAAGCCTGAGGGATCATGGAGGCAGGTTTAATCCCTTCCCAGTATTGCTGGAATAGGTAGATAATTATCTCAGTTCACCTTCAAAAATACTGAAGAAATGCATGTGAGAGGGGACAATATTCAGTTCAGGCCAAAATCAGTACACCTCTGGATTACACTGACATGTAGGAAAAGCGTGGGTAGTAGAAACATATTTCCAATTGCAAAACATTCATGACTTATGATCAGAAAAGCTGTGCCTAAGTGAAATCCCAATACTGATAGTGGGTAACCACTGCTCACTCTCTAGCAATCAGCTGGGTGCATTAGTGGTAATCTCCAGATGCAGATCATCTACCCAACCTCTTTTGAAGAACCTCTCATAAGTACAACAACATGCAGAGAAGATGCTACTTGTGGAGCAAGCACAGCTGCAAGACACACTTTTTTGTGATGGAAGTTAATGGTAGCACCTTGGGAAGTGTTGCTGAACAAAGAGGCATAGGGGTGCAGGTGGCCTGAAGAGTGTTGTCAAACAAAGAGACCTAGGGATGCAGGTGCATTGTTCCTTGAAAGTGGAGTCACTGGTAGACAGAGTGGTGAAGGCAGTGCTTGGCACACTAGCCTTCATTGGTCAGTGCATTGAGCATAGGAGTTGGGACGTCATGTTGCAGCTGTACAGGGCATTGGTTAGGCCATTTTTAGAATATGGCATTCAATTCTGGTCTCCCTGCTGTAGGAAATATGTTGTTAAACTTGAAAGAGTTCAGAAAAGATTTACAAGGATGTTGCCAGAGTTGGAGGGTTTGAGCTATAGGGAAGGGCTGAACAGGCTGGGACATTTTTTCCCCGAAGCATCGGACACTGAGTGGGACCTTAAATGAGGTTTATAAAATCATGAGGGGCATGGATAGGGTGAATAGTCAAGGTCTTTTGCCCAGGATAGGGGAGTCCAAATCTAGAGGACTTAGGATTAAAATGAGAAGGGAAAGATTTAAAGAGAACCTGAGGCACAACCTTCAGATGGTGCGTGTATGGAACGAGCTGCCAAAGGAGGTGGTGGAAGCTGGTACAATTACAACATTTACAAGGCATCCAGGCAGGTACATGAATGAGAAGGGTTGAGAGAGATATGGGCCAAATGCTGGCAAATGGGACTGCTTCAGTTTAGAGGCTACCTAGTCAGCACAGACAAGTTGGACTGAAGCGTCTGTTCCGTGCTGTATAACTCTATGACTCTAAGTAGTTCACCACTGATGATTGTTCTCCTTTTGCAGTAAGTAATTATAGTATTACTTGCACATTCAGTTATAAGGTGTTCCCAAGACTAAGAATTTCACAAAGACCAGAAGAATTCCTTTACTCTAACCGGTACAATTTTCTGATCCCATCCTGTAATTCTTAACAACCCTGATCACAGTATAATCATTGTTCAGGACAACAGCTTTGAAATCTGGAGCATGACTGAATGATTAAAGACACCCAGGCAGTACATACTGAGATCTGCTAAGATTCGATCAGAATTTAATTTTCATAGTCATTACAATTGGCTATTTTTCCACACACACACACACACACACACACAATTATTAGAAAGTTTCTTCACATTGACCTCCAACAGTCTTTCAAAGATATTCTGGAAGTCAGGTGAAATGCTGACAGATGAGGGAGAGTTAATGAGACATAACAAATGAATTATTTAATACATCAGCTAATTATCCTCAAATAAAAGAACGGCTGAGAGAAGGGAAACTTTTCAGTTTAAAGTTACATGTTAAAGGCTAAACAGTTGTTTTTGCCAACTGGATTTCCAATACAAATTCTTTCCAGTGTGAAATCCTGAGATTTCTTTGTGGATCTCTACTCACTCAGTGAGGAGGAAATGCAGTCTCTGTGTTTATACACTATTCCATTGACAATCAGAGAACTGGAGAACCATGCCATTCTATGGAGCTGCTAATTTTAGCTCCCAGCAATTTGCACTTGCTGCCCAATGTCTACTCAGAGTGTGATGAGCGACTGGAGGGCGCCAGGATATCCCGATCCAGGGGCAGGAAATGCCTGTTATTACCTGTTACGCAAGCTGAGCCTTGAAGCCTGCAGAGAGCTTTGTCTGAGGCCCAGGGAAACCAAAGTCTGCTGGCAAATAAACCGTTACACCACAAATCACTCAGCAGCTCACTGTAGATGAGCAAGCAAGCAAACTGCCATGAAAATGTCAAGTTATTAGAGAAGTAACTTTGCAGAAATTTATATTAAAACATTTCTTCTCAAATGGATATGAAAAGACATGGAGAGAATGTTAATTAAACCTAATGTGCTTGGAAGATTTGAATTTTTTAAACAGGCTATTCTCAAACAGTTTGCCATTCACCACCAAACTTGAAGGAGACAGGCATTGGCTGCAAAGAGCACTGAACATAAAGTTATTCAATTTTTTTCCCTACTAAAGCTCAAGTATTTTGGTCACATTCAAATACTCATATACTTTGTGAAATACAAAGCTTGCAGACAATAACCATTATGCTGTCCTTTAGCCTGTGTGGGGCAGCCTGTGAATACTTGTACATAGTACTCAGATTTTGCAAGAATATAAGCAATGTTGTTTAATGGTTGTAAATTACAGATAAGCAAAACTGCAAAGGGGAGGACACGAGGGCTGAATGACATAACTAGCGATTTGCATCTCATTCTCTTTCTGCTCTGTGAAGTCATCAAGCAGCAGTTACTGAGACCAGAATTCTGTGCACAGGCAGAAATCAAAGTGACCTAACTTGGTAAATGGGCTCTAGAGCTAGGACAGTGGTAGATCTGTGCTTAGACCTGGTAAACCGATTTTATGGGACACTGGGTACATTTGAGCCAGGTAAATCGGGGCTTCGAGTCAGTGGGAGATAAATTGGCTACTGCCTGTTGCATTGGGAATTTGTGAAATTCAATTTAGTAACTAGATGATTGATTAGTTGCTTATCTGTATTCCTTCTGCCCTCAAAGCTGCCATATGTCACTGCCTTGAATTCCACCATCCCTGTGACAACCTTTAAGCAGCAGGAAGGAAACTGCCACAATCCACCAGCAGATTCCCATATCACACAGCTAAAAACACACAACCCACTGTAGTCAGACTGGATGGGATTAGTTTTATTGGGCAAAATCATCCTTCCAGATCTAATTTGATCTAAGAGAATACGGGCAAGTTTATTTGGAGTAAACCTAAGTATACCTAAACATACACAACAAACTTTAAATGAAAAATTTAAATGATCAATGTAATAAATATTCCACAGATTCAGGATTGTGATTCACTGATATTATAGAATAGAATAGAATAGAATCTGTACAGTGTGGAAACAGGCCCTTCGGCCCAACAGGTCCACACCAACTGAGAGCATCCCACCAAGACCCATCCCCCAAACTACACATCCCTGAACACTACGGGCAATTTAGCATGGCCAGCGCACCTAGCCTGCACATCTTTGGACTGTGGGAGGAAACCTACACATACACGGGGAGAATGTGCAAACTCCACAGTCGCCCACAGTGAAAATTAACCCAGGTCCCTAGCACTGTGAGGCAGCAGTGCTAACCACTGAGCCACCTTGCCGCCCTATTATGCATAAAAATGAAATTATTTTCAGTATTCAACTGCAAAGAAAGTATACAAAAGTAGTTTGTCAATTCAATTGCTTCAACGGTGCAGTTATGCTGTAAAGCAAAGTCTGCTGAGAGAAAAGGGAACAGAGAGAGAGAGGAGAGATGGGTGTACAGAGGAGAGAGATGGGAGACATGAGCCTGAAGAAGAGTCTGGGTGAATTGGGCCTAGAGAAATGGGGAGAAGTGGGTGACATCATTTGAAAACAAGACGTCAGTTTCCATGTAAAAACTGAAGATAATTATCAAACATCCAATATTGGGTGAAGAAACATTTTCTCTAGATAAACACAGAGTCCAAAGAAGCCATTACTCTCAGCTCCTGGCATAAACACTGTTCCCTCATCATCAAATCTACCTTTTTACCTGGCAAATGTCGAATACTTAACCAAACTGTTTGTAGTATTGACTAATTTGATTTCAAGTGGAACTTCTGAATGCCTGTCACTTCGACAGTCTGTTTTCGACAGTGTAACACCATCTGACTTCCACACTGCCTCAGCATACCTGCTGCTGAAACAGCTTACCCATGCTTTACTAACTCCAAACTTGAATATTCTGATGTACAGCAGCCCTTACAACATTTTATCACATTAAAATTACAACACAAATTGGAAGCAGTCATCGAGAGATAGGTACAGAGCGAGACCACATAAACATAGAAAATGGGCGCAGAAGAAGGTAATTCAGCTCCCTGAGCCTGCTCAGCAATTCAACAAGGTCATGGCTGATCTGTTTGCATTTTGAATCCTGCATTCTCATCTTCCCTGATAATCTCTGATTCCCTTGCCTAACAAGAATCTAGTTACATGTCTCAAAAATATTCAATGACCCCACTTCAACTGTTTTCTGAGGCAGGTCCAAGTCATACAAATCTCAGAAAAAGAAAATCTCATCTCTGACCTGAAAGCATGACCCCTAATTTTAAAACAGTGCCCCTATTTCTGGATTCAGGCACAAGATAAAACATCCTTTTCACATCCGTCTTGTCAAGGCTGTTCAGGATCTTATACACACCAAAACAGTCGCGCTTCATTCTTCAAAACTCCAGTGGAAACAAGCCCTGCCTATTCAAACTATCCTCACATGACAACACATTCATCCCAATTCCTCTCCTAATAAAGGACATCACATTAGTCTTCTTAAATACGTTATAACCGGCTACTAGCTTTTTGTGACATTACCACTAGAAGACCTAGATCCCTCTGCACCTCAGAAATTCCAGCAGTCATTCTCGGTTTAAATAATACTCTGCTTTTTCAGTCTACCTGTCAAAGTGAACGACATCACATTTTTCCCACATTATACTTCATCTGTCTGATTTTTGCTCATTCAAACAGTCTTCTGCAAATCTATCTACCATATATTCATTCATCTCATATGGCATCAATGTAAGTTGTAAAAATTTGAGGCCCTAGCACAGGCAGGATTTCCCTTGTCTCAGCCAGCCAATTAAATAAGAACCATGTATGCAATTGTATTTTCAGCCAGCCAGACCAATTTTCTATCCATGCTGATATGTTGTCCCCTATCCCATGAGCTTTTATTTTCTGCAATAACCTTTGCGGTGGCACCTAATTAAACGCTTTCTGGAATTGAAGTACTGTACGTCGACAGGTTCCCTTTATCCACAGCACATGTTAATCCTTAAAAGAAATTTAATAATTTGGTTAAAAATGATTTTTTTCATGAAAACATGCTGACTGTTCCCAATTACTTGAGTCTTGCTAAGTACACAATTTGATGACCTATTTAATGACAATGTATATATTCAATTTGATGGAACTTTTTCTGAATCTAGGGAATTTTGGAAAATTAGCACCAATGCATCTACCAGCTCATTGCTATCTTCTTTAGTATCTTAGAAGGAAGTCCATTTGGACCCAGTAGACTTGTAAGCTCATAGTGCCTTGAGTTAATTTTACCTATTCTATCTTCTGATTTACGGCTCTTACTGAAATTTTTTGCATTGGAGTTTTGTCTATCCTTTATAGGGAAGGCAGTAGCACGATGTTTGTTATCAACTACATCTGCTATTTCCTTAATATCTACCCAGTCACACTTTCTAGAGGACCAACACTCACTTTTTAAAAATTCTTTTCTTTCTAAATGCCTGCAGAAACTGTTGCTGTCCACTTTTACATTTTTACCCAGAATCATTGAATCCCTACAGTGTGGAAGCAGGCCATTTCAACCCACTGAGTCCACACCAATCTCCTAAAGAGCATCCCACCCAGACCCACACACCACCCCCCAACCTATCCCCATCACCCTGCCTCTCCCATGATTAATCCACCTAGCCTGCACATCTGTGGATACTTAGGGCAATTTAACATGGCCAATCCACCTAGCCTGCACATCTTTAGACTGTGGTAGGAAACTGGAGCACCCATATGAAACCCATGCAGACACGGGGAGAATGTGCAAACTCCACACAGACAGTCGCCCGAGGCTGGAATTGAACCTTGGTCCCTGGCGCTGTGATGTAGCATTGCTAACAACTAAGCCACTGTGCCGCCACCATACCTAGATTCCTCTGATAGTTGTACACTAACTTGTTCCTTTTGATTAAACTTTTAGCTTTTCCCTGCCTTTCTTTACTTTCTGACCAATCATCTGACCTTCCATTCAGCACTGTACAGTTTATGCTATTTTAACTTTAATGCTTTTTGTAATTTCTTCAGTTAACCGTGGATGATGGGTCATCCCTTTAGAACATTTCATCATAGTAGGAATACTTATCCAGAGTATTTCAAAATAACCCATTACATTTCTGTAAACTCATCTCTAACTTTACATCCTCTGGTCTGGTAACACAGTTCACTTCAGCTAGCTTAGCTTTCATGTCCACATTGTTACCCTAATGTGAGTTTAAAATGCTGGTCTTAGATTCAATCTTTACCCTTTCAAACTGGATGTAAAATTCTATTGTGATCACTGGTACTAAGAGGTGCCTGAACTCTGAGGTCATTAATTAATGCTGTCATGTTACACAATATCAAGTCTAATTTAACCTGTTGCCTGGTCAATTCTGCTCTTAACAAAATACACTGACAACATTTCTTGGCCTCCTGAGCAAGGCTACTGCTGCCAATCTGTTTTTTCCCCCCAATTTATATGAAGATTAATATCACCCATGATATTACCATGACAAGCACCTAATATTTCTTCCTGTACACTTCATCCTACATTGAGATCACTAATAAAGGGCTTGCAGACCATTTCCACTGGTGACTTTTACCCCCCCGGTTATTCTTTATTTCCATACAAACGGATTCTGTATACTGAACCAAGGGCTTCTATAACTACTGCAGCAATGCCATCCTTGATTAACAGCGCCATCCCTCTATCTTTACCTAACTTCCAGTTCCTTTCAAGTGACATATACTAAGGGCCCAACCATTGTCACCCTACAGCTACATTTCCATAATCGCTACCAGATTATATTTATTCACTACAGTGTGTGCTATAAATTTGTTCACTTTGTTATGAGTTCCGTGCATATTCAAATACAGAGGCTTTAGTTTTATCTTTTTATTATCTTTGTAATTTTTTTTAATTGTTAATACATTATTACATTTTTATCCTCTGTCTCTTCCTGCCATTCATTGATCTTAATGTGCCATAAGTATTTTCCTTTTTTACCTTGTCTCTACTTTTTCATGAATCACATCCTTCCATATTTAATCTCTTGTCCCTACTAATTAGTTTAAAGCCTTTCCTGGTTATATGGTTCTCAAGACCTTGAACAGTTCAGATGTAGGTTGTCCCAAATGTAGAGTGTTCACTTCCCAAGTACGAGACCCTGTGCCCCATGAACAAGTCACATATTCACCTGTCTAATTTTATGCACTCTTTGCCATTATGCCTGCAGCTCAGGTGATAATCCAGTGATTATAACCATTGGGGGGTCTGCATTTGATTTAGTACCCAGCTCCTCATACTCTCAATGGTGAATCCTTTCCTCATTCATTCATGTTCTTGGTACCTAAAGGACCATGGCAAAAGGATACTCACCATCCCACTGCGATTTCCTCTTCAACCATAAGCAGATGTAAAATACAGTGTCAATCCCCCTCACTACACTATCCTATATGACCACTACATTCCTTTACGACAGGACAGTGGTCACTCTGCTCATCCACCTTGTAGTACCCGCTCTCATCTAAGGCAGAATCTCAAACCTATTGGACAATTGCATTTCTGCCCTCAGTCACATGCTCCTGTCCTCATGAAGGTTAGGTGAGATGAGGGCACTGAAAGACAACTGTAAATAGCAAAGTAAGGTTAGTAAGGCATGTTTGACCCTACATTATGCATTGGCATAATGGAAATTTTTACCTGATTTTGTTCTACATGTACAAAATAAAGACCATACACCTGATGTATTGTGTACAGACAGGTCAGTCAATCCATAAAGGATAGCAGACAAAACTGCATTTAGTTCCTGTAAGATACACATGTTTAGAGTGGGACACAAGTGACAACCTAGGGAACAAGCATGTTAAAAATCTCCATTAGAACTAGAATGTCCCTTAGAACAGGAAACTTGACTTTGCTCTTGAAATGAAAGTTAAACAGCTCCTTTTCCCACTCCATTATCTGCTTCCTTCCCCAGTGAAAAGGGCTATGTGATGCCGTATCTTGAAGGATGGGAAATGAGGTTAAATAATCATCACTCATTCAACACAAAAACTAAAATAAACTTCAACAGTGTGTCATTTTTTACATTGTGTTGAGAATGAAAATGAAAAGAAATTATGATTAATTTCAGTGTTCTCTTCAGGCTTGTCATAGGCCGCTTGGCAATGAAATTGGCTGAGTGACACGAAACAGAGAGTAGTGGTAAATGATTGTTTTCCAGAATATAGGGTGGTTGGACTGTTTTCCCAGAGTTTGGTACTAGGATTACTGCTGAGGGCACAATTTTAAAATTTGGAGATGTCACGAAACTTCCTGTAAAATTTCCTGCAAAACAGCATTGGGAACGGTAAAGAGGACAATGATAGACTTCAAGGGCACATAGGTTGATGGGATGGGTGTGGCAAATAGCATTTAACGTAGGGAAGTATCAAGTGAAATATTTTGGTCAAAGAGAGGCAATAAGAAATAAAGGCTATAAATCGAAATGGAGTGCAGAAACAGAGATTCAGGGAATATACACGCACAAATTATGGACAATGGCAGGATAGATTCAGAAAGTGGTTAAAAAGGCATCTGGGCTCCAGGGCATTATAAATATTGGCATACTGTGAAGAGCCTTTATAAAATTCAGATCGAGAGTAAACCCTAGGTCTTATAAATAGGCAATATTGAATATGCTAAAATGGTGTGTCCAATTCTGAACACTGCATCTTAGGAAGGAGGTGAAAGCATTTCAGAAGGCGTAATAAAGGTTTCCAAGAATGGGTAGAGACATATGAGACTTCCGTTATAAGATATTTTGGAGGAGCTGGGATTGAGCTCAGAGGAGGTTGATAGAAGAGTTCATCGAAATATTCAAAAGCATGATGGATTTGGGTAGAACAGATAGGGAAAATTATTCCTTTTTTATTCATTCATGGGATGACGGCATAACTGGCTCAGCCAGCATTTACTGCCCATCCCTAATTGCCTAAAGGGCAGTTGAGAGACAACCATGTTGCTGTGGGTCTGGAATCACAAGAGGACCAGACCATGCAATGATGGCTGCTTCCTTCCCTAAAGGATATTAGTGAGCTAGATGGGTTTTTATAAGGATCGACAATGGATTCATAGTCATCATTAGACTCTTAGTTCCAGACTGATGGAATGGTGAAGGATCAGAGGACATTGGTTTAAGGTAACTGGCAACAGAAGTAGCAGGTAATACAAGAAAAAAAACATTTTATATAGCGAGTGGTTAGGATTTAGAATCTACTGTGGCTTTCAAAAGGCATTTTAAAAACAAAAATATTTAATGAAATATGGTTGTTGCTGCCAAGGCCAGTATTTGTTTCCCATTCCTAACTGCCCTTGAACTGAGTGGCTTGCTAGGTCACTTCACAGCAGCTAAGTGCCAACACATTGTTCTGAGTCAGGAGTCACCTGTTGGTCAGACCAGATAAGCATGGCAAATATCCTTGCCTAAATGACATTAGTGAAGTGATGATAGTGACTGTGAAACTATCGGATGAGCACCTGAGGGGAAAAAATCATTGCAGAGCTATGAGGACAGGAAAGGGGGCAGTGGGGAAGGAGGTGGGACTAACTGAACTGTTCTTGAAGAGAACTGGCATGGACATGATGGGCTGAATTACCTCATTCTGTGCTGTAACCATTCAGAAGGCACTACCCAAATAAGTGCCCTGAAGGCAGCGTGACTTTGTTTTCCACTAATGATCAGTTATAACTAATAATACTCTCAAAATTTGCCTTTTTGTTCAACCTGACAACATTATTTTAGTTTTGTTGTGACAAGTTCTGATTAGGTAAGCACAGTCTGATAACATGGTAGTATAAAAGATCTGGGAATATGTGCCATTCATATTTTTTGTTATTGGAGTTCATGCAAAGGGCCTGTGAAGGGAAATGACTTGCCTCAAATTAAAATTTTATTTTGGGCTCTGTGGTGGAAGTTCCAACAGTGGTTTCCTGCTGCCACCTGATGAATAATTGTTCCACTGTGAAACTGTAAAGAATCACGATGAGTAAAAGGAGGAATACAACAATAAATATTTTAACCGGACCAAAATACTCACACTTTAACAGGCAACTGATAGGCAAAGAATAGCAGCAAGGTTTTGATTAATCTGGAGAAGTCTGAGTCAGAGCAAAGGAAGAAGAAATAAAATAGCTACAATTGTTTAGATTGCAACAAAAAATACACAAACTCAAACATTATGAGCATATTTTGGATCTAAGTTAATGTCTACAGCAATCAACTTCAAAACTAACATTCTCACACCTTTGACCTAAAGGAAAATGAGTAATTAGTTGCAAAACTGCATAATACTGCTCCTTCTGTTCGTGGCACTACTAGCCAATAGAAGGGCAAACCAAGGCTGGCAGAGATCCCTGCTTTTATCTTCAAGACTTCAGTCAGGAATTATACAAAGCATCTTTCCATAAGCTGAAGCTAAACGTGGTCTACACTGAGAGAAAACTATCCTTGGCATTCTAACACTCAGCCTGAGCTTCTGACGACCATGTAAAGCTTGAATGCTAAAATGGGAACAGGAGATATCTTCCAATGCCTGGAAATATGATGAAGACAGATTCAATTGAGACATTTGGGAGGGCCCTGGACAATTAGTTGGATAGTAACAATGTGCAGGGATATGGGAATAGGCAGGACATTAGCACTAGATAATAGAGCTGGCGCAGGCATGAGGGCTGAATGGCCTCCTTTTGCACCATCATAATTTTGAGATTCTTTGATAATGGGGGACCATGAGGACTCATCATGGGGGTCAGTTACTGAATAGGACACCTGAAAAATGTCATGATCCGTAAGGAAAAAAAAAATACAGATTTGAGGCCCCACCACCTCTGGGAATGTCTCAAAAGTTAATAATTTAACCAAGAATGTCGTGTTCCTAATTTATGTCCAAAACTAGAGGGCATAGGTTTAAGGTGAGGGGGGGGAAATTTGAAAGGGACCTAAAGGGCAACTTTTTCATGCAGAGGATGGTGTGTGTATGGAAGGAGCTGCCACTGGAAGTAGTGGATGCTGGTATAATTACAACATTTTAAAGACATCTGGATGGGTGTATGAATAGGAAGGGTTTAGGGGGATATGGACCAAATTTACTAAATTTATTTAGGATATCTGATCGACATGGATGAGTTGGACCCAAGGGTCTGTTTCCATGCTGTACATCTCTAATTCACCCAGGAGCTAATCAGATTGGTCATCAGGCTTGACTTCCAGCATACAACTAGTCAAAAATTGCACAAACCAATCAAAAATTTGTTGCTGAATGAATCTCGCTCTGCACACATACCCCAGTGCAATGGTGTCTTATCTCTCCTTCCCCATTGCTTACAAAGCAACAGTGTAAACAGACATAAGTTCCAGTGATTTGTTTACTTGAGGTACAGCAATTTCTTCCAAAGTCTTTGGCTTTTAAAACAGTCCTTTTCTCATTTTAGTCCACAAAAGTAAGTTTAAAAAAGCCTAACTGAATCCAAGGTTTACATGGCCATTCCCATGAATGGGAGTGCTCTGCTGGTGACAACTGTTGTCCTTGATGGTACACTGGGCACTGCCCCACCAATGCAGCTATGATGGCAACCAACCATTGGACACCAGGCATAGCTTCTTGCCAGCATCTTCATCTTGGAAACCCCTGGTGGAGTTCAGCTAGTATCTTGAAGTGTCCTTTATTCAGGACAATCACCCTTGCTCCCCACAATAATATGCCAATGTCTACGGTGATCTGGTCTTGTTGGGTCCAGAAAGGTTTCAATGGCCCTTCTGTTTCCCCAAGCTGTTTTAGTTTTGCTAGGACAGATCTTTTTCTATCCACAGTTGGATATGGTCAGTGGTAACTAGAAGGGTGTCCTGGAAGTTTAAAACCAAAACAGACTCTTCCAGGGGAGGCATCACTGGTGGAGCATTTGCCAGTGGGAGGCAGCTCAAGGCATCCACGTTAGCCATTTGGCTTCCTGGATGGCGTTCTACTTTGTACTTGTATATGCTGAAAATAAGGGCCCAATGCTGAATTCTACTGGAAGCTATGGGTGGCACTGTTTTGAATTCCTTAATTAGCCCTAACAGGGGCTTCCTGGTCAACATGTAAAGTGGCTTTGGCCTTTTTAATAGTCCCAAGCCAGTCCTTAAATGCTCCTGGGTATTTCACTAGGGCTTCACGGAAGCAGCCATTTTCTTATTGAAAAGTGTTGAGCCAATCTAGGTGAACCTTTCTCAACCAATTCCATCCCAATTGGTTCAGGCCCAAGCCTTTTACTGCCATCAGTGATAACTGCACCAACAGCTTCTCATAGGAGACCAGAGCCAAAGTCATACCCTTAAATTGCAACAGTTCTCCAGTATATGTTCTCAGTCTGGCTGAAGTCTTATGTAAACTTAAGGGTTGGAGTCCTGAGCGAATCTTGTTAGAGGCAGATTCTGCAACCACAGACAACTGCACTGGTATCGACCTCCATAGGAACTAGGTGACCATTTGACTAAATATGTTAACCAGAACCAATTAAAATTAGATGTTGCTAAGCAATTTAATTGTTCCAACCCAAATGCAGGGGGAAACTTTCTAGGGTGTGCACACTCCTGGGTACTGGCCTATGAGTTTTTTTACTTATGTCAGGCCTGTGCTGTCTCCAGCCTGTATACTTATGATAACTACCATAGCTGGCTGGCCCAGATCCTGAAGAACTTTTTAGCCACTTGGCCTAAGTCAGACTTTGTTGTCGGTTTCTGTTGTGGGCTGGCTTAGGGTCCCCCTGCTCAGGACATGCTCTTTGATTGCCTACAGTGAAGTGGTGTTCCCCAAGCTCAGTCAAATAGGTGAGGGAGTCCACTTTCACTAGGAAGCCCTGTAATTCCTATGCTCTGTTTTCTAATGACAAACCCAGTTGTAATGCCTGTCTGAAGGCCTCTTGGGCTTCAGCATGGTTGCATCATTCATCCCACTGACATAACTACACAGAGGCTGGTATCCTGTCACCAAGTCACCCTTTATTTACTTGTGCACAGTACACAGTTTGGAGTCAGTCCCTTGAGCTAAAGGATTCTACTATTTGTAGTCTTTATTAAACTGGACAAAAAACACAAAACAAAAATCATTAACAGTCAACAAAGCAAACTACAATGTACAGGAAAATGGGAACAGTATAGTGAACCCCAAATCCCACCATGCAATCAGTTATCAAATCAGTCAACAGTTTACAGGGAAAGGGGACAGTAACCAAACCCTAAATCCCACTGTAACTTGCCATAAGAGACGTTTAAAACAGAAGTATATACAAGATAAATCCATACAATGAAAAAGCAATACATGCAACACTGACACCCCTGGTGAACCAGGGATCTGCTCACCCTTACTTGCCTTCCGAGTACCTCTAGGACAGCCTGCTCCATGCACCTTCCGGTTCTCAGCTCACACCTTCCGGCTCCTAGCCGGCCTTTACTTGCCACTGACCACCTCCAGGACAGCCTGTCCCTATGCCTTCTCAGGACAACCTACACACATTCTGACTCTCAGGATGACCTACACACCATCAGCTTTCAGAACAACCTATTCACCTTCTGGCTCTCAGTAAGGCCTGCTGGACCCAGAGACATGCAAAACACAGTACAATCAAAACAAAGGCTGAGTCCACACCCAAAGGCAGCAAACATACACTTCACAGCACACATACAGATACGCAGTCCATCTTTGTCTCATCCGCTTGCTGAAAGACAGCGAGCTCCCCAAGGCCAGGCCTACACTCAAGGATTCAGAGGGCCTGTCCACCACAGAGGCCTAGCCCACTCGCAAAGGCACAGCACAGACACAAAAAGGTGAAAATACATGCAAAAGCAAAGTGCAAATGCTCAAAATTGTGGTGCAAGGAGCAAGGCTTGCCACCAAATCATCTTTGCTTCAGTTCCAAAAACTGAACTTACAGGCTGTAGCCAGCCAGCTCAGAGTTAATCTCCTGAACTGAGGAGATTCTAAATCCCATGCTTATATTGGTCAGCCAGGACTTTCCTGATTGGACAAGGTTAACAACTCCAATCAAGGACCTCATAGTCAATGTCGTTCACTTGGTTCGAATCACTACACCTAACTTTGTGTTGTATGTGAATTAGCTACCATGCCTTCAATTACCTCATCTAGTCATTGACTTAAATTAAAAGATGATGAGTCCTCCGACAGACTCCACTGTTATGCCAGTCAAACAAAGACACACTTATGCATGTTTTTTGTTTCCTACCAGCTAGCTAATCATCTATTCATGTTAATGTTACGCCCTACATGATCAGCTTTTATTTTCTGTAATAACTTATGGTCTGGCATCTTATTGAATACTTTCTGGAAATCTAAGTCTATAGGCCCTTCTTTACCCATAGCACATGGTACTTTTTCAAACAGATCAAAAAGATTAATTAAAAATTATTCTCCTTTCAAGAAACTGTGCTGGTTCTCCCTGATTGTTTGACTAATTAAACTAACTTGCCTATAGTTTTCTATTTTGTACCTCCCTTTCTTCTTGAAGAGAGGGATTATAAATGTTATTTTCCACTCACAAGGAATCTTCCCTGAATCTAGAATAGTTTGGAAAATTAACAATTGCATCTACGAGCTCATATCCTAAGCTATTAGAGGAGCTGGAAAAGTCCATCTGAACCTAGACACTTGTCAGCTGCAGCTTCATCAGTTTGCTTAGTACCACTTCCCTAGTGATTGTAATTTAACTAAGTTCCCCTCTCCCTTCCACGTCCTGACTACAGTTCACACTGAAACATTTTTTGCATCTTTTATTGTAAAGATAACAGCAAGATATTTGTTTTATTTCATTAGCCATTTTCTTATTATCTACTATTAACACCCCATTTCCACTCACCATAAGACCAACACACACTTTCTTACTTGTTTCATTTTTAAACACCTGCACAAACTGTTGCTATCTGTTTTTACATTTTTAGCTAGTCTCCTCCGATACATTAAGTTCTTCTTCCTGATTAGCCTTTGATTTAGTCTTTGTCATTCTTTACACCCAGTCCAATCATCTGATCTTTCACTCATCATTGCAGTTAATGCTTTTTCCTTAAGTGTGATGCTTTCCCTGGCTTCTTCAGTTAACCATGGATTTTGGGTCCTCCCTTTAGAATGTTTTACTGTAGTAAGAACATACTTATCCTGAATACTCCAAAATAATCCCTTAAATTATCTGCCATCGCATCTCTATTGTTCTACTCCCCACCCTAGTATGGTAGTTCACTTCAACAGCTCAGCTTTCACACTCAAATTGTTACCCTTAAGCAAGTTTAAAATGCAGGTCAGTAATTAATCTTGTCACATTGTACAATATCATGTCTAAAGTGCTGGCTCTCAGGTCAATTCTGCCCTAAGAAACTACCTCAAACTATTCCATGAGTTCCCTATCCAGAATACCACTGCCAATTTGATTTTTCGAGTTCATATAGAGAAAGGGTAGATGGTGACATAGCAGCAGCGTCAATGGCCTAGCAATCCAGAACCCCTGGCTGATGCTCCAGGGACACAGGTCTGAGCCCCATGGCAGAATGTGAAATTCTGAATTCAATAAAATCTGGAATAAAGTGCTGGCCTAATGGCTATCTATTGTCAATTGTCATAAAAAGCCACCTTGTTCACCAATGATTATTTCTTAAATAAAAACATAAATTCTGTAGAAACTAGTCAGGTCTGGCAGCATCTGCAAAGAGAAACAGTTAACGTTTTGAATTCAAAGATTCTTCTTTCAATGTTCCAAAGAACTGTCTTTGGACTCAAAACATTAACTCTGGTTCTTTCTGCATATATGCTGCCTGACCAGCTGTGTTTCTTCAGCATTTTCTGTTTTTTTGCAGATTTCCAGCATTCAAAGTATTTTGTTTTTACTTGTTTTTATTTTATTTTGTTATTGCTGTCCCTTTATCACAAGCACCTAAAATTTCTCCTTGCACGTATCATCCTAAATCGTGTTTACTGTTGGGGATCCTGTAGACCAATCGTGAGTTCTTTCCCTATTGTTCCTCATCTCCACCCACACTAATTCTACATCCTAATCTCCAGAATCAAGGTCATCTCTAACTATTGCACAAATGCCAGTCTTGTTGAACAGTGTTACTTTTCCACATTTACCTCGCTTCTTATTCCTCTTGAATGTCACATACCTCTCAACATTCAGGATCTAATCCTGATCATCCTGTAGCCACGTCTTCACAATGGTTATCAAATCATATTTATTTTGTTCAATATGCACTATCAATTCATTTACTTGGTTATGAATGTAACACGCATTCAGAAGAAAAACTTCAGGTTTGTCTTTTTACTATCTTTGTAGACCTTTGTAGCATAGATCTTTGGTGCATTGTTAGGTTTTTCTCTCTGTCCCACCTGCCATTCTCTGGTCCACATTTCCCTCATTACTACTTTCATATCATATATTGTCTTCACTCTTTCAATACATTACATCTTTCCAAATTTTTTCCTTGCCCCTACTGTTTGATTAAAGCTCTATCTACTTCCCTATTTATGCAGTTCACAAGAACATTAGTTCAGCATGGTTCCAGTGTATACCATCCCCACTGTTTAGCTCCCACTTTATCCAGTACTGGTGCCCATGCCCTGAATCAGAACCCATTTCTTACACTCAGTTTTTTAGCCATGCAGTCAGCTCTCTAATTTTATATACCCTGTGTCAATTTGACTCAGGTAATAACCCAGAGATTTTAACTTTTGGGTTTCTTCTTCTTAATTTAGTACCTAGTTTCTCATAGTCTGTTCAGAACCTTTTTCTTAGTTCTGAGTTGTTGGTACCTTAAGGATCAGAACAGCTGAGCCTCCTCCACCATTTCAAGCTCTTCTCCACCCAGAGCAGATGTCTTGACGTGTGGCACCAGGCAGGCATCTGGCCTCCAGAGAACAATGTCGATCACTCTCACTATACTGTTTCTTATTACCACTATATTCCTTATTACTCCCTGTATCAGGGTTCCATGGTTAGCTTGCTCATCCACCCTGATCCAAAAAAGGTGCAAGAACCTCAAATCTACTAGAAAATTGCAGAGGGTGAAGCTCTCATTCAATTCTGCTCTCCCTGCTATACGAAGGATGTTGCGAAACTTGAAAGGGTTCAAAAAAAAATTTACAAGGATGTTGCCAAGGTTGGAGGGTTTGAACTATAGGGAGTGGCTGAATAGGCTAGGGTTATTTTCCCTGGAATGTCAGAGGCTGAGGGGTGACACTAGAAATGTTTATAAAATCATGAGGGTATGGATAGAGTGAATAGCCAAGGTCTTTTTCCTGGTGTGGAGGAGTCCAAAACAAGACGGCATAGGTTTAAGGTGAGAGGGGAAAGATTTAAAAGGGACCTAAGGAGCAACTTTTTCACACAGAGTGTGGTGCATGTGTGGAATGAGCTGCAAGAGGAAGTGTTGGAGACTGGTACAATTACAATGTTTAAAAGGCATCTGAATGGATGAATAAGAAGGGTTTAGAGGGATATGGGTCAAATGCTGGCAACTGGGACTGGATGAATTTAGGATATCTGGTCAGCATGGACGAGTTGTACTGAAAGGTCTACTTCCATGCAGTAGAACTTTATGACTCTATGACTCTTGTCCTCTTTACCTGCATCATTCACAGTCACATCCTGTCCCTATCCTGACCAATCCAAAGTGGTTTGGCTGCCTCTAGGTACAAAGAATCTAGGTGACTTTCACCCTCCCTGATTTGTTGCAGTGTCTGCAACTCAGCTTTCAATTCAGAGACAGTAGTGTGTGTTTGATGGTATTTTGTATTCGAATAAACATGCTTATTTTTTTCGTTGTTACCATTAGGTTTTGTGTTGGTGATTGGACTGGTGACATTCTATCGAATTGGTCCTTATACTCATCTCTCTTGGTCATGCTACCTGGACATTGGAGCTTGTCTCTTCTCAACACTTTCAGCAGCTATGTTAATCTGGAACATATTACACCGGCGAGAGGACTGCATGACACCCCGTGTTATTGTTATTCGTCACTCAAGGCCCCGTTTTGAAAATGACTACGTGGAGTCGCCGTGCTGAAGTGAAATTGAGGACAGAAAAGGAGAGTATTTGCACGCATTTGAGAACTGCAGGATCTCTGCTTGCTCATGAACTAACTAAATCTCTGCCCGACAGTCAAAATAAGGGGAAGGTTGGATGAGGTATATGCACCGCTGGGGAGGGAGAAAGCAAGGGTTGGAATTTGAAAACATTATCAATTTTGATCTGGATCACCAGTACAATTTCTGAGGAACCATGCAAATCACTGAATAAATACACCACATCAGAATATTACAGCATAGTATAAACATAGGAGAACTAACTCAGCACCAGGAGGGAACAAATGTGCCTCAAGTATCTGAGGGGCTCCACTAGATTCAAAGGCACTTCCCGTGATCCAACTGCAAATAGCTTAAGATCCTGACCTGTTGACAAATTGCTGACAAGATGCAGTGTCAAGGACATTGAGTACCTTGGTGACGAGGGCTTGTCAGTTCTTGGCCAGGACATTAGGTTGAGAAACATCATGAAGCAGGAATAATTCTCTTACTTCTCTCCCCCACCACTAAGTTCACACACCTGCTCCCAAGTGTCAAGACTTTATTATGGATAACCAGGTATCAAGATTGATAAATATTTAAAGGAATAGTATTCAACAGTTGAACAATCTAGACTTTAATTTAAATCAGCTAATTAGATAGGACACAATATATGTATTCTTTAGCATTAGAATGACTAGAACCACATGTTATTTGCATCTGACATTCGTGAAATCAGAATGTAATCAGACAAATACATCAGATACATCAGAACAGAAGTAGGCCATTCAGCTTGTCAAAGCTGCCCCACCATTAAATACAAGCACGGCTTGATCGTTTCAATGCCTTTTACTCATACATTCCCAAAACTCTTGATGCCATTGGTAACCAGAAATTTATCAATCATTTCTACTTTAAACAGACTGAAATTTCACAGCCCTCTAGTGGTACAGAATTCCAGAAATTTATAACCCTCTGAATAAAATGAATTCCTCCTTATCTCAGTTCTAAATTGCATTCTCCTTATTTTTAAATGGTGCCTCCTGGTTCTAGACTAACCAGCCAGGAAAAAAACATCTTATCTAGATCCACTCTGTATATCCCTTTCAGTATTTTGTAGGTTTCAAGGAGAGCACCTCTCATTCATCAAGCTTCTTAAGAATAAAGCCCAGTGTTTGCCCAATGTCTTTTAATAAGGCAGTCCACCATCCTGGGAGCAAGTCTGGTGATTCTTTACTCCATACTCTCTATGACAACAATAACACTCCTGAGGTAATAAGACCTCAGTTGGCTGGATGGCAGACTGATGCCAACAGTGTGGGTTCAATTCCTGCACCAGTGAGGTTACCATGAAGGACCCTCCTTATCAAACTCTTTCCTCACCTAAGGTATGGTGACTACTAACAGTTGTCTCTCTCTAAAGACAGCACTATTGTCCAGTAGGACTATGGCAACTTTACCTTTAATAGTTGATTCTAGCAATTTCCCTACTACTGGTGTTAAGCTAACAAGTCCTAGTTCCTCATTTTCTCTCTTGCTCCCTTCTTAAAGAATGGGATGACGTTTGCTAGCTTCCAAATTACAGGAATCATTCCAGTATTTGAACTCTGGAATGTACAGGCAGACTTACAGATCAGAAGATTCAACAAATTAAAGTAAAATTTTAACAGCAATATTTAACATGAATGGCTATCCTAAAAACATAACTGGAATTCATAGCAGTTGGGTGGAGTTAAAATGAAGTTGGATTTAACCTGTGCGTCTTTTTAAGAAAACACTTCCATAATTCAGTACTTTCGGTTGCTTTTTCAAAGTGCACTGTAAATGTAAAATATTAAAATAAATGGCAAGAGCACACTGCTTGAGTTGGAAACTCATCCTTGCAGTCAGTTCTATTGTCCTTTACCATGGCTATCTTCATGTGCAATCAATGTTTCTGCACCATACTGGAGTGGGTTTTCCAGGGATGGGGGACATACAGCTGGCCACTGGGCATGTTAGGTGTTGTGAGGTTTTCTATATCTGCCTTTGTAAGATATTTATTATGGTTCTATTGCACCCCTGGCACAAGTTGATCTTTAGTTCAGGTTTTGGGTCGGGAAGTGAGGCAGGAAATCTGGCTACGAAAATAGGACAGAGAAGTCACTGTCAGGATCTTCTGGCTACTTACTGTTGCGCTAAATGAAGACTTCCTGCCCATCCCAGGCCTGATATCCCTGAAGGCAAGAGATTTAACAGCCAATGGCCTGCCTCTCTCCAGCCTATCAGTCAGAGAGGTGGATGGGGGGCCAAGTGTTGTCTGTTTTGAACATACCATATAAAAATCTGTAGAGAAGTGAGACAAGAGCATCCCTTCATACTTTGCTTCCATGAGAACAGTTAATCTGAGCAACTCCAATCTGTATCTTTGGGAAAGTCCCATACATTTCAGGACAACTTAAAAGGGTGGGGAATTCAAAGTCACAGAAGTCCCTGATCTTAGCGATTGGGAAACACATGTTCCTTTGAGCTTATTTCAGGACAACCAGGCCCATCACTCTCAATAAATGTGATCCTAAAAGGTGGACTGAGGAAGCATATGCCCAGATGTGGAATATAATTTTACTGTTTCAGTTCTGTGTTGTTTCAAATACTGGAAGCAACATCAGTGGAATTGTTGCTCTATTTCCTGCCTGTGAAATCTGAAATCATTGGTTCGGTGGTGAACCTAGAATCCACATTCATATTGTTGCCAATCTGCTGAATAAACTACACTCTAGAGTAAGAAAAAGAAATCACACAAACCAGATGAATTCAATGTGTGTAATAGTGTTCATTCACAACTTCAATTTGAGACCATCACTACCTGTACCAGACCTATTAGTTCTAGTACTTCTCAAATATTACATTTTAAAAGTGGTTTGTCCAGGCATATGGATTAAAACAAAATTTGTAAATGTAATTCGGGGTATTTTGCACAATTTGAGTGAATAGAATGTGAAATTTTAGCAAAATAACATCATGTCTTACAGTTTGTTACAACACTTCTACAGTATGCCACTCACCTCGGCTGACTGAACATTGAACACTAATCAAATTCATACCAATGAATGGTAGGTTAGAGGGTTCAGCTTCAGCTGGGTTTTCAACACACAACATACAGATGTTAGCTATTTAAGCTGCTAAGGTATTAAAGCAATATATTCAAGAAAGAAGTATAAGATTGAAAGCTCAATACATATTTCAGCAAACAGGGCTGTTTTCAATTGCAGCAAAACTGCTCAAGATTAACCCAAACACTTGAAAATAACTCAACATTCAGTTTTAACTGGGTTATTCTAATTCCTAAACTAGCAACATTTAACTTTTTTTGTAATGTTCCACTTTGCAGCTGTTTCTTACTACCATATTTTGTAGTGCATAAAAATTCTTTTCAATTTGTCAGTAGAAGGCACACACATTTTTACAGATATTCTCACACACAAAATGACACATTATTATGATATTATCTCAAGAACAAAATACCAACAATCACTGAAGTTGGTGGTGATCCACTTTCCATAAATATCTGAGGCCAGAATAGGAAGAGTTTCAGGATTTTGACTCAGTAATTATAAATTTGAAACAACAAATCAGTGTGATTTGTAGGGATAATTATCCAGTCACCACCTGTGGGTTGTGCTACAAATCACAAACCATTCTAACTTGACTATGTCTCAACTTCACAACTGCTGGGTCAAAATCCTGAAACTTCTCCTAACTTGGACTCAACTGTTTAGAGCAAATTGATTACCACGACTCCTTTCTCAAAAGCAATTAAGAATAGCCAATAATTACTGGCCTTGCCAGAGACATTTGCATCTCATAAGTGAATTTTAAAAAAGACACATTAACATGGAGCAAAAATATTGAAAACAACCACATGGAAGTGCTCTGGCCATTATATAGGAGGCACCACCCCAGTAACACATGACCAGATACTCATCTAGCTCCTTTTCACCACAAAACAAATCCAACTGAGTCATGTTTATATATACAGTTAATGTGTGAACTCTTCCAAGCACAGTATTTGCACACTCTAAAGCTAAACAGTGAGATATCTGATCAACCCAAACCAAAACCAGCATCTACCCAGAGCGCTGTTCTCTGCAATGATTACTCTTACTGTTTTGCCATGTTTACTAAAAACCTAAATATATTGTAGCTAAATTGTAGAGTGGGGAGACGCAACAGAGGTCAAGTTGGCTCTTGGGAACTACGTTTAAATCTATTATCAAGTTAATTGCGTGTACTGGACAATAAATGACATAGATGTAAGAATAAAATTGTAAGTATACCTGTCACACAAACTCTGTTATTTCACATGCTGATTTTTTTCAAGTGCAGTTACAGTGCGTTTTGTGCAATTCTGGTACAGAACAGCTGTTACTGAAGTATTTAAGAAAGCAGAACACTTTTGGTTGTCATTGCTATAACAAATGAGTTTCTCCTGTACATTTAATTTAAAGCCCAAATATTTCCTTAAATAAAATTCACATGATCAAGTTAATTCTGTGTTTGCATTTTCTGAACTGTTTTTTCCAGATTATTCTATGGGTGTCAGATGTTTGGAATAATTTGATTAGTTTTACATACAGCAGAGGGGTTTGGTGGATCTAGCCAAAACTCAAATCAAGTTAGTGATTTACAGAAATACAAAATGCTCATCTGTACCTCCCCCAGTGTCCATTCTTCACATGAATGAAGCATCTTAGGCCATTTTGCTATTTTAAAGGTGCATAAAATGTAAATTGTTGTTATTGGAAAGCACTTTATGAGGAATTATCAGTTCATAAGATTACATAGAAAATACTGCCGGGAAACAGGCTCTTCAGCCCAACCAGTCCACGTCAGTGCTTTTGCTCCACTTGCACCGCCTCCCATCTTTCTTCATCTAAATCTATGTCCCTCATATGCTTCTCTAGTTTTCCCTCAACATATCTTTACTATTTGCTTCAACCACTCTGTGATAGTAAATTCCACATTCTTACCAGTCTTTGGTTTAAGAAATTTCTTGTGAATTCCCTATTTGATTTCTTTGTGAATATATTCTCTAAAATTTTTATTTTATAGATGTCATTGATACATTTGGATCAAAATATAAACAGTACATTGTACAAGAAACCACGACTTCTAAATGAATTTCAGATACACTCAATGATGAACTGCAATATACATACACATATATATATCTGATTTATCAGTTCAGAATGACCTTGTCTTAAAAATAAACAGGCTACCAATTTGACCCTACCAACTAAGCTTCAATATTCTAAATACTGCAGTCCAGCAAATCATACATTATAATATGCCATGTAATAGTCACAGATACTGACCATGAATTCTTTCAATGAAAGGAGAGAAATTGCCTCACCTCTTGATGAGTTTAATTGATTTAAAAGCCTCATCCATGTCTCCTATTGTCAAATAAAAGCTGAAATTTAGCATGGCATCACGTGTTGTCTTGTCACAGTCCTCCAGCCCAACAAAGTCTCGCAGGGGCCTCCTGGCCACCATTTGTGGACTCATAGGAGAACCTGGCTTTGATTCAGTTTCATTCATGGTCTCCCCCAACTAGAATTAAATTTTAAAAATCCGATTATTGAGAAAATCAAACAATTCTATTTCATTTCCCAATTCCCTTACTGAGTATGCTGACTCCTGCTGTGATGCAATTCCACAGAAACTAGTACACCTATGTTGTATCCTTTAAAAGGTCATTTGCATTGCATGAATCTCACATACCAAGTGCTAGTTGACTGATCAATAATTGACAGGTGCCAAAACATAAACTGGGAACTGAAGACCCATCTTCCTATGCTATACAGCTCAACATTGTACCTGATAATGTTGACACTTCAGTTTTCAGAAACAAACCCACCACGTCAGGAACATCCAGCAGATCTTTAAAAATGGGGAAATTAATATAAAGGCCGGAAATACATCGGATATACAGCACAAAACAGGCCATTGGGCTAAAGCAGCCCATGCTGATGAATAGAATGCACTCATTCATCAGAGAAGCAGTGGAAATGTTAGGTTGGCTTTCAGAGACCAATAGTGAAGCCTTTGTGTGGCAGCGCCATGCAAACAAGTTGCCTTCACTTTTCAGGCAAGCAGAGCTCTACTCAGCTGGTAGGTGATCAGGTATAAATTGCGTGATTCATCGGAAACTCCAAAGGGTAAATGTTAGTAAATCAGTTCCTCTCATAGCATTATGGCTTGAACATTTAAAATAAATGTTTGTAAGCTATATTAGGATAGAAAGCACAATCTTGATGCTGAGAGTTACAATATATGATCACTTGGCATCACTTAAATTCACATGTGCTTTCTCATAGGGCTGCTGTCAGACTGAAGGTTAATGTATTTCAGTCCAAGTCCACATTTCAAGCTAATGAGATGGAGCAGATTAATTGTTTTATTTTGGATGTGTCATTGTGAAATGTTCTGTCAAATTCTCTCAGGGCAGATACGGAGTAAAACTCTCTCTACATTGTTCCATCATATCCTCCCCAGGGCAAGCACAGGAAAGGTTAGAAAGGCAGTCTCCCAATTTTTAACTTTGTGCTAAACTGTTACACCTGAAATGTATAAAACAACAACGTCAGTAAAAGGTCTAGGCCCAAAATGTCAAGCTTTCCTGCTCCTCTGATGCTGCTTGGCCTGCTGTGTTCATCCAGCTCTACACCTTGTTATCTTGGATTCTCCAGCATCTGCAGTACTTATTATCTCTGGCCACTCTCCATATCACTGCATAACTACAGCACAGTACCTATTGAACATTTGAATATTTTTGAAATAGTGAATTGTCAAAGGCAAATTTTGTTAGTACTCCACCATCCTGTATACCTTCTTGGAGAAGTAATAATAGGGCACTTCTAGCCCCAGCAGCGCTTCATGGGACACCACCTTGGGGAAACTGTCCTGCAGCAACAGACCATGTTCCTGTGTGATGAAGAATGATACCACCATAGCCTCCACCTGTCAAATGGGAAGGTGCAAAGGAAAATATGATAGAATGATTCAGGAATCAAAAACAGGTTCTACTTTGTGAATTGAGAATAGGTCAACTCCATATTACAGAAACACCAGGAATGCCATTCTCTGCAGGCATACAGCAATATGCAAGTAGGATAATATTATACCATTATACTCTGCAGTCTGGTTATTGAAGTTGCATACTTCACGATGGTAATCACATAGTATTTCACTTAAGTTGTATGATGCTACTTCCAAGCAAACTATAGCCAATTATGCAGCTGCTTGATCCATATGACTTTCTTTTCTTCCACTTAAAGTAACAGCTGAGGTGCATCACTGTGAAATTACCATTTCTAGTATATTCTCACTTAAATGTCATTGGGTGAGATAGAAAGGGAGCAATTCAGCAGCAGAAAGAAAGAAGAAAGAAAAACCTACATTCATATAGTGACTTCCATGGCTACCAGACATTCCAAAAATGTTTTACAGCTAATCAGGTACTTCAGAAGTGTACTCACTTTTAATGCAAAAAATATGGCAGCTAATTTTCACACATTAAACTTCCACAGCAACATGATAATAACCAGATAAACTGTTTGGTCATGTTGACTTCAAGACAAATATTGGGAAGGACACTGAGATAACTCTCCTGTTTGCCTTTGAAATATTGTCATAAAATGTTCTATGGTTACTTGAGAGAGCAAATGCGGCCACACCTTAATCTAATGACTCATCTGATAGTTGATACCTCCAACTGTGCAGCGTTCCTCCAATAGTACATTGGAGTTTCACTTTGAGTTTTCTGCCTAAGTCCTGGTATGGGACTTGAACCTACAATCTTCATTGTTGAGACTGTCATCAACTAATAGACAGGTGACACTGTGAAACTGAAAGTCCACTATAGTATCATCAACTAAACTCAGAATTTGTATTCTTTGCAAGGTATACAAAATCCCAGCAACATAAACAGTCCAATTATCACAAAATATTGAAGTTTACAACACAGATGGGGTCATTATGTCTACATAGGCCAATCCAAAGCTAATCCCAAAATCATGCTCTTTCCCACACAGAATTTCATTGAACCAAAAGAATAGAAATGGTCTATTCAGTGCAACTAGTCTGTACTGATGTTTAAACACCATTCAAAACTCTTCACAATTTAGTCAGCTATTCCACCCATCTCTCAAATTACCCTCTACCTTTCTGCCTTATGTAGACAACAAGCATCTCTTTAAAGGCATTAATGTCAAGGGTTATGATCACAGGGGTTAGACTTAGCTGATATTGATGCAATCATTAAACAAAAGGGAAAATGCCCTGACACTCAATGACAGAGGAACCCACTACTCAGAGTGAGGAAGCCTCCTGTTGTATTGAACAGCAGCATCCTTATCAAATTATTTAGAAATACAGAAGAAAGTATGGAAATGTTACAAAGTCATTGCTGTTTATGAAGCTGTTATTGCAGAGGAGCTTCAGCTTAGGACTACCAATGCCTGGAATTTCATGATCCAACAATGTTCAATGCAGGCTTAAGTGGAGGGGGATTGTGTTAAAAATGACAGACGAAGAATCTATTTCAAGATTCCTGCTCTCCTTCTTGGTGCCTCCAATTTTCATTGGCACAGGATAAGCAGTCTGGGTTCGTACTCCCAACCTGACAAGGTCCATTGCCAGGATTGCCATTTCCTGGAACCTTTCAATTTTCCCAGCTTCTCCATGACTCAAGAGTCACTGATCTCAGAGGAGTGGTAAACTATAGTTTGGATTTGGGATTCTTTTGAAAGATTTTGTTCAAAAGGTCTTACTCATGTCCCTCCATACCCACTCCAACACATGCCCCTCCATCACCTATCTCCAGTGACCCCTGATACCCAGATCAACTCACCCAAGGCTCATAAGAGTCCAGACTCTCATAAAACGATTACATTAGTGAGTTTATTAACACGGTTGCAAAAAAAGGTTGACTGCTCTTTGATGTTATAATGAGCTGGTGTCGCCTGATCTCTTTTGAATATTTAACTCAAAGCTTTTTTTTCCCCTACGAGATAAAGAGACATCAAGAGTTTACAGCTTCTTTATTAATATTTTGATGGTTGGGCTTGACATTTTAATAGGTTGTAGCAACATTAGTTCCTTTTCAAAACATTATTAATGAGCAATATTTCAGCATTTCACATACATCATTGTTACTTTAAGGTTCATTGTTTCTGTACTGGTGAACAGGTGCAGGTGTTATAAATCAGCACGGACAGTCAGGAAATTTCCCAACCTGAGCTACCTGACTCGAAATTTAAAATCCAACCATAAGTCTCTTTCTTTCTCCTCAAATCTGCAATTTATGCCTCTGACAAAATACTCACCTTGTACTCTGGGCAATTGGTCTCGGTGGCTGCATGCAGTTTTGACTGTTTTGAGGTTGAAATAGCCAGAAGTGCTTCACACACAAATAGTTTAGGTTCATTCTGGTCCCAGAAATGGCTGATTGGATATCGTCCGAGCAGTTCACTCATTTCAGAATGCCCCCTGTATAGTTAAAATCACAGACTATAAAAAGCTGCAACAAGGCAGGTGTTTCTGTCCATGTTAAATTCGGTAGTGGATTTTCTCCTGTTGTATTTGATGCATACAGTGAGGAAGGAAAAATGTCATCATGACCAAGTCTGGCCCACACGTGCTTCTAATTTATATAGTGCATTCCATGTCACTAAGTTACATCAAAAAAGGTCCAGCTTCATCAGACACCCCCTCTCCTCCCCAATTAGCTTTTGTTCATTTGGCTACTATCTCCTTGTCTTTGACATTTCTCCCTTATAAAAATAGCTCCACTGCCTTCCCCTCTGCATTCAAAATTCTCCTAAAACACTAGCACATCAGTGTTTGCTTCTCTTTTTATCCTAAGTGCCAGTTTGCTCCTCAGAGGTGTTTCAGTATGAAGAACACAATTGAAATGCAATCTTTATGTAACTTTAAACTGCCACCAGCAACCATAACAGATCCCTCTCATCCAACAGCCACTCCAACTTACTCACTTTTCTGTGTCACTTTCTTCCACACGAGGAACAGAACAAATTTCACTGCTTGGTCGCCCGGTTTCAAAGTCAAAGTAATTCAGAGTGTCCATCTCCACATCATAGAAGAATACCCTGGAATCTGGGGTGCCATTCACCTTGAGGGAAAACACCATTTCATCAATATCTCAGTAACAAAAAGTACAGGCTAAAATTCAAAACTAAATAGCGATAAAACAGAACATGCAAAGACTGAATACCAACTTTTCCCACACATTGCTCTACTGATCTTCAGTTTTCAAAGCAAACTAATCAGGTACGTGAGAATGGAGCTTGCCATAGGGACATTAAATAAAGAAAGATTGTGCTAATTATAATATTAAAATGAATATTATTATGAATATGACAGTCTACCTGCATAAAATGGCTATATGGCCACTAAGTCTCAGATTCCCAGTTCACCCTGCTGCTGCAGTAAAAAGTACAAGGTAGGCAAAAGGAAACCAACCTAGTAAGTGACTCAAGAATCATATGCTAGGATCTATATACAGACAAAACACAATTAACAGACAGATTAGCATTCTTCTTGGTGTCCAGCATAATACTTTTATCACTGGCAACTGTATGCATCCAGTCAGTGACCAGATGACTGTACATGATGCTTAAGAATGGACGTTAGCATCATCTTTGTGCACCTTCCAGTCACTTCTCATGGATAATAGGATCCTTCTCATTGTTAAGTGCCTAGATCTGCTTACGCACTGAGGTTGTAGTCCAATAAACGATATAACTTTTCACTTATTTTTTTTCTGTCTGTCATTGTGATGTCAACTGAGAGATAAATCCAGGATGCCAGGGATAACTTCCCAGCTTTTCTTTGAAATAAGCACCATGGAATCCTTCAAGTCAATGAAAGAACCCAGACAGCCTCAGTTTTAAGTCTTTTCTGAAAGGTGACACCTCCAAAAATACACTCCCCTGCTTTGTTGGCCTTGACTTTTGTGCTCCTGTTTTGAAGTAGGATTTAAGTCCACATAACTCTGATCACAAGTCAAGAATGCAACTAACTGACAACAGCTGACACTTGGTACTACAATGAATTGTCAGTATGGGGTGTTTGCTGAAATCCTGAAGCAGGGCTTGATTTGTTTACATTTAGAAATTGTATAACAGTAGTGATTTGATGCTTTCAGGACAGTGGGTCAGAAAGGGGCTTACAGTGCTGTAGTCACATCTCTGCTCAACCTCTTCATGAATCCAAAAACCAGTCGACTGCACAGAATTGTGGAATTATCCTTCTTATGAATTGTTATGATTCTAACCGATGTTGTTACTACATAAGCAGATCCCAGATTGAAACTCAACTTGATAAGTCATATTTTGTTTTATTTTGATTTTAACAGAGGATGTCTCACTGAAAAATAAGCATACAATGCTGCAGATTTTACGTCAACAATATAACAGAGGTTTATTAACAAAATAAATTAAAATAAAAATAATAAACCAAATTCAGTATTTATAACAGAAACAGAGATTTCTGGAAAATCTCAGCAAGTCTGGCAACATCTGGAGAGAAAGTAGAGTTGGCACGTTGGGTCCAGTGACCTTTCTTCAGAACATTCTGAAAGCTTAGCATGTCCTCATGTACTCTTTACTGAACCAGTGTTGAATCTCTGCTTTGATGGTAACTGAAAAGTGATAACCATATGGACCATGAGGTAGATTATTTTGGGGGACAATCTGGCTAATGCTGATGGCCTGCAGGACTGGTGATCAATCAATCTAGTCTATTGTATTTGCTGCTCACAATGCAGTCTCCTCTTCACTGGGGAAACAAAGCAGATATTCGATGGTGCTTCACAGAACACCTAAGTTCTGTCCACAAAAAAGACCATGAGCTTCCAGTTGCCTGCCACTTCAACACACCACGTTGTTCCCTGGTCAACATCTCTGTCTCAGGTTTGCAGCAGTGCTCCAGTGAAGCTTAGCGCAAGCTGGATGAACAGCACCTCACTTTCTGCTTGGGAACTCTACAGCCCTCTGGACTCAGAGTTATACAGTCATAGAGATGTACAGCACAGAAACAGACCCTTTGGTCCAACTCATCCATGCTAACCAGATATCCTAAATAAATCTATTCCCATTTGCTGGCATTTGGTTCATATCTCTCTAAACCCTTCCTATTCTCAATATTGAGTTCAATAATTTTAGGGTTGAGGCACCTTCTCCCAAGTCCTTACCCCAACCCCCACACACCAGATCTTGTTACCACATGGTCTGCTATTACACATCGCCCATTGTTCGCCACCAATGGACCCCATTAGTAGCTATTCATTCTCCTAGACTGACCATTATCCACTGCTTTGTCTGTCCAACTGTTCTCTCCCTTTAGGCTCTATTTCCACCTATCATTTACTCCTTTCCCTCTCCCCACCCCTCACCCATTTTCTGCATAAAAATCAACTTTTTCTTAGCTACCATCAGTTCTGAAGAAGGGTGACTGGACTTGAAACGTTAACTTTGATTTCTCTGCACAGATGCTGCCAGACCTGGTCAGATTTTGCAGCAATTTCTGTTTTTGTTTCAGATTTCCAGCACTCACAGTTCTTTTGTTTTTTTTCTACCTGTAATACAAATTCAAAGATTTGTAAATGCACAGTGAAAGTATAACACTATTGATCCCAAAACACTCCTTTATAAATTGAAAACAAAAACAATAGCTTTTCTTTAGTACCCAAATGCAACCTGGTACAGTATCCAAAAATACATCTTGTATAGTACCTAAAAACACCACTCATAAGTCCTCAAACCAGAGTCCCTGTATATAACACCTTGATAGGCCTAAGTCACTTGTGACTTTAACTTATAGACTGGAATTGCAGATAGCATCTTCCTGGAGCTATTATACACCTGAGCTTAAAAATACTCAGATTTAAGTAATCTCTTCAGGGTTTTATCCCAACACTTCTGACCTGGGACAATCACTGAGGCATTGGCACAGTGGCTCAGTGGTTAGCACTGCTGCCTCACAGCATCAGGGACCCAGGTTCGATTCCACCCTCGGGTGACTGTCTGTGTGGAGTTTGCACATTCTCCCCTTGTCTGCGTGGGTTTCCTCCGGTGGTCTGGTTTCCTCCCACAGTCCAAAGATGTGCAGGTTAGCTGGATTGGCCATGCTAAATTGCCTGTAGTGTCCAGGGATGCCTAGATTAGGTGAGAGGGGGGTGGGTCTGGGTGGGATGCTCTGAAGGTCAGTGTGGACTTGTTGGGCTGATGGGCCTGTTTCCACACTGTAGGGATTCTATGATCTATGATCACTTCCAAGTAATCTATGTTCACTATATCTTTCCCTTCTTAGGAGCACTGGTTTACACAAATATCTTTATCGAATGACTTCACAAGACTACTTAAAACTCAAAGTAAAAGCTAAACATAAAATCTCTCCCTAAACTATGGGTTTTTCCTTTAAGCTTAAAAAAAAACTCTCAAACCTTCTCAACAGTAGCTTACTTATCTTGTTTGGTTGTAAAACCTTACAAACATACAGAAAAATCTTAATTCTAAAGCTAGACTTCAAAAACTGTTTTAGAAGAATTCACCATGGTTATAGAAATACCTACAAGTTGATTAGTAACTTCAGATACACAGATAATCCACATGTTACTAACTGAAAAAACAAAAACTCCAACATACAATGAATAATATTAAACTTATATATAAATTACAGTCTATATCACACAATTTTGTAATAGAATTAAATCCTCTGACAGAGTTCCATTGCAGAAAAGGGTTTCGTTATTACCATTGTTGGTCCAAAATGTGCAAGGAAGTCTGTCTGGAGTTAGCAAGCTTACAGTGGTACCTACCCTATTGATGAGAATGCTGATGTTATTACCATTGGAGCTGCATTTCACAGATGCAACACTCCCCAGATTGGGTACTTGCTCTGCCAAGTTTTTAGCATTGCAGTGTGGCTTTGCTTCCCTACAGAACAAAATGAACATCAGGTTAGGCAAGTATCAGGATACTGATAAAAAAATCCTTCCAACAAACACAGCTAAGCCTGAAGGATAGATAAAACAAGTTGTATTTGTCTCCCCTGTAACCAATAATCACCACTAGTCCATAATTGTATACATAAAGGAAATAACACACTCAGTTAACCTCTTCCATGAATTAAATGAATATAGGAGACGGAAGTGGATATATGCCATTTGATCCCTTGATTCTGCTTTGCCATTTAGTAACATTTTGGCTAATCTGATTGTAACCTCAATTCCACAGTCCTATCTACCTCTGATGCCACTGCCTTTGAGGAACAGAGTTCCAAAAAAAATTCAACCCTTGGACAGAAAATATTTCTCATCACGGTCCTAAATGGGTCACTCCTTATTTTTAAACAGAGACCCCCTAGTTCTTGATTCGCCCGCAGGAGTAAACATCCTTTCTACATCCACCTGGTCTAAACTCCTCAGGATCTTATATGTTTCAGTCAAGTAACATCTTCCTCTTCTGAACTCCAGCAGATGCAAGCCAAGCTTGTCCAACCTTTTCTCAAAAGAAACTCTCACATTTCAGATATTAATCTCATAAACCCTGAACTGCTTCCAATGCATTTACATCCATCCTTAGATAAGGAGACCAATGCTATTCAAAGCATGCCGGATATGGTCTCATCAATGTCCCATATAAGGGAAGCATATCCTCCCTGCTTTTGTCACTACTTATGTGTTTAATTCCCATCACAATAAAAGATAACATTCGATTAACTTTCTAAATACTTTCCTTCACGAAGGGAAGTGGAACTGCAGCACAATTCAAAGTAAGGGCTCTCACAGTCAATGAGGAGGAATGTCTTCTCTCAGAGGGTCATTAGTCTTTGGAATTCCCTTCCACAGATTCCAGTGCAGACTCAGTGGTTGATTATATTTAAGGATGAATTAAACAGATTTTTGATTGACAGGTATTCAAGAGGGCTATGGGTTACATGTCTGAACTCTGTAGAAGTAGCATCTCAACCTCTAATATTTAACATTGGCAACAGAGAATGGTTGACTGTAAGTCAGGCATTGATAACTAATCAACCAGTGCTTTACAGAAAACTTCAGAAAGATGTTTGAATCTAAATGTAAAGTATTGGGTATGATTACCCCCTCCTGTTTTCTAAACTCAAACTTTATGACCTGTGGAAGAATAAAGTAACTGTGTTCACTTGGGTTACTTTGTTACTGAAGAAGACAAAACGAACAGCTTTGGATCAATTACCAACTTTCATGCATAACATTTACCAAAAAGATAATTTAATAACTGCTTATGAGGTGTGTTCAGAATTTGACAATTTCAGAAAGATTGAAGGTAGCTTCACTGCAATGTATATAATGGAATTCAGTAGGTCGTATACAAGAACTGGAGAAATTTAATCAGGAAATTCCCCAATCTGTGTGTTGGAATTTAAGTTACAATACTGTGCCAAAGGGTCGAGTTTTGACAGGATTTGCAGATAAACAACACTGCTCGAACAAATGAGAGAAGCGCTAAGAAGATTTCTTGAAAAGTATTCCTTTACAGCAACAGTGCAAATGAGGCGACTGGCCATACACAAAGCCAATCCCTTCATTCCCGGAATCAACCTAGTGAATCTTTTTTGAACTACCTCCACTGCCAGTAGAAGTGAGGAGTACTGTGCACATTATCATTCTGTAAAGTCTTAACAAGACTTCCCTATTTTCAAAACCCAATTCCCTAGCAATAAAGGTCAAAATACTAATTGCTCACTCAATTATTTGCTGCACTTGCATGGTAACTTCTTCGTCTCTCATGTGGAAGAACACTTAAGTCCTTCTGTGTTCATTCAAAGGAAGAAGATGGACACATGTGTCAAACAGAGAGTTTGTATTGATCACAAGAAGTTTCGGGTCAGTGATGAATGTGTTGATGGCAGAATCTTTCAACTGTGGAGTATTAGACGGTGATGTCATCTACAATGTGCGGATTAGATTGGATAGATTCTGAGTAATAAGGATCAGAATAAAGTTAAGGTTTAGAGAGTTCTACCAGTTTTAGATTTGGAGCTGTTAACACACTAAAATCTTTAAAGAGTAGTCAGTTCATGCAATATAGCCGGATTTAATAATTTTATTAGTAAGAATATGATAGCTAGTGAAATACCCTTGATATTAAGTAGACCATCGATGACGGAAATGTGGATGAAACTGGATGTGGAAAACAGCAAGGCCATTGTCTTTGGAAAACCTTTGAAATTGCAATTTACAGAATTGGGACACTATTGTTTTCCTTTAATGGAAAGTAATTTCTCCACTAAAGAAGAAAATACAGAAGTATAATGGACATCAGGGGGCATAAAATTAGAAGATGAATAGTTAATTGTGTTAAAATGACACAGGCAACTTGACCACACATCCTCGAAAAAGTAAAACATTTTAGTAAAGCATGCAGGAATAAAGGCATGAAGAATACAATCTCTTCCAGAAAAGATACGTTATTTAATGTGAGATGTGTAAGAAATATGGAAGGACCCCATCACAACGTGTCTTCCCTTAACAAGAGATTTCAATGAGGTAGTGACTATGGACTTAAAAGTGTGGGATAAAGAAAAAATAAATTCCATTTTATGTTTTATAGATCAGATACCCAGATTTTGACATTCGACAATAATGCACAGTAAAGATAATACTTGTAGATAAGGTATGGAAAAAATAGATAAGTACTAGACTTGGACCACTGCAAAATTTCTCACTAATAATAGAGGCATGAACTTGTTAATGATGAATTTAGAGGTACGTATGCAAACGTAAACATATCATTTTGGATATGGTGGTAGATGAGCCAAACTGTAAATTATTGGCTGCACAAGCATGGGCTGTTAATGCTAAAAATTTGCTGCAGATGGTAGCAATGTTCCCTCTCAGCTGTACACTCTGAAGGTATGAGCACAGCAAGCGGTGTGCCAATACTGCTCACAGCATTGACTTCCCATCCCAGAAGTTGCCGCCACGCACGGACCTCGGAGGTCTGCACGGATAAAAAAAAATGAGCAAGAACACTGGATGGTAGGAGGATGCAATCCAACTCAGTTTTTGGTAGGGATCCTACAGTTCTGTCAATAATAAGTAATCAGTACCAGTCTTAGAAAGGAATGACAAAGAGCTCTTATTTTTCAGAGCGTTTGAATGAAATACATGCACTTATAAAGATTTTAACTAAGTCTGAGAATTTGACGAGCCTTAAGAGATCATGTAATGCCATTGGAAACCAATTTTAATTGGGGAGGTATGGTTTATTATCAAAGAGAAGGGCTAAAGTGCGAAGAAGCACACAAAAATGTTATTGGTTAAGATTGGAAAAGAACAACTGTACAGCATGGACCTAGTCCCTGGGGTACATTTTTCATGGTTGCTGGATATGAAATACAAATTTGCAGATTTTAAAACAACAGCAAGAATGCAACTCGCTTAAGTCTCTGGGAATTTCAAACTTACAACTTCAAGTGCCTTGTCCATGTGTCAGGCTAGACTGTTAATGCCAGAATCTATTCAAACACAAGCAGTATCCTAGTCAAGACTAATCACTTACTCAGTAAGAAAAAGAAAACTTCATATGCACCTTACAATATTTTAGGTTTTATTATTAAGTTATTATTTGTGTTATTATTAAGTATAGTCACTGTTGGAATATGCTTTTAGATGGCGCTTTCAAATTATGGCATAGAACATAAAGTCTTAATCCTCTTACGTCAAAGACGTATCTATCCACAAATCCACAAAGGCACTGGGTGCAGAGTGTTTCCATTCACTCACATGAAACCTGAGATGTTGTTTACAAAGCTGCTAACCCTCATAATCACAGTACCTTAATGATACTGTAAATGTAACACCACAAGAGTCAAGAATCATAGATTTGCCTGAAAAGGGACTAAAGTCTGCGAAATCTAACAGGATTGATTGAGTCAGTGTCCTATTTGTTTGGATAACCTTGAGTTTCACATCAGCACCCTCTAGTGTGCAAGGTGATTAATGTTAACATTCTTTTGATTAAATATATTCAAATACAGTAGCAATGTTGTGTACACGATATTCAGAATAACCTCTGAGGAGACTAGGGATTTTAGCAGAAAAACATACAGCATCAAAACATCTCATAACAGAACAATAAGTGTATGGCTTGTCAAACAGAAAATAGAAAGAAAATAGCAGACATGTATTGAAATTTTATACAGGCTTGGATCACAAACTGAAATGAGGAGAACCAACATATGAAATGCATCACCCTTGTGTCTTTGCAAAATAATTTTATCCTTAGCTTTCAGCACAAGACTAAAAATAAGAACAAAATTAAATTGTTTTAATATTAACCTTCAAAAACATTCCAGAAGTTTGCAACAGAGTTAACATTTCAGGTCTGGTGACCCTTCCCCAGAACTGGACACCGGACCCGAAACGTTAACTCTGTTTTTTCCTTCACAGATGCTGCCAGACCTGCTGGGCTTTTCCAGCAACTTTGTTTTTGTTCCTGATTTACAGCATCCGCAGTTCTTTCGGTTTTTACTCCAGAAGTTTATTTCCATTCATTTGATCTGAGTCCTTCACATAGGCCATGGATCCATGCACTATCCAGGAAATAACTTTTCATTGTGGTTAATCTGATATGTCAGACCAACCCTGGTTTATTATAGCATTCCCTCTTCCTATTTACTAAATCCAGCTTCATCCTTTTTATTTTGACCAGCATTTTGCTTTGTTCGATCAAACCAGCAACTTCAGTGCAGGAGCTTGATTTAATTGGGGCCTTTTGCTTAAGCTGTAAAATAGGTTCAATTCAGGTGTCAGTACTGTGTGTAATACCTGCGGGAAAGATCGAAGACTTTCACATGTGCTGTGTCTGTTCCCACTACAAGAAAGTTCCCACAGATGTTTAGGTGACAGGGGTTTCCCTCTGTCTCATTGAACACGAGCAGCTGCTTGACCGTACCCTGAAAGGAAGAACACATTCATTCTGTCATTTCCAGCAAAAGGCATCAAGCATCACACAATATTTACCAGTTTCTCACTCATTCTAAGCAGAGCATTGGTGCAGAAAGTAACCTTCAAATATATTCAAAATGAACTCAGATGGATTTGGAAGAACATGTACATTAGCTTTCTGACTTTTTACCTTTTCAGGATCAAGACTGAGCTGGTGAGAGTAGGCTGGTGAGGCAGCAGCGGTGAGATCTGACCAGTGAGGCAGCCCAGAGTGGAACGCTAGCAGTGGCATGGCAAGGGCTGGAAAGCCTGAGCAGGACTCTGGCAGAAGCATGACGAGGGCTGGAAAGCCCGGAGCGGGACTCTGGTGAAGGCATGGTGAGGACTGGAAAGCCCGGAGCGGGAGTCTAGTGGAGGCATGGTGAGGGCTGGAAAGCCTGGAGTGGGAGTCCGGTGGAGGCATAGCAACAGCTGGAAAGCCCTGAGCTGCACTGCGGCAGTGGAAAGGAAAGTTGGACTCTCTTAAGTTATCTTTTTTTTTCTTCTTGTCTTATTCTAGGTTAATGTGAATGGCACCATGTATGTACGGTGATGGTGCACACTTTTCACTGTATTTTTACATTGAATACACATGACAATAAATTATTCCACTCTATAGAATATTCTGCTCTTGTATCCTGATGGCCAACCACCTTCCCCATTCCTGCCGACGTCTTTTAAGCATGACTAACTTTTGGTAATAGGCCCAGAATACTAAACTCTGGTCTGTGAAATATATTTAAGCTTCTGGAATTATTTCTACAATTCCACAGCATCTTTCACCAGCCTTTAACCGATAGTAGAACATCATTGGTGTTGTTTTGGTTTCAAACTATTTAGCATATTTGTAAAATAATAAACTGATCATGCAACATTACATGTTCATTTCAGGTAAAAATGTTATTATTGAAGTACTCAAGTGGAAAGGACTAAAATGCAAAATACATGAAATTATTGTTCAGTGGTACAGAACTTGAATATTGCTGAAAAATGCATGTTATGTCAAAGCTTTTCATCTTGCACTGATTAGGATAGTTTGTGAGAATCCAACTGAAGGGGAAACATACATTTATATTGTATGAGAAAAGAGTACTGATTGTTTGGCAATTGGACTCTAATTTGGAGAGGTATGGCAATGGAGAATGTATAGTTAAGGATAAATTGACAGTTAACTGGCTAGCTGTAAGAAGACAGAGGGTGGTGGTTGATGGGAAATATTCATCCTAGAGTTCAGTTACTAGTGGTGTACCGCAAGGATCTGTTTTGGGGCCAATGCTGTTTGTCATTTTTATAAATGACCTAGATGAGGGCATAGAAGGATGGGTTAGTAAATTTGCGGATGACACTAAAGTCGGTGGAGTTGTGGATAGTGCGGAAGGATGTTGCAGGTTACAGAGGGACATAGATAAGCTGCAGAGCTGGGCTGAGAGGTGACAAATGGAGTTTAATGCGGAAAAGTATGAGGTGATTCACTTTGGAAGGAGTAACAGGAATACAGAGTACAGGGCTAATGGTAAGATTCTTGGTAGTGTGAATGAGCAGAGAGATCTCGGTGTCCATGTGCATAGATCCCTGAAAGTTGCCATCCAGGTTGATAGGGGTGTTAGGAGGTGTACGGTGTGTTAGGTTTTATTGGTAGAGGGATTGAATTTTGGAGCCATGAGGTCATGTTGCAGTTGTACAAAACTCTGGTGCGGCCGCACTTGGAGTATTGCGTACAGTTCTGGTCACCACGTTATAGGAAGGGTGTGGAAGCATTGGAAAGAGGGGAGAGGAGATTTACCAGGATGTTGCCTGGTATGGAGGGAAAGTCTTATGAGAAAAGGCTGAGGGACTTGAGGCTGTTTTCGTTAGAGAGAAGAAGGTTAAGAGGTGACTTAATAGAGACATACAAGATGATCAGAGGATTAGATAGGGTGGACAGCGACAGCCTTTTTCCTCGGATGGTGACGGCTAGCACGAGGGGACATAGCTTTAAATTGAGGGGTGATAGATATAGGACAGATGTCAGAGGTAGGTTCTTTACTCAGAGAGTAGTAAAGGCGTGGAATGCCCTGCCTGCAACAGTAGTAAACTCGCCAACTTTAAGGGCATTTAAATGGTCATTGGATAAACATATGGATGATAACGGAATAGTGTAGGTTAGATGGGCTTCAGACTGGTTTCACAGGTCGGCGCAACATCGAGGGCTGAAGGGCCTGTACTGCGCTGTTATGTTCTATGTTCTATGTTCTAACTGTCAGGCATTCTGTAAATTTTAAACCAGGCAGGTTTGCTGTTATTGGTCAAGACATTGTCCTGAGATATTAACCAGAGAATGGCTGTCACTTATTTTGTTGAGTTTAAAGCAACAAAATGCATGTACAAGTTTTTTTTGTCTGTAGGGTAAAGGGCTGTATGTAATATATATATATACGCATAGGTGCCATATAGAACTGGTAGGAGTGGAGTGGCAGATGATAAGTCTCTGCAGGTGACACTGAATTGTAGGTGAGGCTTTGTTCAAAATCTGTCTCAAGAGTTTTATTCTAGAATCAGGCTGGTTTTATTCCGAAAGCTGGAATTTATAAGATGCCACACTGACTGACTGCAAATCGTGTGCGTGTTTTTTAACAAAATAGAACATATCTGCAAATAGACAAACATCTTGGATGAAATGATTCACACCATAGATATCTGTGTGTGTGTGTGTGTGTGTGTGTGTGTGTGTGTGTGTCTGCGTGTGTGTGCGCATGCGCGTGACTGTGTGTGAGAGAGGGTCTATGTAAGTGTGTGTGTGTGTGTGTGTGTGCACGCGCGCACTTTCTCACACACTCTCACACAAACACACTTGTACACACGCGCGTGCACAAACACACACACACATACGTAGACACATGCGCACACACCGCACAAGTATCTATGGGTGAATCATTTCATCCAAGATGTTTGTCTATTTGCAGATACATTCTATTCTGTTAAAAGAAACACATACACAATTTGTCGTCACAGTCAGTCAGTGCGGCATCTTATAAATTCCAGCTTTCGGAATAAAACCAGCCTGATTCCAGAATAAAACGCTGAGGCAGGTTCTGAACAATTCTGAACACCTACAATTCAGTGTCTGACCTGGGATGTCACCTTCTGTATATTCCTATGGCTCTGCCTGATTGTCATGACAGCACAGCACTAACACTGACTTTATATTTACACACCATGTAACATGCTTGGTCACCTGCAGAGACTTAACATCTGACTCTCTACTCACACCAGTTGTATGATCTTTTGATCTCTCTGCCCCTGATCTCTCTGCCTATAAATTCTGTGTCTTTGTCTTGCTTTCTCACTGCACCTGACGAAGGAGCTGCGCTCCAAAAGTTTATGTGATTCTAAATAAACCTGTTGGACTATAACCTGGGGTTGTGTGACTTCTGACTTTGTCCACCCCAATCCAATGCCGGCATCTCCACATCAATTTTGCTATGATCTCAGCTAATGGTAATACCGAACAAGTCAGATTCCAAAGTTAAACCTGGCTTGATAGACGAAAAGTTTAATCTTTCAATTTGGTTACTGAGCTGGTCAGTCACTGAACATATTCACAAGAGGCTTCCAATACAATTTTAACAAAAGAATGTCAACGTTTAGTATATAAAAGAAAATTTAAAGAAAAACAAAGCTCTACATAAAACAATATGGAACGTTCTCATCACAAACAGAAAACGAAAGATTCAATCCTTTTTCCCAGTAATATCCTTTATACATTCAAACCCAGTGAAGTATCATTTCTATCTTCACTCTTTCTTACTCAGCTGAGATTGTTTCTTCTCTGTGAGTTTCTGCACATTCAACAGATGTGATTTTTTTTTCTGTCTCTCCCTGAAATACACAGACAGGTTGCCTCATTGACTTTTCTCCTAATTGAACTACCTTAGGACTGCTAAACAGCACATCTGCTACTATAGATTGTTTCTTCTGAATTAAACATGCTCTGGCCTCACTCTCCATCTGTGTCGTAACAGCTCAACTTCGTGTATCACTTCAGCAATTATCTCACCAGGTGGCTTATGATTAACTTAATGTCCAAGCATGTTTCTTGGAAAGGCTGTTTTGACCCTTAAAATAAACATTAAAATTACCATTCCATGCCTTCACAGAATTTAAGATCAAAACCTATTTATCTCTAGAACCCAAGTTCTCAAATAATATAACATCAACCTTCATTACAACTTAAAAAAGAATTCCAAATGAGGTCCATCTGAAAAACTTGGACTTGTGGGCAATTATTCCTGTACAACAACATCACTGGTGCTGAAGAAAATGAAAGACTTCTACTTACCTGTAGAGTGCGTACCTGCACTCGGTTTGGCTCCACAGTGTAAATGCTCTCTTCAAGAACAGCCAAAACAGAAGAATCACAGGGAAACGAGCCTAGATGAAAACAGTGCACTTTACTGTCAATGGCAAGAACGCAGGAAAATCAACATGAAAAGATGTATAGGAGACCAAGGGGAACAATCATATGGAGCAATTCACACACAGATTCTCCAATGACCATGGACTCTATTTTATGTCCCTAAGGATCATGTATTTCCTTCACAAAGTAATCACCTAGTTCATAGTTTTTATAAAAGAAATGAACTTTTCAAAATTCTGATATTAATGTTTACTAATAGGTCAGGCTTGTTAAACACTACTTGCAAATGTTTCACCTTTCACCTTCTGTATTTTGATAAAATGGACACAGAATGTTTTCTCTTGTGGCAAACAGCAAGATATCCCAATGAGGAATTCAGAAGAAGCTTCTTCATTCAAAGAAAAGTAAGAATATTGAACTTGTTACTACAGGGAGTGGTTGAAGCACATAGTATAGGTGCATTTAAGAGGAAACTAGACAGCCTGGGAGAGAAAAAACGTGAATAATTACAATGATAGAGATCGTTGAGAAGAGAAGAGAGGAGGCTTGAGTGCAAGACCAACACTGGCATAGATTAATTACGCCTAGCTGCCATGCCAAGAAACTCACTTTCCACCATATTGATTTAGCAATTGCTGGATGTTACCTGAAAAAGTGAATGACATTTTACCTGCATTTCTCAGCGATGGTCCAAACGTTTCAAAAACAGTAGCATGTTTTCCGTTCCACACTGCAACTATCTCCTGCAACAAAAGAAAACAAGTTCCACCCACCGCAATGTCCAACTCTCCAAATCAGTTCAGAGATTTAATCTACAGTTTATAATTTGAGTCAAGATCCAATATTAAACTGCTCCATGACGCACTGTGAATGCACAAAATAGCAAATAAGTGAGTTCAACAATGGTATATATTTACAGCCGTAATTCAACTGGAGTGAATTAATATTCTCAAAATTATGCACCAATCTCACAAAAGATCTATTAAATAGTGGACAATAAAAACAGAACAGTCACAACATATGTGGTTAGCCATCACCTTGCATTTTTAGATAAGTCCATTCCATGAACAACCTTCGCTTTACCAGACCCTGAATCACTGCACAATGTACTTTTTGAGTCAGAGTGTTTTTCACACATAAGATACACTGATTGCAGTCTCATTTTAATTGTGTACGTAGGGCCCAACTCACTTTACATGTAGTAACAAAGGACTGGACATTCACTACCACAAGCAAGAATGTATTTTTAATTGAACAAAAGTGTGAAAAAAATTATTGATATCTTGTTGAAGAATTTAACATGTTGGCACATATTCAGTTTCATCCACAGGAATCGAGGATATACACACAAGTCTATTTCAATGTGACCTGATAAATATGAGTCAAGCACTTACCTTGGTAACATAAACTCCTTTAACATGCAGGTCTGTACGTAGCATCTGTTGGTTTTCAGAGGAGAAGAAGGTGAGGCTCAGTTGGTTGGGAGCAACTTGAATGGCCGCTACTTGTTGGTTGAAATGAGCAGACATCACCTGCTCACTGAGGATAAGTACAGTTCCAGCACAATTCACGGACAGAAGGTTCTTACTGGAGCCCCACTGAACAAACAGCAGATATACATAGGTTACCAAAGACAGCAACTAATCAAACAACTCTTCATTTTTCCACCGGACAATCAAAATAATCATGGTCCAGCAACACACATGCAACATATACTATGGGTGGTAATGGTGTAGTGGTCAGAAGACAATGGTGCAATGGTATTATCGGTGAACAAGTAATTCAGAAACCAGGTAATGTTCTGCCAACCAGGATGTAGATCCCAATACTGCAGATGATAGAAACTGAATTCAATAAGAATTTGGAATTAAAACTATAACCTGACCATATAACCATCATCAATTGTTCTAAAACCCTATCTAGTTCACTAATGTCCTTTAGGGAATGAAAACTGTCATCCTTAGTCGATCTGGCCTACATGCAACTCCAGACCCACAACTGGTTGACTCTTAACTGCCCTCTGAAGTCGCCTAGCAAGCCATTCAGTTGTATCAACTGCCAAAAGGTCACAAAAAGGAATAAACCTGGGAGGCATATTCAGTCATGTAAACTCTGTTATTTTCTCCTTACCAACATCTAAGGGCTAAAGTCAAAATTGGGATAGCTATCTCACTAACTAGTGAAGCAACAGCTTGACAGTCATACAGATGGAAATGCTCTTTACACACAATGATAACTATCATCATCCCTGGGTATGTCCTATCCTATCAATGAGACAGATGTAGCACAGGTTGTGGCAGAGTGATATACAAACAAGAGGGAACTGTCCTGGGAGTCTTCAACATTGACTCCATACCCCAGAAAGTCTCATGGCATCAAGTCAAATATGGGCAAGGAAACTTTCTGCCGATTACCAGAAAAAGCCCCCACTTTGGCCAATGAATTAGCACTCCTCCATGTTGAACACCACTTGGAGGAAGCATTGAGAGTGGCAAGGGCACAGAATTTATTCTAGGTTGGTGACTTGAATGTCCACTGCCAAGAGTGCCGCAGCAGCACCACTACTGACTAAGCTGTTTGAGTCCTAAATGACATAGTTCCTAGACTGAGTCTACAACAGGCAGTGAAGGAATCAACAGGTGAGAAAGACATACTTAATCTCATCCTGCCTGCTGCATATAAGTCTGTCCACGAAATATCAGCAGGACTGATCACTGCTGAGACCTTTTGGATATAAAGTTCTGTCTTCACATTGACAAAATCCTCCATCATGAGATGGGGCACAATCCTTGCGCTAAATGGGATGGACTTCAAACAGATTTACCAACTCATGATCGCATCCCCATGAGGGGCTGTGGGCCAGCAGCAACAGAATTGTACGCAAACACAACCTGCCACCTCATAGCTCATATATCCACCACACTACCATTACCATCAAGCCAGGGGTTCAACCCTAATTCAAAGAAGAATGCAGGAGGGCTTGTCTAGAGCAGCATCAGGCATGACTAAAAATGAGTAAAGGTACAAAAGAGGGCTACTTACATGCCAGGCTGCATAAGCTAGTGACAGATGGGGTGACATGATTCCACAAGCAAAGGAACAGATCTAAGCTCTGCAGTCCTGCCGCATCCAGTTGTAAATGTTGGTCGACAACTAAACAATTCACTGGAGGAGAAGGTTTCACAAGTAGCCCCATCCTCAATGATGATGGAGCCCAGCACATCAGTGCAAAAGGTAAGGCTGAAACATTTGTCAGCATCCAAAGCATCTGACTGCAGCCAGAAGTGCCATGCACATGATCCATCTCAGTCGCCTCTAGGTCCCAGTGTCACAGATTCCAGCCTTCAGCAGTTCAATTTACTCCATATGATATCAAGAAAAAACAGGTGGCCCTCAATACTGCAAAGGATATGGATTCTAAAAACAATGCAGCAATAGAGCTGACATCTGCAACAGGCCTTGCCACGATCGAAGCCAAACTGTTTCAGTCCAGCTACAACACTAGTATCTACCCAACAAATCCAATCTTGCCAATTAACTGCCCCTTCAGTCTACTCTCAGTAATTGGTAAGGTGATGGGAAGGTATCATTAACAGTGTTATCAAGCAGCACTTTCTCAGTAATAACTTGCTCACTAACACTCTGTTTGGCTTCCATCATGATCATTCAGCTCCTGAACCCAAAACAGCCTTGGTACAAAAATGTACAAAAATGCGGAATTCCAGAGGTAAGTTGAGAGTAACACCCTTGACATCAAGGCCACATTAGATCAAATGTGATATCAAGGAGCTTCAGCAAAGCCAGAATCAAGGGGGATTGGAGGAAAACTCTCCACTGATTGGAATCATATTTGGCATGATGGAAGATGTTTGTCATTGGTGGGGTTTTGTCACTTCAGCTCCAGGATCTCTCTACACATTTATCAAAGAGTCATAGAATTATGTAGGAAGGAAACATCCATTTGGTCCAACTCATCCACACTGACCATGTATCCTAAACTGATCTAGTACCATTTGCCAGCATTTTGTCCATATCCCTCTAAACATTTGCCCTCTAGTTTTGGACTCCCCCACCCTGGGAAAAAGACTTTGGCTATTCACCTTATTCGTGCCCGTCATGATTTTATAAACCTCTATAAAGTCACTCCTCAGCTGCCGACACTCCAGAAAAAATAGCCCCAGCCTATTCAGCCTGTCCTTATAGCTCAAATCCTCCAACCTGGGCAATATCCTTGTAAATCTTTTCCGCACCCTTTCAAGTTTAACAACATCTTTCCTATAGCAGGGAGACCAGAATTTATTGAAGTATTCTAAAAGCGGCCTCAGCTATGACCTGTACAGCTGCAACATGACAACACAACTCCTATACTCAATGTTTTGACCAATGATGGCAAGAGTGCCATCTTCAAAATGCCTTCTTCACTACCCTGTCTGCCTGGAACTTCACTTTCAAAGAGCTATTTCTTGAGGGTAGTCTCCATGGCCCAACCCTATTCAGCTGCTTCATCATCGTTCTCCCTCCATCAGGAGGTCAGAAATCAGGGTGTTCCCTGGTGGCTGCATAATGTTCAGCACCATTCGCAACTGCTCAGACACTGCAGATGTCCATGGCCAAATGCAGAAAGGCCTGGACAATATCAAGGTTTGCACTGAAAAGTGGCAAGTAACATTCACATCAAATTGCCAGACAATGACTATCTCAAACAACACAGAATCTAACAATCGTCTCTTTACATTCAGTGACATGATCACTGAATTGCCCACTATCAATATCCTGAGGGTTACCATTGACCAGAAATATAACTGGACTAGCCAGAGAAACACTGTGGCTACACAAGCAGGCCAGAGGCGAGGAATCCTGAGTGTCTACCTCACCTCCTAACTCACCAAAGCCTGTCCACCATCTGCAAGGCATAGTCAGTTCTGTGATAGAATTTCCCCCCATGCCTGGGAGAGTGCAGTTCCAACACACTCAAGGAGCTTGACACCATCCAGGGCAAAGCAGCCTGCTTGATTGGCACCACATCCACAAAATTCAATCACTACACTATTTAAACAATGGCAGCAGTTACTATCTCCAAAATGCACTGCAGAAATTAATTAAGATAACAAGGTGTGGAGCTGGATGACATGAAGGGTCTAAGCCCGAAACGTCAAGCTTTCCTGCTCCTATGATGCTGCTTGGCCTGCTGTGTTCATCCAGCTCCACACCTTGTTATCTCGGATTCTCCAGCATCTGCAGTACCTATTATCTCAGAAATTAATTAAGGCTCCTTTGACAGCATCCTCTAAACCCACAATAACTGTTATCTAGTAGGACATGGGCAGCAGATACATGGGAACACGACCACATACAAGGTTCCCTCCAAGGTACACACCATCCTGACTTGGAAATATATTGCCATTTCTTCAGTGTCACTGGGTCAAAATTCTGGAACGCCCTCCCTAATGGCATTGTGGATCAACTTACACCAAACAGACTGCAGCCATTCAAGATGACAGCCCACCATCATCATCATTATGGATGGGCAATAAATGCTGGACCAGCCAGTGATGCCCATATGCCATGAATTTTTTTAAAAAATCAACACTTCAGCAAAGTACATGCACTATGAATAACGTGGCATACCAGAGGTTGCAGAAGAACAAGTGGTATGAATAGCCTAGTGCAACACAGCTGGTGCACCACCAGCAATATCCCATCTAGACAGGGTGACAATTTTGCACCTAATCTTCTAATTTTTTTGTTTTTGATTCTATGACCACTGGGAGCTGAAGGAGGAGAGGAATCTCAATATACTCTCACACACTTCCCAACCAATAATAAACTTTTTTCTATCTGGGGACTTATTAGTTTGAGAGCTACAGTTTAAGAGTTATGCTTTAAGACCACATGCGATGATCAGCAACTAGAGCAAAACCTCCATACACAGAATCCAAAAAAGGTGACCTCATAGCGAGCATGTCTTCACCTCTGTTACCTTGATCTGTGTGATATTTCCTTCGAGATCAATTGGGGCTTGTAATTTCCATTGATCTTTCCCTTCTATTCTGCAACCATTCGACCTGTTGACCGGTGTTTTTCGCCACAAGGCAATCTGTCCGTTCCTGGTGCCAGCTGCTATGATACCTAGGAAACATCAAGTTATTCTTCCAGTCAGGTCCTTTATAGAGTGATTTAGTAATTTATGGTTTTCTGAATATGCCTCCAAATTTATTTGCCAACATTTATCTTTAAAAAGCAATGATTGGATCAATTCCTAGTCTCCAGGTGGAGTAAATATATACCTCGATGTGGTACTTACAAATCTGCAAGGTTCCATCTTGAATCAATAATCAATGCAAAGCAGTAAAACAATGCACTGCAATTGAAATCAGAATCCTCATGATGGAGTGGCACTAGTTCTCATTTCTGATTAACATCCAGTGACCCTTACACATAGTTCATGAGAATGACAAAGCAGTAATGCAATAGACCACACCATCAAATAAGGTACTGACAATTAGGCCTAATTAGGATCACACAGGGATCTTGGACGTCACCATGGAGCTCAGAAAAAGATGACAATTCTATAATATAGTCTATAGTCTATAGCCTATAGTCTATAATATTCAGAAAAAGTCCTCAACCGAAACCAATTAATGATGTAAAATGGAATTAGAAAATGCATGAAGCAGGTCTGGCAGCATCTGCAGAAAGAGATTCTCAGGTCAATAACAATGGGTTAAAGAAACCCTTTTTAAACAAAGCTTGCTCATGGGATGTAAGCATGCTCCTAATGCTAGCATTTATTGCACATCTGTAATTGTCCTTGACAAGGTTGTAGTAAGCATTCTCCTTCGATAGCTGCAGTTTATGTGATACATGCAAGCCTAAACTGCTGTAAGAGAGGGAGTCCCAGAAGTTTTACTCAACAACTGTTATAGAAAAGTAATATAGTTCCAAGTCAGGGTGCTGTGTGGCTTAGAGGGAAACATGCATTTGGTGCAATCCAACATGCCTGCTTGCTCTTCCCAGTGACAGTTTGTGGATTTGGAAGGTACTGTCAAAGCGTCCTTCATGAGTTGCTGCGGATGATACAACTGCCATTACTGCGTATTGTGCAGGAAGTGAATGTTTCAGGTGGTGGACGTTAACCATCCAGTTTAGGTTTATAATCAATAATAACCCCCAGAATCTTGATGCTGGGGCCGGCGATGGCCATGTGGTATTATCACTGAACTGTTAATCCGGAGAGCCAGGTAATGTTCTGAGGACCCAGGTTAAAATCCTGCTTTGGCAGTTGGCGATATTTAATAAAACTCTGGAATTATGAGTCCAGTAATGACTATGAATCTATTGTCGATTGTTGGAAAAATCCATCTGGTTCACTAATGTCCTTTAGAGAAGGAAACTGCCATCCTCACCTGGTCTAGCCTAAATATAAGTCCAGACCAGGGCAATGTGGTTGATTCTTAATGCCTACTGGGCAATGAGGGATAAGAAATAAATGCTGGCCTTGCCAGCAACACCCTCATCCTATGAATGAATAAAAATTAATTCAGCAATGGCAATGTCATTGAATATCAATGAGAGATAGTTCGATTGTCCCTTGTCAGAGATGGTGATTGTCTGGCACTTGCTGTTTCAGTATCTGCAGAGTTGTGAACAATGCTGAATGCAGTGTAGTTAACAGCAGACATCACCATTTCTGGGTTTCTAACAGAAGCAGCTAAAGATGGTTGGGCCAAGGACACTCCTGTAATGATACTCAGGAGTCAAGATAATTGCCTGCAACAACCACAACCATGTTATTTTATCTCAGTTATGATATCCTAGGTATGATACTAACCAGTAAATGCCACAGAAGAGTTTTCAATGTTGGCAGCCATCTCTTATCATGTTCTTTCTTTGCTAATCTTATTTCTTTTCTCATATTCCCTCTGAACTTTTTATGTTCAGCCTGATTCTGACTTGTACTATTGGCCTAATCTTTGTCATATCATCACGAGTGCTGAACTTTACCAACTACATTCTAAAATTCCCCTTTCAACTGAGGGTGAATGGGACATTCTGAAAAAATGGATGAAGTCCCAATGGTCAGGGACGTGCCCATGTGACGCAGTTGACAACAATAAGTTCAACAGAAACTACTGAAGTATTGGATACCAATTCTACCATCTGTTCACAGTATCTCAAAGTAAAAGGACACCTGCTGATTTAGATGCAGAAACGAAGAAGCTACTTCAGAGAGATCTAGAAAATTCTCCTGAAATTCAGAACTGTTTCCCCTGCTCTGTCCTTAACACAATTACTATCCCAGTCCACATTAAAGTCCTTCATTAAAGCTACTCTAGAGTATTTGCACCTTTGCATTACACTCTTAAAAACTGCTTTCCTGGCAATTGGAGGACTGTAAAATACATTCAATCATGTAATGGTGGTTCTATCAAATGTTTTCTAGAAGTCCAGTTGATGTCTTAAATGAAACATTAAACTGAGGCCTATTAAGGTGGATCATGCGCTTTTTGAAGAGATTGCCAGGTCAACATTGCTTCTTCAATTAACACAAAAGGCAGATCAATTTGGTCAGCCACTTCATTTCTGTTTATGGGGCCTTCTGTGCAAATAACCTGCCAATTGGACCCATAAAAATCTAAGTCTTTCTACATGTATGAAATGAGTTGAATTCAGCAAGTTGTGATACCGTTATTAACTCCCTCTTACACACAAATGCACGGACAGGGAAACACGTGGCTGTCCTGGACGGGCAGAAAGACTGGGAAGGTAGTTCAATGGCTCCTGATCACATGGGTCGCTGAGATGATTCTTGTGATTCTTGTTCTGGTTATAATGCTGCTTCTTGGTTGCCTTCTTCAGGTGCTTTCATTGGTTTGCAAGGGACACAAGGTGGCTGGTTCACTTATAAAAGTTTCTGATTTATCAATTAAAAACCACAATTTACAGCAACTGTCAAAGGAAAGATGAACTAGTTTTATTTTAGGCTTAAAATGGCTTTTACTACAGAGAACAATGAGAGCTCCTAAGTTGGTGGTGGTCAGAAGGCTTCTGTGTATCTTATTCACGGTCCCAAGCTGTCCAGCTACCTGAGAACCAATCACATAGTTGTTGGCAAGCTGAAGGTCTTTGTCATCAACAATTGATCACTTGTCCACAGACCAATCAGCTACTTGTACCATCCATAGCTCCATCTGTACACAACCCCTCAGCTCCAGGTCATCTGTAACCATACTTTAACCACTGCTCAAACAAATAACTATGGAAATGGTACTTACAATGCATGCAATGCTATTTACTTTCAAAACATAGAGTAATTCTCAATCAATCATTTTTTTTGTTTTAAAATAGTTATCTTCTCAGTCCACAAGTAGAAATACAGGAAAAATGAAAAGACACAGTCTTTACAATCTGTCTGTAAATAGTGAAGTAACTGTAACTCAGTTCACAGCTACTGGATAGAGGAGGCCACAAAGATCAAATATTGAGACTGAAATGCATTTTAATTGAGAAATACTAAAAGGGTTAAAAATACAGTCATGTATCATTGCCTGTAATGATCCAGTTACCCTTATAAAAGCAAGAAGACGACACACTAAAATGAAAGGAGGAATGCTATCATTTGACCTGAGACACCTCTGTTATGATCCCAAACCAGACCGTCAAATTTACATTACGATCTGGCTAGGGATCAGTATTTATTTTTGAATTACACAAAGTGAGAGATACAGGGGAATTACTAAGAGAATAAAAATTCACAAATTTCCATGGTTTTGAACATACGGCAATAAATTTACCATACAATGTCAGAACAGTAATACAACCAATTTCTGACACCCAAATTAACACATTGAAAATATAGGTAATATACAAAGATCAAAAACTCACAATATAAATCAAAAGACAAACGTGTCAAGGTAATTCCCATGGATTTTTCAGCGTTCCGCCCACCACCCCCTTCAAAAAAATGTAAAAGAGAGCCGGCACTGTCAAATCTCATTAAACTTCAGAAGAGATCACAATTCTTCACATTTTGCCAGTCTGGCCTTGAAACTCAAGAGCCATTTGGTTATGGACTGCCTCAATAATCATTCCGATTCTGCTTAATCACCCAATTGCCTTGGTCTACATTCCACTGGAATCTGCAATTGCAGTCCATACTCACATCTAAGTATAACCTGAGTTCTTCACCAACATCTAGCTATATCCAGCTAAACTGCCATTCGGTTTTCCCCGAACTCCAATCTTACATAGTTACATTGAGCAAATACTGCTGTGGGCCTTTCAACCTACACTCTCAGTTGTACAGAACCAATAGCGGCACTAGTACCTTCTGAATCCCCACAGCTTCTATGACTTCCATGAACTATCAATACACACACTTCAAGTAGTTCAACTGCATTTAAGTTAACAGCAGCACTTCCTGACAATGGAGTCTGCTTCTGTTGCTATCTATCTCCTTTTCCAAAAGACTACGACCTTTGAACTCCTCTTCAGTGACCTCCAAACTGTGCTGAATGACCTACTGAAGACGTTGCAATAAGTCCTCCCACTATTGCAGGGCAGAATTGTCACTTTGCAACTCTCAGAACTGTCTGTTCCATACATATTACCAGTCCTAGATCGCTGTCTTGTTCAGTACAAAAAACTGGAAACAAATAAAAATATATATAGCAAGCCGAACAGAGAATATAATCATCAACAAACCACGAAGGTACTCATTGCAGCGCATATCTTCACTGTGCTGTGTTAACTCAAGGTTAGTACAATTCCATAGCTTTTCCCTGAGCTTTTTTACTGTCTGTATGATGCTCTGTAACTACAAAACTGAAAAATAAATTGCTTTATTTATAGTTTTCATTTTAATGAGGAACACCAGGCTAATCCAGTCCCAACAACTTGCTCTGAAAACTCTTCATATTTTGGGAGCTGGGACAAATTTCACTACTGAAACTGAGACAATCCGTTAAAAAGATGTAAATATATCTCATCTCACAATACTAATGGATCCAAAATTACATGATCTAGGTCCACATCTTTGCTGAAAAACTAATCAGAAATTTTCGTGAGCCATAATTATTCTTTAAAATAGTTCATTAAAGTGCTATGTAGTTTGTGGGTCTTTGTCACAAAGGTTACATTGCAGTATGAAGGAAGTAGAAAGTAGAAAGACACAGCAAGATACAAACCTACCTTTACTTTCACTGTAAGAGATGCAATTTATGATTTCTCCAGTGCTAAACCCCAGATGTTCATCTAATGTCAAAGTGTAATTCTCATCTTTATCTAAATCCCACAGTCTGTTGGAAAAACAGCACAAATTTCATAATGGTCACTTCATGTTCTCAAAGCAGATACACTAAAAGATGCTGTACAACTCACTGACACATTATACAGTGCAATTTAACATGAGACTTTTACATTAGGGAGCAAAAGATTAGGAGTAAATGATTTCTAAAGTTTTTTTTAAAAAATAATAAATGCTGCTACAAAACTGTGACTCATATTCCAGATGCAATATTAGATAGACTAAGTGGAGGGGATTCAAATTACATGATTGTGTTCAATTAAATGACATACATGACATCAATAAAAAATATCAATTGTAGAACTGATAGAAAAAAAACTCTTCACTTAAACACATCAATATTAGGCAGATGCTCAAAATGTAGTAAGTTAAATATGTCGTGAAAACAAGTGAAAACATATACTTATTTGTCATAACATTTTCAAGATTACTTTCACAGCCTGCTATTCTCTAACTTACTGTGTAGTAGTTTGACTGGAGTTCTGACAACAACACTGTTGGGGCACATTATGAGTTTACTCCTGTAGGTTGCAATGTACTGGCAAAGTTACATGACCAAGCTGAATTAAACTGTCTGGGAGAAATATTACCTCACTGAAAACAACTGATTATTAAGAAACTATAACACGGCAATTAGGAAATTTTAACAGGATTAAACAAAGTCAATACGGATCAATGAAATGGAAATAATCATTGACAAATCTACTGGAGTTTTTTGAGGATATTACTGTTTATAACAGATGAGTGAGAATGGTGTATTTGGTTGTTCAGAAAGCTTTTGATGAAGTTCTACATAAGAGGTCACTGTGGAAAATGAAGGCTTATCGGATTTGGGGTAATATAGTGTAATGGATTGAGATTTGGGTGGCAGACGGAAAACACAGAATAGGAATAAGTGGAAAGTAGTGGTTTGGGGTACCATTGAGATCACTGCTTGGGCCCCAACTATTCACAAAATATTTCAATCGTTGGATGAAGGATTCAAATAAAATATTTTCAAGTTTGCTGCCAACATTGAACCAGGTGGGATTGCAAGTGGTGAGGGGGATCTAAAGAGGCTTTGAGCCAATTTAGACAAGTTAATGTAGTGGGCAATTACATGGCACATGTAGTATAGAGTGGATAAATGTAAGGTTATCCAGTTGGTAGGGGAAAAAGAATGGAAGAGTATTATATAAATGGTGCTAAATCGGGAAATGTTGATGTATAAAGGGATCTGGGTGCTTTTCTAAATCAGTCACTGACATCAAGCAAGCAGGCACAGCAAACAGTTAGGAAACCAAGTAACATATTTGCCATTGTTGCAAGAGGATTTAAGTATACGAGCAGGGATGTCTTATTCCAGATGCACAGAGCCTTGGTGAGACCACTGCTGGGGTATTGTTTGCAGTTTTGGTCTCTTTACCTAAGAAAATGTACACTTATTATGGAGGGAGTACAACAAGGGCTCACCAAACTGATTCCTGGGATGGTAGGATTATCATAAGAGGAGAGATTGAGTTGTATAGGCCTGCATTCACTGAAGTTTAGAAGGATGAGTGTGATCTCATTGAAATGAGTAGAATTCTAACAGGGCCGCACAGGCAGAATACAGCATGATGTTCCCTCTGTGTGGGGCATCTAGAACGAGGAGCCACATTGAGGTAGGCCATTTAAGGCAGGGATGAGGAGAAATTTCGTCACTCAGAAGGTGAAGAACTTGTCAAATTCTCCATCACAGAAGGCTTTGAAGGTCACATTACTGAATGTGTTTAAATAAAAAATAGATTTCTAGACATTAAAAGCATCGAGGAGGATGGAGAGAACAGAGAGATAGGGCTTTGGAATAGTGGATCAGTCACGATGGTAGCGAATGATGGAGCAGGCTCAATGGGTTCAATGGCCGATTCATGCCCTTATTTTTTATGTTTCTAAGAAAGAAAAATAAAGTATGTTCTAAAGAATTTCACAATGAAGTCACACTGTGAAGTAGGGAAATGCAGCAGCCGATTTGGAAACTCCTACTGACATTGATGTTGGTTGAAGAACCAATAATAGCCAGGATACTGCAAGAATTTGCCTTGCTCTTCTTTCAATGACATCATAACTTTTTTTAGCTACAGAAAAATGAAGTGGGCCTCAGTTTAACAACTCATCAGAAAGTCAAACATCCGACATTGAATGTCATGTTCACTTTTGAATTAAGAAGTTTCCCAGCAATTAGTATGATAACATGGCTCGCAGAATCAGAAAGTTACAAAAACTATATTACCCTTCAACATCTTGACATTCAGAATTGGACAGGAAATCCAAAATTTGTATGTCAAAAACAAGGTGATGCTGTAGAATGCTATAATAATGGAATCAACATCATTACCCATTCCTATTTCAATGACCTGAGGTCTGCGTTATTTTTTAAATATCATGGAGACTTATTCCTTATAAAGTATTCCAGCTTAATGGAGCCCCAGGTGCTGTAGTCAGTTCTTTTAAAAACATCATGATTAATTCAAACTCATGAGATGAATCTGTTTGACATATGTACTTTCGTCCATATTTTAAATCTGTAATTTGCTTTGTTAATTTTGTGAAAAATAAAAACGGCCATTTTCCTTCATAGGTCCCTCATAAACTGAATCTCCAGGTATATAAAACAATGATGCAAGAATAAGCCAATATGAACATACAGGAATAAGCAGCAATGGGGGAGGGGGGGTTCACACATGGAGTGGGGGAAAAGAACACAGGAAAAATGGACATGGGGTATGGGAGATCAGCTGGGAAAATATATGCAATGTGCTGGAGAGTGGCCAGAGAATGTATGTGGTGTAGAAGTCAATGGATGGAAAATGTAGATGGATTTGGGAGAAAAAGACAGGCATGCACATGATATGAAGGACAGCATACATGTTGTTGGGGAGAGTAACCAGGGAATGCTCATAATGTGGGGGAAGAACAACCGAGGAATGTACATCAGAGATAGTAGGAACTGCCGATGCTGGAGTCTGAGATAACAAGGAGTGGAGCTGGATGAACACAGCAGGCCATGCAGCATCAGAGGAGCAGGAAAGGTGACGTTTCGGGTCTGGACCCTTCTTCAGAAAAAAAAGCTTCAGCTTTCCTGCTCCTTGAGGAATGTACATGGTAAATGAAATGTACACGAAATTGGGACACATGATAGGAGAGTGTACAGAAGGAAGGTACAGCAGGGTAAGGAACAACATCTATTTCTGGTCTCTTGAAGTTAGGTTTCTGATTTTAGAAGGTACACTAGGCTTTCTCCCAATCTACCCATATTTACATTTTTCATGACTGAGGAAGGATTCCAAGTTTCACTGAAATACTTGTTTCTAGGTTGAAAACCAAAAAGTCAATTGGCTCCAATTTTCTCAAATGAAGAACAAAACTCAAACTTGTTTGACACTCTACAAAAATAAAAAGAATAGAAAACCAGGGAAGCAGTTTACTTAGAGATAACAAGGTGTGGAGCTGGATGAACACAGCAGGCCAAGCAGCATCATAGGAGCAGGAAAGCTTGACGTTTCGGGTCTAGACCCTTCATCAGAAATGGGGGAGGGGAAGAGGGTTCTGAAATAAATAGGGAGCGAGGGAGAGGTGGATAGAAGATGGATAGAGGAGAGGATAGGTGGAGAGGAGGCAGACAGGTCAAAGAGACGGGGTTGGAGCCAGTAAAGGTGAGTGTAGGTGGGGCGGTAGGGAGGAGATAGGTCAGTCCAGGGAGGACGGACAGGTCAAGGGGGCGGGATAAGGTATAGTAGATAGGAGATGGGGGTGGGGCTTGAGGTGGGAGGAGGGGATAGGTGAGAGGAAGAACAGGTTAGGGAGGCGGGGACGAGCTGGGCTGGTTTTGGAATGAGGTTGGGGGAGGGGAGATTTTGAAGCTTGTGAAAATAGGCCCGAAACATCAAGCTTTCCTGATCCTATGATGCTGCTTGGCCTGCTGTGTTCATCCAGCTCCACACCTTGTTATCTCGGATTCTCCAGCATCTGCAGTACCTATTATCTCTGAAGCAGTTTACTTAATTATGCCTGCAAATCATTTTGGCATCCTAGCTCTCTTATCAGCAAATATTCCTGGTTCCAGTTGTCAACTACACTTACGTTGCTTTCAATGCAAATAAAAGATACATATTAACTTGCAGCACAGGTCATTAAATCCAAACAGTGGAAGCAGGTTTTCATATAAAACCCAAGTGAAAATGGACTAAAGTCACAGGACACCACAATAAAATAGACAATATTTTAAGACTTCATTCAAACAATACGACATTGAAATGCAGTGAAACCCATTCAGTCCTCACCTAATAACTATCTCGCCTGTTGCTGTAATGAGAAGGCCACTCTCTGCCCAGATTATATCAGCTTTTTGGCCTGCCTTTCCACTCAGCTTTACCTGCGAAAACAACAACAGAAACAGGTACAATGGAAGTCTTGTAAAGATACAACATTTACTCAGAATATCTGAATGGGCAGCGGACAATTCAGACAACAGAGTAACAATCTCAACTAAAGCACAGGACATTTAGTGAATCACACTAAAAATGTTATTTTCAACCATCAGCTTTTCTCCACTTCCTGACACTGTAAATCTTTCTGGCATAAGGTTCCACTCCCATGGCTGGCCTCTCACCTAAACAGCTAAAACTTATATCAGGAAGCAAGCATCTTTTTTCGCAAGTTAATTGTGCAAGAGTAAATGACAATACTTCTATATATTTCGAATTTGTGAGGAACAAGCAGAAATATTATCCAAAATGTAACAACTTCTGTTCCACTTTGTATCTAAAATCTACTGTCAGCATTCATTCCTGCTCCGCTTCTCTGTCCTTTTCTCCCCCTTAAAGGTGCTCCTTAAACCTATTTCTTTGAGGTCTGCCAAATTCAATAGCACTGTATCCCCGTGTCAGGAACAGTGCCTGGCTTAGAATAATAAGGAACAAAATAGAGCTAAACTGGAAGCGAGAAATGCAAATTATGGTATTACCACCCAACATAACCAACAGATAAGAACCATCCCCAAAAATGCTAGAACTCTTTTGTTATCTGAAATAAGTAAGATTAGAGATTTACTGAAGTTCTAGAGACACATGCCCTATACATGCCCATACCTTCATAAGCTCTTGACTTGTTCCATCAAGAGCAATACTATGCTGAGATAGGAAAAGTGCTTCAGTCACAACCATCAGGATTTCCTTCCCTTCCATGTACATGAGCTTCCTGATTGGCCTATCAGTACGGAGGACCTGTAAACTCTTCCCTTTCTCACCAACGTAGTAGACAGTCCCTAATTTACAAGAACAAAAACAAAGCGTTGAAAATACTCAGTAGATCTGGCAGCATGTTTGGGAAAAGAAACACTATAATTTTTCCAATTCAGGGAATATAGTTTAGTCCTGTTGACATCTAGCTGCAAGTGCAGGCAACACTTACAGGTGAAACATGCCACTGGCAAGGTTGCAAAAATTATTCACAATGCAAATACTGAGGGTAAAGATTAATAAAGTACAGCATAAAAAACATCTTAGTAACTAAAAAGCCATATAAAGGCAGAGTGAAAACTGGGTCAGAAGATGTTAAGATAGAGTAAAGCAGAGAAGATTAGTGACATATCTGTCAGCATTACCATCAGTATTGTACCTTTTCGTTGTACAGCAACAAAGGGATCCCCACTTGGACTATAATCCAATGTTATACAGTAACAAAACTATATTCTCATGTTAAACTCCACAAAATACTTTCTCTAGCCATTAGCTAAGCTTGAAAATGCAAAATTTCCAACTTTGTGCCGAGTGTTTGTCCCTTAAGATGTGGTTTTTGAGTTGTAACGTGCTTTTTGAGTTGTAAATGGCAACAATAAAAGTCACAAATTATATCAGTTGCCCAACTGCTTCATAAAGGTTTGTTGAGTAAGCAACAGGCTACAGAATATTTTGAAATAATCTAAATCTCAACAGAACTATATACACATTGTAAACAATTGTGGTTTTCTGCAACTTTAAGAATGGGGGAATAACAGAACATTCTGGAGACAAGCATGTCTAGGTTCTGAGGATTATAAGTATGCTGCAAATTACATAAATACAAGACACAATATAACAATTTACACATTATCTCCAGAAGGTTCTACTCTGACACAGCCCATTGTAACAGAAGAAAACAGACAGAAATGTCAAAAGTCAAACTCAGAACTGCGACACAACAGGTTAAGAGTCTCAGAGATATCCACCTGATCAACACTGCATAGTGCACAGCAATCTCATCCACACTCCTTTCCAATCCAACCTCACAGACTGCAATAATCTGATTCTTTCTCCCACCCTTGCTCATGTACGGCAGCATTCTCACCTTTATTGCCTCTTTCTAACCTCAGCATACAGTATTTTCTACCTCTGACCCAAGAGGCATTGGTTCAAGTCTCACCTGTTCCAGAGTGTGTAACAACAGCTGAACAGATTGACTGGAAAAGTTGTTTTTTCACAGCATTCTCTTCCTCCCTCCCCGCCCTAGAATCACAGTGTAAAATGCACTTTTTGTCCCTTGCCTCAGAGTGTGCAGCACTCACACTCACTCCCCACCCCTATCTCACACTCTATTGCTCGATGCAGATAATATTTTCCAAGCAAATCAGGTCAGCAGAAAATTGTTTCACAAGACAAGCCATTGTTTTGCTTACATGCTCATTGTATTCGAGCTAATGGATGATGCCATCTTCAAACTAAAATACCCTTATAGCCAAGAAACCCCTTTGATAGTCTCATTTTTTAAAATTTTTTTCATTTGTGGGATGTGGACATCACTGGCTGGCTGGCCAGCATTTATTGCCCGTCCCTAGCTGCCCTTGAGATGATGGTGGTGAGCTGCCTTCTTGAATCACTGCAGTCCACCTGCTGTGGATTGACCCACAATCTCATTAGGGAGGGGATTCCAGGATTTTGACCAAGCAGCAGTGAAGGAACAGCGATATACTTCTATATCAGAGTGGTGAGTAGCTTGGAGGGGAACGTGAAGGTGGTGGTGTTCCAATATATCTGCTGCCCTTGTCCTTGCTAGATGGAAGTGGTCGTGGGCTTAGAAGGCGCTGTCTCAGGACCTTTGGTGAATTTCTGCAGTGCATCTTATAAATAGTACACACAGCTGCTACTGAGTGTCAGTGGTGGAGGGAGTGGATGCTTGTCGATGTAGTGCCAATCAAGTGGGCTGCTTTGTCCTGGATGGCGTCAAGTTTCTTGAGTGTTGTTGGGGCTACACTCATCCAGTTAAGTGGGGAGCATTCCATCACACTCCTGACTTGTGCCTTGTAGATGGAGGACAGGCTTTGGAGAATCAGGAGGTGAGTTACTCACCACAGTATTCCTAGCCTCTGACTTTTTTTTTCTTTATTCACTCACAGGATAAGGGTATCACTGTCCAGGGAGCATTTATCGCCCATCCCTAATTAACCAGAGGGCAGCTCAGAGTCAACCACATTACTGTGGGTCTGAAGTGACATGTAGGCCAGACCAGGTAAGGATGGTAGTTTCCTTCCCTAAAGGGCAATAGTGAACCAGATGGGTTTTTCCGACAATTGACAGTGGATTCATGGTCATGATTAGATTCTTAATTCCAGATACTTATTGAATTCAAATTCCACCATCTGCCATGGCAGGATTTGAACCTGAGTCCCCAGAATGTTATCTGGTCTCTGGATTAACAGTCCAATGATAATACCACCAGTCCATCGCCTTCTGCTCTTGTAGCCACTGTGGTGAGTCAACTGAGTTTCTGGTCAACGATAACCCCCAGGATGTTGATAGTGGGGTATTCAGTGATGGTAATACCACTAATTATCAAGGGATGGTAGTCAGATATGTTAAATATCTAATATGCTTAAATATGCTGTTCCACGTCAGGGAAATCACAATTCCATCAGTCACATTTACATTTGGACTCCAGATTCCAATTCTATTCTATCAGTTTGTTAATGGAAGCTGTAAGTGCCATGAATTCATCAGCATTTGTGCTTATTCCAAAATTTCTGTAGGTTTTCTGGATTTTGCCCAATTCTGTTTCTGTGTAAATAGTTTTATCTGTATGCAGGAGTCCAACACTGAATTATTTTTCACCTTCAGGTGAAAAACAGAATGTATATAAACAACTGAACATGATCAGAGTTAATCATTAGAAAAACCACAAGAAAGAGGCTTCAGTTGGTAGGAGATTGATTTACCACAGAAGGCATAGGAGAACAGTGAATGGCTGGTACAGGGCAACACGGTGGTTCAGTGGTTAGCACTGCTGCTTCACAGTGCCAGGCACCCGGGTTTAATTCCACCCTCAGGTGACTGTGTGGAATTTGCACATTCTCCCCATGTCTGCATGGGTTTCTTCTAGGTGCACCAGTTTCCTCCCACAGTTCAAACATGTGCAGGTTAGGTGGATTGGCCATGCTAAATTGCCCATTGTGTCCAAGGTGTGCAGGTAAGGTGAATTAGCCATCAAAAATGCTGGGTTACAGGAATGGGGTGGGTCTGGGTGAGATGTTCTTCCGAGGTTGGTATGGACTCAATGGGCCAAATGGCCTGTTTCCATACTGTGGGGATTCTATAATTCTATGAAAACTAAATGATGCTATTCCTCAGAGGAGGAAATTGAATAACTTATGTTCATTTTTGGGTAATGACAATTTTTGAAATTTAACTTGAAAAATACCACTCCATCTCTCTTCTCTGAATACATCACTCTTCGTTGTAATTACTGCAACCAATGGAAACTTTTAGGATTTTCATGAATCTGTACAACAAACTGCAATGTTTAAAAAGTTACCCAGAGTGTATTTTGCTCACCATCTGTTGCACTGACAAAACATGTGATTCCTTGCTGAAGTCCAACTTTAAATGGTGCGTCTCCCTTTCCAACCTTTCTCCAGTTGAACATATCCAAAGCATTTTCATCCCCACTTACTGCAGCTTTAGCCAACTGTATGAGGTCCCTGTAGAATGAACCAGTCTATCAGTCTCATTCTTCTTTATGTACAGTTAGCTATCAATACATATAGCAGCTCCTGTTAATCTCTGGTATGCAGCAACAGCAATAAAACATAGAACACGCTACATTTTTTCTGGATCTGTCCTGGACTAGAAATTATATTGATGCAGCTCTCTTTCAGTAGGTGGATAGGTTTAAACTTAGGTCACGTTATTACTTCTTGCAGAGAAATTTCAAAGTACTCCACACGTTTTGAAGTGCAAAGCAATGGTCTATTAATACATAGTCAAACACAGCAACCATTTTACTTGCAACAAGAACTCATAATGATCAATCAAACTATGTTTAGTTGTGTTGGTGAGTGAGGAATTCTGGCCGTGACACCAAAGAAAATTATGGGATCTTTAACCACCACCTAAACCACACGTTTGGGCAACCAGCTTCATTTTGATATAGTGCCTGCAAAATGACACCTAATGTAATGCAGCATTGCTTTAGTAGAAAAATGAAAGGATAATCTGGACCGAGTGCTCAAGTCCTACATTGGGTCTTCTCAACCAAATGGCACAGAAACAGAAGTGCTGGCTCATATCAGATATACTTGTCCTCCATTTATCATGGAGTCTTAGGCTGCAAAGACGTTTCTTAAGAGGCAAGTTTACATAAGTGCTTTACCATGATCTTGTCTGGTTTGGAGGGTATTAGCAATGAGGAGAGATTGGACAAATTTGGTTTGTTTTCACTTGAACGTCAAAGGATGAGGGGGCGACCTAATAGAAGTTTACAAAGTTATGACAGGCACGGAGAGAATGGATATTTGAAGTCTTTTTCCCAGGGTAGAAACGTCAATTATTTGGGCACATAGTTTTAAGGTAAAACAGGGTAAGTTTAGAAGAGATGTGAAAGGCAAGGTTTTACGTAGAGGGTGGAAAGTGCCTGGAATGTGCTGCCAAATGTGGTGGTGGATGCAGATACAATAGCAATGTTTAAGAGGCATCTTGACAGATAAATGAATGGCAGGGAATACAGGAATACAGACCACGTTGAGGCAAAAGGTTTTTAGTTTGGAACAGTAACATAGGTCAGCGCGGTCTTGGTGGGTTGAAAGGCCTGCTCCTACACTGTACTGTTCTGTGTTCTTTAAATTGTACTTACTCTCCTGGAGCAGGAGGTTTGAAGATACAGTGTGTCAGCTGCTTGCCATAATCCTGTTTACCAAGCGGTAATCCTTGTACGCGTCCATGCTGATCCACACGCCACACCATCAGAACTCCAGCCTGGCAGCAAACAAATGAAGGTACATGGCTATAGGAAATATCTAAATTTGTGCCAGGGAAACTAGTCATTTATTAGAGATGAGGCAAAATCCACCTTCATCATCTCTCGTCTCCTTATGCATCAGTTTTACAGGTAACATTGTCAACTTATGCACTCAAGTTATGTTTCAAGTATTCTACAGAAAAATAACTAAATATTTATATAGGATTCAAAAAAATTTCACAATATACTTAATGAATTTTTATCCTTACTAGTTCTGAACCATACTCCAGTGCTTGAATACATCACTGCTAAAATAACACATTACTTTGTGTTTATTAGCAATATACATTTGCTTATAATGGCGATATTATGACTTCTTTAAATGTGTCATGAACAAGGGAAACAGTGGGTTTTGAGAGGGTAAATTGTGGAATAAAAGACTGCAGACTAAATTGACTGAATGTGACATAAAAACAAGCCAATCATAAAATGGAACCTGCAGGCAAGAAGAGAATTTTGTACACAAAATGGAAAATATTTCACCCTTCAGCTACTTCCGGTCTTCAAAAGGAATAGAGCTCATTATTCACAGAACTCATATTCACAATCTGAAACTGATAGCCAGAGCTGTCCATATCTAGTAGGTGTCACAATTTGGCTGCATTTATCATTGAAACAATCATATGATTATACATGGTTAAAAAGATCGCTCAAATATCCAGCGAGACTCAGCACAATCTAGAAGAACAGCATTTCATCTTTCACTTGGAGACCGTGCAGCCTCAGGACTCAATATCAAGGTCAATAATTTTGCAGCCTGAACACTTCCATCCATGTCCTTTACCCACCTCCACACCACAGGCTCTGTCATGATATGAGATGCTTTCACCATTGCCAACCCAATTTCACCTACACAATGTCCCCATCACCAGCTTTTCTTCTTCCCTGTCTTAATATAAATCATCCTCTTGTCTGCCTGACTTATTTTCTCTCTCTCTGGCCTCCATCTCCATCTATCCACTCACTCCTTTTTGCCCCCATATCCTGTTATCAGCATAAATACCACCTCTTCCCAATGATTATCAGTTCTGATGAAAGGCCTCTCAACTTGAAACATGAACTCTGCTTTCTCTCCATAGACGCTGCCAGACATGCCAAGTTTCTCCAGTAATTTCTGTTGTTGTTCCAGAAATGTTTTGTTATTTGCATTAGTCAAAACTTCATGTAATCTTTACATGGAAGCTTAGAGGGCTGTGCAAGTCAAAGCAGGTGGGAATGCAGATGACACTAAGATGAGTGGCACAGCAAAGTGTGCAGAGGACTGTGAAACTTTGCAGAGGAACACAGATACATTGGGTGAGAGGGCAAAGGTCTGGCAGATGAATACAATGTAAACAAATGTGAAGTCATACATTTTGGTAGGAGTAACAGTAAAAAGGATTATTACTTGAATGGTAAAAAGTTGCAGCATGCTGCTATGCAGAGGGACCTGGGTGTCCTTGTGCATGAATCACAGAAGGTTGGTCTGCAGGTACAACAAGTAATTAGGAAGGCAAATGGAATTTTGTCCTTCATTGCTAAAGGGATTGAGTTTAAAAGCAGAGAGGTTATGTTGCAGTTGTACAAGGTGCTGGTGAGGCCACACCTGGAGTACTGTGTGCAGTTTTGGTCGCCTTATTTGAGAAAGAATGTACTGGCACTGGAGGGGGTGCAGAGGAGGTTCACTAGGTTGATTCCGGAGTTGAGGGGGTTGGCTTATGAAGAGAGACTGAGTAGATTGGGATTATATTCATTGGAATTCAGAAGATTGAGGGGGGATCTTATAGAAACATATAAAATTATGAAGGGAATAGTTAAGATAGAAGTAGAGAGGATGTTTCCACTGGCAGATGAAGCTAGGAGAAGAGGGCATAGCCTCAAGATTAGAGGGAGCAGATTTAGGACTGAATTGAGACGGAACTTCTTCACCCAGAGGGTTGTTAATCTATGGAATTCCTTACCAAGTGAAGTAGTTGATGCTACTTCAGTAAATGTTTTTAAAGGTAGATTTTTTTTGAACAATAAAGGAATTAAGGGATACGGTGAGAGCATGGGTAAGTGGATCTGAGTCCACGAAAAGATCGGCCATGATCTTGTTGAATGGCGGAGCAGGCTTAAAGGGCTGGAAGGCCTACTCCTGCTCCTGGTTCTTACATTCTTATGAATGATGCACCGTTTCTTCATATTGTACTTATGGGTTTTTAAGACAATCCAACAATTCCCATTTTGATTCTGATACCAATTTGCCAATTAAATTTTTTAAACTCAATTTCAACATGTCATAGTGCCACATGAACTCCCAGCCTCTGGAGTGCTAGTTGAGTACCACAATGGCAATGTTACTGTAACTACACTATATATATGTTGATAATGAAACTTTCAAATCCACACAGCACACTGAGGAGACACTATAGGAGAGAGGAGAGAATGCCAAGTTTCTAAGATTTCCTCACTCATTGCGAGGCTGTGCCATTAACTCCATGGGCACTTCTGGACAATGTTGCAAGAAATAATTGTCGAGAAAATGCCTCATTTTCTCACATTAGAGTATTGATAAAACGTTTCTTTAAAATTACATTGTGTCGGCATAGCAGTTAGACCTGGCCAAATCTCAACATCCCCTCCTGAAATAAAAAAGGATTTTTTAAATTCATTCATGGGATGAGGGTGTCACTAGCTTGGCATTTACTGCCCATCCCAGAGGACAGATAAGAGTGAGTGCACAGGTCTGGGTCTGGAGTCACATGTAGATCAGACCCGGTAAGGATGGCAGTTTCCATCCTCAAAGAACATTCATGAAACAGAGGGCTTTTGAACCAATCGACAATGGATTGGTGGTCCTCATTAGATTCTCAATTCCAGATATTTATTAAATTCAAATTCCACAACTGCTATGGCAGAAATTAAACCCTGGTCCCCAGAACATTTCCTGGGTCTCTGGATTAATGGTCCAGTGATATCATCACTAGGCCATCACCTCCTCAAATATTAGAAATATTTAGTAGATCAAGCAGCATTGTGGAGAGAGAAACAGATTTAATGTTTCAGGTCAATGATGTTTCAACCAGATCAACCAAAACATTAATTCTGTTTCTCTTTCTGCAGATGCTGTCAGCTGATTCTATGATAAGATCTGCTGAGTACTTCCAGCATTTCCTTTTTTTAAAATCAGGTTTCCAGCATCTGCAATATATTACTTTGGTATTCTCTCTCATCTACCTTATCAGCAGAGACCAGCCGTGTGCCATTGCTGCTCCACTCCAAGATGGTGATCTGAGCTCGATGTGTGCCAGCTGCTATTTGTTGTTCATCCACACCCTGTTCAGACCAAAATATCACTGCTCCAGTATCCCATCCAGTCGCTACAACCTTCTTGGAAGGATGCCAACTGATAAGAGTTGGCTGGAAGGGACGCTCAATGTGTGAATTAGGAATGTGTTCTCCCTATAAATAAGAAGTTAGTCAACATTACTTCCCACTTAGTGTATACATTGTTAGCTTTAACATTATATGGAACCTCAATGTAGACACTAGTTATTTCATTATATAAGAACACATAATTATCACATCCAGTGGTGCAAGGTGACATGAGTTTGTGTAGTGACTGTAATGAGGTCAGCTAGGTGGACCTCATAGAATATGAGTTTCCTGATTGGGGTTGTTAACCTCGTCCAATCAGGGAGCCCTGGCTGCGGATATAAACAGGAGTGTCAGAAGTTCTGCTCAGTCTGAGGAAGCCAGACTAATGTCAAGTACTATGCATGTGTAAATAAAGGGTGACCTGATGATGGGATACTGGCCTCTGCATAGTTATTACAGTCTGCTTTTAGCACTCTTGCTCCCATGCTGTGAGAGCATATAATTCCAGTGTGTTTCAGTTTCAAACTTGAATCTTCAACTGAAGTTAATAAATGTTCAATGGGCCACCTGTAGAATCAGTCATGTTGCTGTGCAAAAGGGGCAGGCCTGGAATATATATTTAGAGTTGTGCTTCATTTTGGACAATAATACACAATCAGTAAGCCAAGCAAAAATGAATTTCTAAAGAACTGCATTGGTTGGGGCAGGGAGTTCAGTGGGGAGTGGGAGGAGGGGAAAAGGTGCAAAATATTTATTTTAATTTAATATAGTACTCATATCCAATGGTTCTGGTCCCGTAGGTCAGGTTAATTTTAGATTTTAGAGACGAGAGTCAGTTAGAGTAACATTATAATACAGATGATAACAGTCATATTTTGTAGTTTAATTCATTACAGGAATTCATGAAGGACTGAAACATTACAACATGCTTACGATAGGCACAGGCTTCTCTTCACACTCACCACTCCCACTGCCTTCAACTGCAGTCATCCAAATAACTATAGTGTTTTGCTCGCAATAGTAAAATAGGAAGAAACAGCTCCCAGTGGTGGAAGGGTCAAAAACTAGAAGACACACAAATTTCAGTGACTGGGAAAGTAGCCAACCATATCATGAATATAAATATTTATTACACAGCATGTAGTTAGAATCTGGTATATGTTGCTGGAGTGTGTGGTGGAGGCAGAGTCAACTGTTGCTTTCAAAAGAGAATTGGATGAGCACCTGAAGAGAAAAAAAATTGTAGAACTACACCTTATTGACAATTACAATGAGGAACCAGTCACAGCTCCAACTATCTATAGCAGAAGTTAAAGAGTGTAGAATAACACTGGCAACAATCTTCCTTGTGACCAGTTCCAGACCTCGACTAGCTAAGTTTCGGGAGTAAGACTCTTCCAACAGTCATCTTGGTCGGATTGGATTGCTGCAGGCTGGAAAGTGGGGATGTCATTGTGGTTTGTGATGGCGGGGACATGTTACTATTGAACTTTAATGATTGGGCTGGAGGCAGGGAACGTGTTGTCATATTTTTGTGATGGATTTGCAGATGATTTAGTGGTAGGGTGTTTTAGTGATGGGGGGTTAGGGTTTTTTTTTAGTGTTTCAATTGTAAGATGGGTCCCAGCAACTCTTGCTCAAACTTTATTACATTTATAACCTTTCCCAGATCTGTTGTTAGGTCATCGAACTGAAGTCTGTTTTTATTCTTCACAGATGCTGCCTAACTTGCAGAACTACAGGGAAAGTGTTGGGTTTGAGACTAATTAAACTTCTTCTGTGGAGACCTGACATGGACATTACATGGTTTCTTTCTGTGCAGAAACAACACTATGATTCTGCAAACATGAAAAATCATCCAGAATTTCTACTCCAGTGACGTCTACTAGAACTACACAGTTACATGTCTCCTGATGATTGGGCTCATTTGTAATACCTTTTCAATCAATAACTTGCTGACATTCATTATTGATGCTCTCAGTGATATGTCTCAGTGTAACTAATGACAAACAAACCAAAGCAAAGGTGACCAGGTCTCCAAGACAGGAGAGAAAATTCCAAGATACCCACCTGCTCAAGATACACATCGACACTGCCCCCTGGAAGGCAACTGGTGCTTACAGAGGCCACTGCCAATAATGGGTGGATATGATGCCAAGCAATCTGTGATGGAGAACCGACATTCTCAGGTGCTTCAATATGGTGATCAAAGTAAACTGCCATCTTAACACAGTAAGGTAAGCTTCTGTCCAATTCTGTCAGAAGACAATGAAATTTCAACAAAAGCCTGATCAACAATCCATTAAAAATTGTCAGCTCAACTCATTTAAAAAGAACTTGCAGTATTTTGATAATCCCTGTTCCCTTATTGACAATTACATTGAGGAACCAGTTACAGCTCCAACTATCTATAGCAAAAGTTAAAGAGTGTAGAATCACACTGGCAAAATCTTCCTTGTGACCAGTTCCAGACCTCGACCAGCAAAGTTTCGGGAGTAAGGCTCTTCCAACAATCATCTTGGTCAGATTAGATTGCTCAGGCTGGAAAGTGGGGATGTCATTGTGATTTGTGATGGTGGGGACATGTTACTATTGAACTTTAATGATGGGGCTGGGGGCTGGGCACACGTTTTCATATTTTTGTGATGGATTTGCAGATGATTTAGTGGTAGAGTGTTTTAGTGATGGGCTAGGCGTTTCTGAAGTGTTTCAATGGTAGGGTGGGTCCCAGCAACTCTTGATCAAACTTTATTACGTCTATAACCTTTCCTAGTTCTGTTGTTAGGTCATCGACATGAAGTCTGTTTTTATTCTTCACTGATGCTGCCTAACTTGCTCAGTGTTTTCAGCATTTTCTGTTTTTATTTCAGATTTCTAGAATCTGCGCTGTTCTGCTTTATGGCTGTGAGTTGTTTTAGTAATGGAGTGGAAGGGGATGTTGTGTTCCGGGTGCTACCTGTTTGCAGTGTTGGTCCCTGAGATTTTTCTGAATGCGCCGATTGATGATCCCGAATATCCCGCCCTGATGTTGAAATTTCCCAATCCAACTAACACATAACGCGACTCAGCTAGTACTGTGATAACAAGGCGTGGGGCTGGATGAACACAGCAGGCCAAGCAGCATCATAGGAGCAGGAAAACTTTTTCTGATGAAGGGTT